>ML677333.1:30385067-30436516 GCA_007922305.1 Dermatemys mawii
CGATTTTTTGGCTCCCCAGGACCATGTTATATCAAGGTAGCAGTGTACTAAAACTGTTACAAATCTAAAGTGATGTTGCCTCTACAAACGTGGCTAAAATTAGCAACTGCAAAGAAATCATAGTCACATTTATTTTGTGTATAGCACAACTTCATTTTGCCATAATTTTTAGTATTGCTTCATTGTGCATGATACAAGTAAATTAGCTGTAAAGAGAGGTTTTGGGTTTTTTTACATGTGTTGCATAAGGAACCAGGAATAATAAAACAGAGGAACTGGAATTAATTTTCAAATTGGACACAATAAACCAAGGGCTAAATAAAACTTGTGAACGGTTCTCTCGTTACACTAATTGATTGCATTTACCTAGTTAATTTACCTTCAATAGTGTTATCTCCTGTCAGACACAGAGATCTATTTCAAAAGGTATTTTTTTCTCCTGCTGATAATGGCCCATCCAAATTAAACAGCCTCTTAGAATTGGTATGGTAATGTACAACCTTTTTTTTTTTCCTTTCTCTGTGTATAAATACATCTTACTTCTGTTCCATTCTATGCATCTGATGAAGTGGGCTAGAGCCCATGAAAGCTTATGCTGAAATAAACTAGTTAGTCTCTAAGGTGCTACAAAGTCTTCCTCATCTTATTTAGGAATAATAAAGTTATTGAGACTAATTTGCTATTGATTTCAACTCAGAAAGATTTATTATAGATTAATATCTAAACCCAAAGGATTAGAATTTGAATTTCATGGCATTCATGGATTTATTGAAAGAAATTATTTCACATTTGTTACATACAATCAAATTAACCAGCTGCCAATTTGTCTGCTGACATTTGAACTGCTGGGATCTATTTTGAGATAAATATATTTGTCTTGATTTGTCACAAAACAGGTTCATAGTTTTCAATTCTGAATGGAAACCTGGAGAAATAATGACTGCTTTGCTGGACAAGATTAGACTGTGGAAACCTAGTAGTTATAATTCATACAGTTTAATTTGCCTGGGTTGAAAACTTTAAAGACATTACCATTCAATGTCAAATTCTGCTATTGAATGCACACACATGGCCATCAAAGGCCACTTTTGCCTTTTAATCTGAATGCAACTGCATGAAACATGAGGCTAAAAACATAAATTGTATTTTCTTTAGATGGTTGAACTCCAGGTCTGAGAATGAGCCATAAGTACAAACAGTGTTGCACCAAGGAACTGTTTCTTCACTTATTGATTATTATGATGATGCATATTGAGGTAGCCCTGGAGACCCCAATAAACAATCCAGAATTATGATCGGTACTGTAAAAACGAGTGGAACGAAGTAAAATCACTGTCCTAGAGACCTCACAGTCTAGGGTTATGAGACAACATTTGGATCAACAGGGAAATGGAGTGTGGGAAGAGAAAAGGTAGCTGCAAAGACAAACATTTGTATAAATAAGTTCTCTAAGTAGCTATAGTAGGTTAATTCTGCTAAGGGAAGATTTACTATATGGAGGGACCCACCATAAGTATCAATTGTACATGTATAATAGTAAACAATAAACAAAATGTCTCAACTTTTATTTCAAGCACATAGCCTTTAGTATCAACTAGGGCTAGAGGTTGAAACACATTCCAAAAATATTGAAATAACTCTCAGAGACTTCATTTCTTTTCCCTGTTACAAAACTGAAATACCTCTTCCTCTACAAATCAATAAAGTACAGTATAAGGAATGATATTTATGCTAAGTCTAACTGAAAGATTACTACTTTTACTTTTTACCCTGCTAGTTATTCCACAGATGTGCTGATTACTATATAATTAACATTGTAACATTAATATTTTAACAATTTAATGTAAAACTGAATGGAAAAATAAAATGAAAAAATAATAAAAATTAGGAAAATTATATAATACTAAGGTGAATGTATTCAGAACCCAGGAACCTTTTTGATCAGTATATACACACACACACACACATATATATACACACACACACATATATATACACATATATACACACACACACACACACATATATACACACACACACATTGTGACAAAGTTCCGAGTCTGTATTTGTGCGTCCTGCACTTCCTGGCAGATTTAGGGGCCTCAGAAACTCATCCACGCCCCAGAGTGACCTCCCTTTCTCAGTAACTAATTAAGGGAGGTAGAAAAGGGGGGAGCCCGAACCCTCCCTCTACTCCGGACTCCAGCCCAGGGACCCTAATAGTATCAGCTAAGATGGCTGACCTTTTATCCACAAAACATAATACAATTCCCTGGGCTACTTCCTCACAGCAGTCCCCACTTCTTCAAATTCCACTTCACCCTTACCTCAGGGCCTCCTTCCTTCAGTATGATATGTTGTCCACCACTCAGTCTCACCAACAGCATAACTTCCTCCCACAGCTCCTGACACCCACAGCCCACCTGACTGACTGGGAGGTTTTTAACTGGTTTCAGCCAGTCCCTGATTGGCTTCAGGTGTCCCAATCAGGCTAGCTGTTTCTACTCCTTTCTAGAAGCTTCCTGATTGGCCTGGAGTATCCTTTGTTTGGCTATCCAGGGAACAGGGACCTGCACATCCTGAGGCTGATATACCTGCCTTCCAGCACTCTCCTATATCCTTCTGGTCTGACTCCGTCACAATATATATTAGTAAAACATGTTTAAATATTCATATTCTCTGTGTACTTATATGTCTTCACCATTGCCATAGCTGAATGCCTCCATGGTATAGTAATATGATTATTATTTATTTTATCTTCTTTATTAGGTATGTTCTACATGGGCTTTAGTATTTATATTTATATTTCTAGTACATGGTATTATTTGCACAGGAGAGATATTAAAGAGTTAACTTTTACCAGTAATTAATTTATAGTATCAATGAAGCCACAGTCTCTCTATACTTACAATAGTAATGATCACATTTGTTAACAATATTATTCATTATTTATATTACAGTGTTCTAAAGGACCAATAATGGATCAGATCCCCATTGTATAAAGTGTCATAGAAACATATAATTGTTGCCCTAGAGCAATTAAAATTTAGGTTAATGGCAAAATGCAATGGGAGAATGAAACAAATGGGTGAGGGTAAAGGAAAGGAAGGAAAAATATGAGCACATTTTTATACAAAACTGCTTGGGAATACAACATTGCTCACCATTGGCAAAATCATTATCAAAGCTTTTATGCTACCTGAGAAATCCACTGCATAAAATCCAAGAAAACCA
This sequence comes from Dermatemys mawii, assembly GCA_007922305.1. Lineage (NCBI taxonomy): Eukaryota > Metazoa > Chordata > Testudines > Dermatemydidae > Dermatemys > Dermatemys mawii. Next base: position 30,388,302 of record ML677333.1, read on the forward strand.
AGAAGCAAGTAAACAGAAAACTCAGTGCTTCCTGTTGATAGAACTGATGTAGTCACCAATATAAATTGGTAACTCTCATATAGCTGCCAATTTTAGGTTTATGAAAACTATTTCCCCTCCAAATTTTGGCTCCCTGCTGAAATTGTGTGGTCTTCCAATATCACTTCCTATAGTAATCATGTACTTAGGTTGTACACATGAAAGTGGACAGGACAAACAGTTAAAATTAATTTTTATGAGTGATGATGAAGAATATCCATTGGCAGGCAAGTGTGTCTGTGAATTGTCATTTAAGTTTGGGGCCGTTGACTCATTTAAACATTGTGCATAGTAGTTTCAGCAGCAAATACATCCCAAGGGGACAACTATAGCCACTTTGTAATTTAGAGCAGCCCTTAGGCAGCCTCACAGTCAGGAGTGAAAAGGTGGTGCGTCTGCTGAGAGCAGCTAAGCCAGACCAAGCCATTGTTCTAATACAAGCTGTCAAATTGTTTATGAAGTTGCTGGGCCAGGTTATTACCAAGATATGACATTTATAACAAAGATGTCAGCTCAGTCTATTCTTATTTTAGTTAAAATATTGGTTGAAGAAATCATCTAGCTCAGTGAATCCTATTGATCATTGAGGATAGAAAGTGTTTGCTGAAGTGGCCTGAGCAAGCCTACAAATGTATGCAGGATGTCCCTCTTGGCATGATGCCACAAATGTCATGCTTGACAGCAATGCCATGAAAAACCTCTTTCCAGTAATTGTTCCAACATTTTTTTAAAAAAAGTTGTATTGCAGTGAGCAAAAGCCTCTTGTGTAAAACGATGTCTTGGAACATTTTTTCCAAGCAATGTCTCCAGATATTCATTGGTTTTAACTGATGGTGAAAGAGATTTTTCATCCCTCACTAACTGTATTAGTGAAGTGTGTGTATTGTCATCCAATGAGCTAATCATCAGATTCATTGTGTGCAAAGTAACAGATATTGTCAAAATGCTCATTAAGAATTGTTTTAATTGTATTTTGTGCATTACCTGTTAGGGGGAAAAAAACATGACATCAGGTAACTTGGTATCAGAGAGCCAGATATAAAATCTATTTATATCCAGAAGAATTTTTGAGAAATATCCACAGAAGAATCACATTAGAATGTTATGACATTATATTGTATTGCTGCAATGTGTTCTGGCAATAAGGATGCTTAAAGAAAGCTGCCTCGTCCACAGAATGTACAGCAGAATAAATGTATTCTAACAGAGATTTCAGTCCCCTGTACCTTAGTAACTAGTGCAGCACAGCAATTCTTTTAAACACATGTAATGGCATAAGAGAGTACATTTGAAGACCTGTCAAAAGCTTCAACTGGCAGATGCTATGGCTGCTCCCCTGGTTAGCAAAATTAGCCATATGGCACATAAGACTTGTTCTCTGACAGTTGCATTAGCTCCCTATGATATCTGCCTCCAGATACAGATCAAGGTGCTGACTGTGATCAGCAAAGCCCTAAATAGTTTTGATCCTCACTATCTAAAGACTGCTTCTCATAGACTACTACTGAAGTTGAGTTAATAGAGCCTAGATTTAAACACTTGATTGACAGTCCCCAGATGTTCTAAGTGCAGTACCATCACCTCTTGAATATGCTTTCTAGCTGATCCAACAGAGCTAGAGTATTTTAATCTGTAGGACCCCATTTTCTCCCAGCATGGATATCAAAGGTTAAATTTGTGGGGGAATAAAGTAGGATCTTGTCTGTTTAATCTGAAGTATGTTTAGTTTGGGGACTTTTTTAAACTTTTGGTAACTGTATCTGCTTTAATAAATATGTGCCCTGGGACAGGTTTTGTAACTGGGCACACCCAGGAATTTTGGACAGTGTGGGTGGGACTGTGTGAGTGGGATGAACTGTGCTGATTATTATTTTGGGTGAGAGAGTGTGTGTGTATATGTGTTTGTGTGAGTATGTGTATAAATAAGCAGAATACAGAGGACCAGAGAGTGACGCAGACTATCTAAAAGAGCAGTTAAAAGCATGTTGTATGACCCTGGAAGACACCTGGGTAGAAGTTTCTGGGTTGGGTGTACAGGCTGAAAAAAGCTGTGAGCAAAATAAGCTGTTTCCTGCTATTAGATTCTTTCTGTGTTCAGAGACTCTGTACATTCTTTGTAAGCAAACAAAAGTGCATCAAGGAAATACCTGCCTGTCCCCAATTTCTCCTCCTAACTTGAACAACCCACTACACCTCTAATTTTTGGCTAGGTGTTTGGATTAAAAGGGGTAACAGTATTGTTATTAACTGTTGTTATAAAAAGGCAGTTCTATAGCTTATTGTTATTGTTAAATAGCCCTTATCCATTGCCCTTCAGCAGACTGTCACTGCTGTTCTGCTTCTTTCTGAGTGGTAATTATAAATTTTAAAAGCTCCAAATAGAAGTTGCTTGTGTTGTACTGTTGAAGATAAATAGTAACGAACCACAAGGAACATAGATAAGCCATTTTAGAATAGATACACTAAACACACATTCAAATTGCACAGTAATATATGTACAGAACAAACACTTGACATTTAGCTATTTCACCACCAAAATACAAGTATTTTGGTCCCTAAAGGCACAAGCCTGTCACCCAAAACTAATTGTATTTGAGACAACAAAGGGTGTGTGTCATCAAGTTCCTAAACACTAATTCAGTTTGTATACATAGCAACAGATACTGTTGTAAAAGACACATAATGAGCAGGCCTTACTACGGTACATTTTGAGCATTATCTATATAAAAAACCCTGCCAATTACTGACTGTATCTCCCTGGTGGCTCTACCCGTTTGCATCTAGCAGCTAGTAAAGGTTTTGAGTTTTACCCATTTGCATCTTGCAGCTAGCAACAGATAAGAAGGGTTTCCACAGATAAGTTAGCAACAAGAAGGTGGTCAGGGAAATTGTGGGACCCTTACTAAATGGGGGAGACAACCCAGGGGCAGATGATGTGGAAAAAACCAAATATACTCAATGTTTTTTTTGCCTCTGTCTTCACAGAAAAGGCAGCTCCCAAACTACTGCACTGGGCAGCACAGTATGGGAGGAGGTGAGCGTCCTTCACTGCAGAAAGAAAAGTTAAAGACTATTTAGAAAAGCTGGACATGCACAAGTCCATGGGCCCAGATGCAATGCACCTGAGGGTTCTAAGGGAGTTAGATGATGTGCTTGCAGAGCCATTGGCAATTATCTTTGAAAACTCAGGGTGACTGGGGGAGGTTCCAGATGATTGGAAAAAGGCAAATATAGTGCCCGTCTTTAAAAAGAGAAGAAAGACAATCTAGGTAACTACAGACTGGCCAGCCTCACCTCAGCCCCTAGAAAAATCATGGAACAGGTCCTCAGGGAATCCATTTTGAAGCACTTGGAGAAGAGGATGGTGATCAGGAACAGTCAACCAAGTCTGACCAACCTGATTGCCTTCTATAATGACATAACTGGCTCGGTGGATATGGGGAAAGCGGTGGACGTGATACACCTTGACTTTAGCAAAGCTGTTGATACAGTTTCCCATAGTATTCTTGACAGCAAGTTAAAAATGTATAGATTGAATGAATGACCATAAAGTGGATAGAAAGCTAGCTAGATCGTCAGGCTTTATGGGTAGTGATCAATGATCAACAGCCAGTATGCAGCCAAGTGCTCCAGGGATCTGTTCTGGGGGCTAGTTTTGTTGAACACCTTCATTAATGATCTGGATGATGGGATGGATTGCACCGTCATCAAGTTCGGGGATGACACTAAGCTTGGGGGAAAAGTAGACACACTGGAGGGTAGGGATTCGGTCCAGAGTAACCTAGACATATTGGAGGATTTGGATAAAAGAAATCTGATGGAGTTCAACAAGGACAAGTGCAGAGTCCTGCACTTAGGATGGAAGAATCCCATGCACTGCTACAGACTGGGGACTGACTAAGCGTCAGTTCTGCAGAAAAGGACCCAAGGATTACAGTGAATGAGAAGCTGGATATGAGTCAACAGTGTGCCCTTATTGCTAAGAAGGCTAATAGGATACTAGGTTGCATTAGTAGGTGCATTATCAGCAGATGGAGGGAAGTGATTATTCCCCTCTGCTCAGCAGTGGTGAATCTACATCTGGAGTATCGTATCAATTTTGGGGGGCCCACTGCAGAAAGGATGTGTACAAATTGGAGAGAGTCCAGTGGTGGGCAACAAAAACGTCCAGGGGTCTAGGGAACATGGTTTATGAGGAGAGTCTGAGGGAAGAGGGCTTATTTAGTCTGAAGAAGAAGAGAAGAGTTAGGGGGGTTTGGTAGAAGCCTTTAACTACCTGATGGGGAGTTCTGAAGAGGATGGAGCTAAGCTGTTTTTAGTGGTGGCAGATGACCGAACAAGGAGCAATGGTCTCAAGTTCCAGTGGGGGTGGACTAGGCTGTATAATAGGAAAAAAACTCTCTCATTAGGAGGGTGGTGAAGCACTGGAATGGGTTACTAGGGAAGTGGTGGAATCTCCATCCGTAGACATTTTTAAGGCCCAGCTTGAGAAAGTTCTGTCTGGGATGATTTAGTTGGGATTGGTCCTGCTTTGAACTGGGGTGGGGGAGCGTGTTGGACTAGATGACCTCCTGAGGTTTCTTCCAAACCTAATCTTCTATAACACTGCTCTACAGCCAAAATGCTTCTGAAATAAATGTAGTCAAACTTTACTAATCCTGGGTCACTGAGAACAAAAATGATGCTTAAAATTGTTGATTGGCTATAGTTTTCAAGATATGCTATTGGGTCAGTACATACGACCCTTGACATGGGAATGGCAGAGGATAAGTGAGTTATAAAGGGACGGGATCTCAATTTAAACCAGAAATGACTAAAATACATCTTTGACTGGATCTATGAAAAAATCTATGACTGGGTTTGGACAGTACTTGCTTTTTAGGCAAAACAATGAATGATGCAATCTGAAGCTGGTATTGCGTCATACATGATATGAATTGTATCATGTTATTCCTAGAAGTCATGGATGATGCATTCATAACGAAGCTTACATCACTCTGCTGAACAAATTGCCCTATATCAGCTCTAGAAATCATACAGGGTCGTGCTCTCTTATTTGTCAGTGTTTGATTTTGCAAAGAGACACATTTCTGTTTAGCCAAAGTGAGCAGAGATGCCTCGTACTTGTGTGAACAGTGCAGATAACTTCTGCTATGTTTGTGGTGAAGTGACTTTTGCATCCCAAAAGCGCAGTATAACCACTATGGTTAAGAAAGCCTATCACCTTTATTTTGGCTGCAAAATTGGCGATCGGGACAAGAGGTGGGCCCCACACATATGCTGCAACACTTGTGCAACAAATCTTCGCCAGTGGCTGAACAGGAAAAGGAAATCTATGCCTTTTGCAGTGCCAATGATTTGGAGAGAGCCAACAGATCATACCAGCAATTGTTACTTCTGCATGGTGCCTCCAGTTGGGAAAGGTGTGTCAAAGAAGAAAAAGTGGACTGTGCATTATCCAAACATTCCATCAGTTATATGCCCAATACCCCGCGGAGAAGGACTGCTGGTTCCTGATGCATCAGAATCATTCTCACTTGAGTCAGACGAGGAAGAGGATGAAACTTCTGGTCCTGAACCATCAATATCCCAGGACCCACATTTTCTCCCATCCTCCTCCTCTGAACCACACCTCATAACACAAGCTGAACTGAATGACCTTGTCCGGGATTTGGAACTACTCAAGAGTAAAGCAGAGCTGTTGGGCTCCACACTACAGCAGTGGAATCTCCTGGCAGGTGATGTTACGGTTTCCATGTTCCGTCACCATCAAAAGGATCTTGTCCCATTCTTCTTCATGGAAGGTGATCTTGTAGCGCGCAACAACATCGATGGTGTGATGGCAGCCCTCAACATCGTTTACGATCCAGATGAGTAGAGACTCTTCACTGATTCATCGAAGACGAGCCTTAAAGCTGTTTTGCTGCATAATGGCAATGTTTTGCCATCAATTCCAGTTGGTCATGCAGTCCATATGAAGGAAACCTATGACAACATGAAACAACTTTTGAGGTGCATGAACTAAGACCAACATCAGTGGCAGCTTTGTGGCGATTTGAAGGTTGTTGCTCTCTTGCTTGGTCTGCAGACTGGATACACAAAGTACTGCTAGTTTCTCTGTGAATGGGATAGTCGTGCAAGAGATTCCCACTACATCAAGAAAGATTGGCCACTCTGACAGTCATTGGAGCCTGGGAGGAAAAGTGTTCATCAACCACCACTTGTTGAATCAAGGAAGATTTTGTTACCACCCTTACACATCAAGCTGGGTCTGATAAAGAACTTTGTGAAGGCCATTGACAAAACACAAGCAGCTTTCAAGTACCTCCGTGGAAAATTTCCAAGGTTAAGTGAAGCTAAGATAAAGGAAGGTGTCTTTGTTGGTCCTCAGATTTGTGAACTTCTTCGAGATGACGCATTTGACCACGCACTGCATGGCAAGGAAAAGACAGCATGGAAAGCCTTCCAGTCAGTGGCAATACATTTTCTCAGAAACAACAAGGCAGACAACTACAGGTTGTTGGTTTAAAACCTCCTCAAGGCATACAAAAGCCTTGGTTGCAACATGTCACTAAAGATACATTTTTTGCACTCTCATCTAGATATTTTTTTCCACCAAATTGCGGAGCAGTGAGCGATGAGCACGGCGAGCGATTTCACCAGGACATTGCAACAATGGAGAAACGCTATCAGGGCAAATGGAGCCCATCAGTGCTTGCAGACTATTGCTGGACAGTGACAAGAGATGCTCCATTTAATGAATACAAGAGACAAGCCAAGAAGCGCCAAGTACACACTGAATAGGACTAAACTATGTACATAATAGTTTTTTGCCTTTTGTTTCATAATACATTTTATTTCTATAACCCTTTTGCTGATTTTTAAAGTGTTACATAAACAGGACAGGTGAAATATTATCATGTAAAGCAGCCATAAACACATGAAAAGACCTAGGTTTACAATTTATGGTTAAAACTCTACTATCTATACAATATACATAGACATAAAATGTACAAACTTAAATATCTTAGAAACAGTAGCCAGTTGTTTTAATTGTTATATTTGAATTCAGCACATCAAAATACACAATAAGTATCATATTTTATCTCTGAAGCAGACGACTTCTAAAAAATTGTAGACCAGTATAATTCTATGATCTACAAATCTTCAGGCTTGAGATCCATTCCGAATGGTCACTGCCTTTATGGGATCCTTCAAAGCAAAATGTATCATGGGCTAACCCGTCTTTTCCTGTTCCTGCAGCCATGGATATAATGCAAAATTTGGGCTAAAATTTTCAAAGTACCTAAGTGACTTAGGCTCCTAAATTCCCATTTTCAAAAATGATTTAGGCATCTAAGTATTAATTAGAACTGGGACTCCAACATAGCTCTTCCTGCATCCCAGGTGAATGTGAGCGCCACCGAGCTACAGAGTCAATCTCTTTGGAACCTATGAATATTTAATTATTTTTACTAAATGGAAGAGCTTCAACAAGACAGACTCACCTACTAGCCTGTAGATTTCGGCACTTGCGTAGGATGTAGATTACCTGGTTTCAAGTCCCTGCTCAAAATCAGAGAATGGGGATTTGAAAACAGATATCCCACATCCCAAGTGATTTTCTTAAAAAAAGAAAGAAGGATGGCCATGCAGTGTTCAGATTTCACAGGAATCTAAACTGTGCTCATGTTTTGGGTGAAAGTATTCGCCTACTTCATCTACAAATAAATGAATATTTTTTTTCTGTTGGTCACAGAATTATCTTGTTTCACTTGGAGTAACTAAAAGTTAACCAAAAAAAACCCTTCTCTGGTCATAAAACTTGTTTCCCTCATACATCCATCATCCCACTGCCCTTACATGGTGAGCCAGGCAATTATTTTTATACTATATATAAAATAAATGTTATACGAACATGAATATGCTTTGTGAAATACTTTTCAAGACATTTTAACTCTATTTTACTAGACAAAGATTGTTCAGACAGTAAAACTTAGAAAGAAGAAATGATTAACACTGCAATCAAGGAACAGACCTATGGGGAAGTGATCATCATCATACATTTTATCTAATTACATATTCCTCTTAATATGTTATATTATGCAATTGAATAAAAAATGATGTTAATGGTTTAATTTACATTTTATTTAATATCACATTCACTGGGATAGATAGATTAGATAGATTAGATGAGATAGATAGATGATTTTTTTCCTGTCTTTTTTTTTTTTTATAATAAATGGTACATGTTCAAAATAGGACATCACATTAACTGATTTGTGGTAATTGAGATGATGATGTTCCATTATTTATGTTCTTTATTTTCACTTTCATTTCAAATCATTGACTATATTTCATGAGCTCCAATTCAGAGGAGCAGAACTATGTTACAATTAAATGGCTAAAAATCTTTGTAAATGCAGAGATAAGGTTGTCCAGAGATAGCTTATGCCCTTCTGGAATGTCAAGCTCAGCAAAACTCAACATCAGAAAACCAGGAAATACAGAGTTAAGGCCCAAAGATCTGCATACACTGAAGCTACTTGCATTGTATTAGGTGTAGCTGTATCGTATACCAGAGGAATAAATTGGAGCATCATGAAGAACTGTGATTGCGATATAAGGAGATATGGGTCTGAGTCATCCCATGTGTATTATCATAGGAAACAGGTGAATATATACCTTGAGTTTCAGTCCACTTCATTTCAGTACAGAATTGTGTCAGCAGGAAGGCGGAGGGATATTCATGCCATGGGTATCATCAGTAATGAGGTGGGATACGAAAGCAGTCTGTGGATTTACTGATGTGTAGGGGAAAGCATATATTTAGGTGGTACCCTGTGTACAATTGTGAAGTGTTTCTAAAATGATAAGAAGTGGTTGTTAAATTTTACAAGTGTGGTATCCTGTTGGGGGAATAGGCTCAATGTCTGAGGATGGGCCAAGTGCAAATAGTGTCCATTCATTACAGTGTACAGCAGTGTACAAATACCTGTATTATGGGTGTTGTGGGGCATCACTCAAAGAGGGCAAAGTTAGGGATGTATATTTTTAACTATTTCCTAGTTTTCAGAAATTTGAGCTGGGCTGAACTCAACATTCTGAGAGGGCAAGAGTTATAAACAGGCAACCTGAACTCTCTGTTAATGATTTTTTTCTGCCATTTAATTTCCCCAATTTTTAAATAAGAGGAGTAAAGTTTGCTAGTAGTTGTTAGTGGTCATTTATGCAGTTGTTCTCACTCAGGTTTGCAGATGATGATATGATACTTTGGCTAGGTAATAATCAGAAGTTCCAACTTTTATACAGTGCTTTTCATTAGTAGATCTCAATGAGCTTTACATCATTATGTCCATTTTACAGATGAGAAACTAAGAAGTGATGTCGCTTGTTCAAGGGTACCCCTAAGATCAATGGTAGGGCTAGGAATAATATCAGTTCAGTGGTCTCTCCGTTAGGTTACATAGTTGCTACATGATTCCTCAGTTCTCCTCTTCATAGAATCATAGAAGATTAGGGTTGAAAGATCTCAAGATGACATCTAATCCAGTGGTTCCCACACTTTAACAACCTGTGAACCACTTTCACAAAAATATCAAGTCTCACGAACCCTCTCCTAAATATGAATATTTCCTGGGATTTTCTCCTTTACCTAAGTATAAATTATAAAAGCAGTGATTTTGGAAATATACTATTTGTTTTTGGCATGCTTATTGCACACTATTTATTATTATTTATTATTTATCATTACAGTATTTTGATTACATTATGAAAACGGAACAACTCTTAATATCTCACTTGCATAGCTTGTATCTCTTTGAATAAGCCTGTTATAAGACAAGGCTCCTATATTTCATCAAGGAGTATCAGATGTGAAACAACATGAAGATATTTAAGAAGCCAACTCAAAGAGTTCTTCCTACAGAAGCCTTCGGGTCTTGAGCAGTCCATACCAGCAATGCACGTTACTACAAAGCTTAAACTTGTTCTTCATAACAATTTTACAAACAATACTAGTTGCCTATTTAATTTTAAAAACAGCAAAAAATAGCCATCTCCCTTTCCATTTTTTATGAGTCTTGAAGTTTAAATCACTTCAGTGTGATAGATATGCTTGCTTTGATCTGCTTAGCTCTTGGAAGTCCAGGGGCTTTGGGGCTGCTGCTTTTCAGTATTTCTCATTTTTAAATTATATTCAATTTTCCTACGATTTTCATTCTCTGTTGACTCTCTGTTCATCCAGATCCATGCTGCAACATTATAAATCTCAATGCAACAGTTTACAACAGTTTGCTAGCAGTCATCCAGGCTGAGATTTTCAATGTTGCAGCATGGATCTGGATGTCCAAATCCCATTATAATTAATGGGGTGTGCAAATTCCATAGAGAGCTTTGAAAATCTCAGCCTAAAAGTATACATGAATTGCCCATAGGCAGTGCCCACCACCTACTAAGTAATTCCAGTCATTCCTTTATAAAAAATATAATGCTGCTTTAACTGTATCACTATTGTTTGCCTTTAAAAAAAAAGAAAAAACGAAAAAACAGAGAATGCTTTAAACTGTGCTTGAAACCTACGTTCTTTCTTTTTCTGTCTGTTTTCTCTTTCTGGTGACAGGCTGTCTTGTAACAGCAATAAGAAAAGCCTATTTAATTGAATTTTAAAATCTGTTACATTCCTGAAGCATCAAGGCCAAATAGTGCTCTCCTATCTCAACACATGATTCACACTGTTTTCAATGAGAAATACATGCAAATATCTGAGGGCAGAATTTGACCTTGAATGTTCTTTGAGTTTGTTGCCTGACTGTAATTAAGCCTTCAAGTATTTCTTCTGCTTCTAGCTGATGTCTAGGATTATTTACTAACAGGATTGCTATTCTGTTTTTTTAAGATGGAATTATCTAAAGCACAGTATTCAAGCACATACTCCTTATGCTGTGGTCAGTGACACTTAACGAAGATACAGAAATGGTAGAGAACTATGCTGCAGTAGAAAACTTTTCTTTGGCAACCTGACAGCTGGAAAAGAGTCCAAAAACGCATAATGCACTTCAGTGGTATATCTGTTGATGGCTCTGATATCTTAAGTGAACGGACACTAAAATATGAATGTCAATAAAGCTTTGCAGCATTTGCAAGCAGTTTTCGTATGGGCCTTGCAGTTTCAACAAGTTAAAGGAATTTGTTTTGGTGTCAGCCCCTGTGACAGCTTAGTCAAATGCCAAAGCAAGTGTTGAAAGTCATCTAAAATTCAGAGATCATGGAAGAATAATAAGCAAAAAAGGATCACTTATGAATGCATGAATGGGAAAATAAAGACTGCAATTTAGTCACTTGTTCAGTGATAGACACAAAGTGACATCAAGTGTGATCCAAGACAGAGAATAAAAATTACTGTGTTCTATGAAATGAAAAATATTACATTGCAGGAATAATTAATAACAGAAAATATATCACTGTTCTTTGATACATAACGCATACTGCGGCGGTGGACCTGGGAGATCATGAACCTGAATACAAGATGCACATCTAACCAATTAGCCAATGTATAAAGATATAACTTAAAAACAATAGCATCAGCACTGCACAATAGCAAAGAACTGCAAGATGAAATATGTAAAGATTTCCTTTAAATTAATTAAAATATTCTAGATACATTAAGTAAAGGCTTTGCAGATCTCCTCTTGAAAATAGTCTTAAGGATTAGACTACCAAGAAAGAATATATGAACTATATGAAGAGGATAACATTTATATTTTATTCCTAGGCTGAAAGATTACATTAGTTTCCCGTGAAACAACAGATAGATATTATAATTCTGATGCTCATGTATAAGGCTTCTTTTATGTGACCATGTTAAATAACACTATGGGATTTCTTCAATTCCAGTACCCCAAGTTGGCTATAAAATCAACTAACCCATTCCTGACTACTTTTATTAACCTATGAAACTAACAGCAACTATGAAGTGTCAGTTTTTCATTCACACATTCTTAAATTCTTATACTCCGATGTGTATTTGTTTTCAAGTCTCCTGATGCCTGCATATCTATTAACATATTATAGAAGATTAGAAAATTAATCTGAGAAAAAGCACCTCTGGAAAACCTTTACCAAACAGCACAATATTAACATATTAAACATTTAGAGTCCTATAGCATATAATGTATGTACTGATTATGAGTCAGAAGGAAAAAGTTTACCTTTTCCAGCTACTGGTAACACAAGATGGATGCATCAGACAGTCTCCCCTTAGAGACTAGAACAGAAACTGATGCAGTAGTTGTCACAAAAATTACTTTGACGATAACACAAAATGATTTTGCATTCAGTCACACAATAACATTGTGTTACCTGTTTAGTGAGTAAGGGGCATATTTTTTGCTTTATTTTTTTCATACCTGATCCTTTGTTTATATTAATAATCTGTCAATGCTGACTTAATGCAGAGAGCAGATAAGAAGCCTTGCTGTGTAAAGACTGTAAACAATAAGAAAAAAGGCTAAAGCACTTAATTAAATACAACTATAGTATTCCAGGTTCACAGATTCTTATTCAAAGTGTACACTAATTTCAAAATAGTATCAGCAATAAAGGTATAAACAAGTGACCAACAGAAGTGCCCTCCTTGGTAATCATTTTAATGTCAATTTATTAATGTGTACCTGTGCACCTAAGAGAGAATGTGAACCCAAATGTAACTGATTCACGGATGTCTGCATGAGTTTGCAAAAAGACTGAAACTATACCTATTAGAGATGCAAACTGCCCCAGTTCATTGTTATTAATTGTAATATTTTGTATCTGAGCTAAGAAAGAAAAGGGAGGATCATCTTTTGAAGTTTTATACAATCTACTTTGACTGACATCTCTTTTTGACACCCTAAGAGGATGGTGCTTGGGAAAGAACTTTTTTGTTTTCCAGTCAAGGAAGACATAAGCCTAAGAAGCATAATATAGTTCAGAGGAAGATGTGAACCCAACTAAGGCAGAACCAAGCATGAGAAGCACATATTTTGATCGCCCACAGTCTTCAGTGCATGACATTTTGGTGTCTTAGGTAGGCAGAGCGTGGTTTGTGGATGACTCTTGGAAGAGGACCTCTGGAGATTTGTTCAGTGTGATCCCTGGTGAAAAAAAAGGTAATCTCTGCTCTCTTTCTAATTTGTGTATGCAGAAGATAAAGAAATAACATTTAAAAGATAAAGATGCAGAAGCAGAGTAAGAAATATTCAAAAGTGTCCATTAATTTTGGATGTCACTGGCTTTAAAAGAAACTTGCTACTTAGCATCTCTGAAACTCAGACTCTTACTGTCTCAAACTGGGCAGTGAAAACTGAAGCATCTAAAACTAAAGGACACTTTAGAACATATTTCATGTATCTTTAAAAAGTTTTTACACTATATTGAACAAACTACCATTAGAGGAAAGTATAAATTTGATCCTGTGAATTTACCAAAGTTTCAGAATCACAGAAGCACCTAATTTCATGCTGATAAGATGTGAATTCTTAATGTTCAAGAACCTTCAAAATGTTCTATGATGGCTATCATATTTGAAGCAACTGAACATAAATTTCTCACTGCAGCACTGGCAAAAATTTAAAAACTTATTGGACTTTTTTCTAAATAATTTGATTATCTCCCAAAATTTTACTTTTTTTGAACAAAGAGGATATGTTAAAAATGTTGAAATCCTTTTAAAATGTTAAAATGTTTAAAATGTTGGAATCCTATTGTCTCTCTCTCTCTCTCTCTGAGATCTCAGATGATTTCTCTAACAATTTAAACAAATTAGCAAAACCTAGGATTTAGGCTTCAATCCAAATATATGGATACACAGCCTTGTAATGGAGAAAACCAAAACAAAACAAGGGATTTGTAGCTAGTTTGAATTGTTTTGATAAGACAAGTGAGCAGCATCCAGAACCTATAAATTAAATTACAAGCAAATCAAACCCAATAATATAATCTGTATTTACAGAGATTACCAAGTCTCTTTAAAAGTAATCATGATTGAAAAGGCACTGAATATAAAAGTTCAGCCAGGGTACAATGCTTTAACAAATGAAAACAGGAATTGCTTTCCTGTAAGTATTTATTAAGATGAATCCGTCAGAATTGATGTAAAATGATTTGTGAATTATTTACAAAATAATAATTCAACTACAATGTGTTTTATTCCATTTATATGATATAATCTAAACCCTGACCTCACCTTTTATAAATAGATGGAAGAGGCTAGAGGAATGAAAGATCTGAAGGTCTAAATAAAAGCTCCAGGGAAGAATAGGAGATATATTCCGAATAGTAAGGGGAGCCCTTTATGGGGAGTCCACGGCTATTAAGGTAATAATTGCCTGATCCTGATCTACCTTAGCATCTCCTAAAGGTATGGTACCTGAAAACAGAAATTGAACCACTCTTGCTATACAGCTACCAGTCTGAAGCCTGAACTGTAGATCACAAAAGAACACTTTAGCTAGAAAAGGAGGGAAGGTATATACAAGGAATGAGCTTCAAAAGGATTAAGGTTATTCTCTGATGGCCTAGACACATATCCACATTCTTGCTGTACATTATGGCAAACAGTTCTATTTGGAAAAGTCTCCACTGAGTTACCAACAATTAGAATACAGTGGTCCCTTGGATGATCTTCCATGGCACATTGATAAAATGTGCTATATAAAGGGAAATTATATTATGTGGTACATGATTGTCAGCTACTGTTGATTTCCTTAGCATCCTTGTACCCAAAATGAATCATAGATAAAATCAGCTAGCTATCCTATGTTCAGAACCTGCTTGATTGTCAGATTCAGGCATTATTTCTGTGAATCTAAGAGCAGGGACTGGTTGTACTTCATAGCTCTTTAATGTAAAGAGGGAGAACACAAATTCTAAGGACCAGTACTGAAATCTTAAAATCCTATCTTGCATCCAAAAGGAGTAAGCAGAGAAGCAGCAGGGAGAACAGCCTGTCAGAGCTCAGACTTCTTAGCTATTTAGATAGAGTGGGAGTTCTCTAACTTTTCATAGTATGGTTCACTTCTTAAAAAGAGAGATGGTTTGTTGGAGCACCTCCCCTAACATTCATGGTCATGTGGATCAGCTCTCTTCCCATTTGAGATCACTTAATGTGAAAAGTACAGCAGTTGCTTACATGGAAAAAGTAATAGAAGGAAAGTTTTAGCTGTATTTCATGCAGATTAGCTACTAAAAGGAAAGCAGCAAGTAGCATGTGACCAGCCACCTCTCTCAACCACCAGCAAGTGCTCTGCAGACCAGCTCTGGCACAAATAAGATAACTATGCAAGGAATTCAAACAAGAGAAAAGAATTCTGACAAGTAGACCCAATTCCTTAGATAGAATATTCTGGGAAATAAAGGCCACTATATAGTACTCAGGAGCTCAACGGCAGTCTGGCTGGTGCAGGTTCACTGCAGAACTGGCTGTGCACCCTTGCAGAGCACGAGACATATGGCTTGCAATCACATTCTGCTGCTTTTGTATGCTGCCCAAAGCTGCCTCAGAAGCAGACCTGGGGATGCTTCACAGGTAAAGTAACAAGCTAGCATCAGCCAAATATCATCACTGCAACTGGTGTACTTTTAGTTCTTCCATATTCCCCTAGACTTCCAATGTATACTGTTCCCCAAAAGGAGAGTGCAAGCCAAAAATTCAAAGTCTGAAAGAATTTTTTAACTCAAAATTTTAATGCCCAAATTGCAGAAGCTACAGAATGCTGTCTATTGCCTGTGACGTGAGAAAAAGATGGATGAGCAGTACAATAGGACACAGGAAAGCTAAACAAAGTGATCCAAAATGAGAGCTTATCATAGGTTACCTAATCTACAACTCTACCTAACCTGCAAAAGAGGAGAAGTTACTTATTTTTTTTTACATGTGTCTCCTTCAGTTACCAAAATTCATATCACTCAACAAAGTCAGTTACTATGTCAATTCACAATCAATCAATTTTAGTTTACCTACAGTGAATAAAACTTTCTTGTCACTTACATAATCACTTATCTTTAAAGAAACTTGCCTCTGACATCAATCATCTGTCTTGATTATTTGTGATAATTAGGCAGGATGCACCAATTATTTTTGGGTTTAATTAACTTCTGCTTCAATTTGCCTACAGAGGAGTGCCCACAGGAAGAAGGACTCACTCCTACATAATGCATGATATCTGTGAGAAGTTCTTCAGCGCAGAGATTCACCATAGATTCATCATTGTAACCGAACTAATACACTTTTTGTTACCTTTTTTTTGTTTATTTTCAGGTAGAATAATTTATTAATTTTTAAGCTTTCAAAGTTAACTATGTCCTGGTGTCCCCAGGACATGGAAGAGAACATTTTTGTGAAGAATGGAGTTAGATCCCTGAACTTACGTAAAAAGATACAGTTATTAATAATTCAGCTCTTTCGGTCTGTTTTCTCCAGACCAAAATTTTGGTAATTTTTTTTTAAATACACAACCACTCCCCTATGACTCGATGTTTAAGAATATATATTTACCCCTTTCTCACCTGTATTTTTTTCTAATCATCCCAGAAAGATCTTAATTTTACTGAGAAGACTTTGAATTACATTTGTATAAGTATACTGGAAATGTGGTTTGCACAGGGCAGGCCAAGTTCACCAAAAATACTCAAGATCTGGAGGCAATATAATTTATCTGTGGATTTGGTTCAGTGTTAATGCTTTATCCTATGCAAATGACTATAACCTTTAGCTTCCAATATTAAGCATTATTTAATTAATGTGAAGCACTGATATGTGCTGCAAATCAGTGTTCAAGAGATCAGAATCCTGGGTGGTACAGAAACATAGCAAAGGTCAACATAAAAAGAAAATAAATCAACCCAGTGCAACACTATCTCTGATACCGACATTGCTACGGGAAAAGGACTGAAGGACTTTGATCCATGTTAGTAAAGAACTGCCATTTTGATTTCTTCATAATCTTTTATCTCCTTCTACTACTTATGAAGGATATTGTCTACACATTCATGATTTTTCTAAAGTACTTCTTATTGTTATAAAACAGTTTCTCTCCTGAAATAAAATGACTTGTAATAAACTTGATGAAAGTATTAACACTTAGCCATTGAGAAATCATTATGATACGAATGATAAGAAAAACAAACTATAATTCACATTTGAAAACATTATGTGTCTGTCTTAAACTTGAAAAGTATGGAAATACACAGATAAGGATTATACTTTTACTATCTAAGCACAACAGGAGGAAGTTGGTTAATATGACGGATGGCACCTCACTGTGACTTGATAGTGGAGGCTTAATCTTTAACTAGAGATGTTGGGGATTTTTGTGTGTAGTTAAGCTCAATACTCAATCATTTCAAAAAGTATTTTATTACTTTTCACAGGTAATCAACATCAAAATAAACAATGTACACATATTAATACAATGGGTATGTCTTTAATTTTAATTAAAATATTCAGTGCACTAGTAACTTGCCAGGCTGCCTTCTTTGTCTTTGCCTTCAGGAACAGTAACTATGTTGTTAAAAGGTATTTCACTTGTCCTTTAGAATATCTTCATGTAACATCAATGCAAACTTGTTTTATTTATATAATTCAAAGACTATTTCTACTTATGGCACAAATACTGATTTTTACTGAGTGAAGATCTTCTGCTTAAGATATGTACAATGTGAGTGTAAAAAGGTGTTTAATTATCTATGCAGTAAGGGATGTTCTTCAACATGGGTAATCCATACCCATGTTCCATAGTCAGTGAGCACGCATCCAGTGTGTATGTGTTGGAGAATTTTTCTAGTTAGCAGTGCCTGTAGTGGTGATGTATGACATTTGTGCTCTCGTGTTCTGTGAGGGCATAAAGGGTGAAGCCTCCCACTATCTTCAGTTTGTTCACCACTTCCACATGCAGTCTCTCTCTCCCACACATCTAGCTGATGTAATTACCAGGAGAAAGGGCACTTTCGTGAAGAAATAGCAAATAGACTTGTTGCTAGAGGATCAGACAGGGTTTCCATGAACAGGAGAGGACCACATTGAGGCCCCATGCTGGGGCAGGATTCTTAACTGGATGAAAGAGTCTAGAGATGCATTCTGGAACCTCTACCATTTGATGCAAAAAGACAGAGGAGTGATCAATCAGTGAATGTGTGGCCAATATGGCTGCTAGGTGCTTCCATGAGAAGCTTTAGGAGAGCACCATGTCTGATTCTATTGGCACAGGAATATCCTGGATGCTTTCCCAACCCAGGAATATGTGGCACCTGCTGGCCCCACTGGAGAATTTCATCCGTTTTGAGAGGTAAGTGGCCTTTGTCAGTTCCTTCCTGCTATTTATCAATATCTTCTGCACCACCTTCAAGCATGATGTATTAAGTCATTGGAGCCTGATGAACTACATCCTGGAATACTCAAGGAGCTGACTGAAAAGATATCTGAGCAACTAGCAACCATCTTTGAAAAGTCATTGAAGATGGGAAAGATTCCAGAGGACTGGAAAAAGGCAAATATAGTGCCAATACATACAAAGAGAAACAAGGACAACTCAAGAAATTACAGACTAATCTTAACTTCATTATCCAGAAAGACAATGGAACAAATTATTAAGAAATCTATTTGCAAACAGCTAGAGGATAAGGTGATAAGTAACAGTAAGCATGGATTCATCAAGAACAAATCATGTCAAATCAACCTAATATCTTTTTTTGCCAGGGTAATAAGCCTTGTGGATGGAGGGGAAGCAGCAAATGTGGTATATCTTGACTTTAGTAAGGCTTTTGATACTGTTTCCATGACCTCTGATAAATATAACCTAGATGGAGCTACCATAAGGTGGGTGCATAACAGCTTTAAAAATCATTCCCAGAGTAGTTATAAGTGGTTCACAGTCAAGCTGAAAGGCCAAATTGAGTGGGATCCCACAGGGGTCAATTCTCCTTCTGGTTCTGTTCATTATCTTCATCAATTATTTAGATAATGGCATAGAGAGTACAATTATAAAGTTTGCAGATGATACGAAGCTGGCAGGAGTTGCAAGTGCTTTGGAGAGCAGAATTAAAATTCAAAATGATCTGGGCAAACTTGATAAATGGCCTGAACTAAATAGGATGATATTCAATAAGGACAAATGCAAACTACTCCAATTAGTAAGCAACAATCAGTTGGGAACATACAACATTGGAAATGACTGGGTAGGAAGGAGCAATGAAGAAAGGGATCAGGGGTCACAGTGGATCACAAACTAAATATGAGTCAACAGTGTAACACTGTTGCAAATAAAGCAAACATCATTCTGAGATGTATTAGTAGGAGTGCTGTAAGCAAGACATAAGAAGTAATTCTTCCATTCTACTCCTCACTGACTAGACCTCAGCTGGAGTACTTTGTCCAGCTCTGGACACCATATTTCCAGAAAGATGTGGACAAACTGGAGAAGGTCCAGAAAAGAGCAACAAAAAACGAGTAAAGGTCTAGAAAGCATGACCTATGAGAGAAGATTGAAAAAAAACTGGGTTTGATCAGTTTGGAGAAGAGAAGCCTGAGGGGGACATGACAGCAACTTTCAATTGCATAAAAGGTTGTTACAAGGAGGAGGGAGAAAAATTATTATTCTTAACCTCTGAGGATAGGATAAGAAGCAATGGACAAACTGCAGCAAAGGTGATTTAGGTTGGACATTAGGAAAACCTTGCTGTCATGGTGGTTGCATACTGGAATAAATTGCATAGGGACATTGTGAAATCTTCAATATTGGATATTTTTAAAAGCAGGTTAGACAAACAGCTGTCAGGGATAGTCTAGATAATTCTTAGTTTTGCCTTGAATGCAGGGGACTGGACTAGAAGACCTCTTGAAGTATCTTGCAGTATTGAAATTCTCTGATTTTCTGTTCATTGAGTACACCAGGGAGGCTGACGACATGGAAAACTGAAGCATCCATGGAGCCTGCATACTCCATAAGTTAAAGTCCTATGGTGCCAGAGGTCACTGAGGCTGGTACCAGTAGTCACAGTACCTATACAAGTCAGCATCAGAATAATTTGAGGCTGGGTTTCCTTTCCCCCACAGGGGTGGGTGAAATTGCTAAATCCTGGGATCTGGCTGCAGATATATCCAGGCTCTCCTCTGGGTCTGAGGATGACAAGTAGCACTCCTCCAGGAGTGGGAAACCTTTGCAAGTGTGGATGGAATTGAAGGTTTCAATCCTCAGGGTACTGAGATCTTTCTGTGGGTGACACTGGAGCCAGGAGTCTGCATGATAGCACTGGAGATGGTGTTGATACTTCCCTGGTGGCTTCCCTGGGTATGAGAGGGGAAAACAATAACCCCCTGGCCACTGAGGCCAGCTGAGATTGCATTCTTGTCTACTCTGTTGTCACCACTTCATGAGGTGAAGCCGATCCTCGTACTGGGGGAAGTGTGGCTGATCTTAATACCGATTATGTTACTATGGTTGAAATAGTGCAAGGTGAGACTTGAGGCATGTCTGGGTCATCTCAGCTATTCATTGCCCTGGTAGTTTTTGTTAAGTCTTATAGTCTTATGAAGCTCAGTGACCAAGCCTTGGGAAGGCATTCTATTCATCTTCTCTCCCAAAGACTTCCGCTTGGTGCCAAAGTGGCCCCAGTGCTTTCTTAGGTCTTAGATAGACTTAGGGGGACCTTAGACCACTTTGAAGATATCTTAATGCAGAGTTTGATGACCTCTGGTCTTCCAAAGACCTTGAGGTTTGGATCCTGGGGTACAAGTCCAGAAACATGGACTGCTCTAAAAGAAAGGCCCTCAAGTAAGACTCCCTTGAATGTTGAGTCTGCTTTGAGAAGAATCAGCAGATCTTGCATTAATCAGAACGTGCCCCTCACCAAAGCAGAATTGATACCTCATGTTGCCATCGTTGAGAAGCATGACAGACTTGCAAAAAGGGGCAATGACTTGTGATCTGCCATGTAAAACCAGTCCCATTGGTGAACGGCAGTCGCAGACAACCCCAGTAGAAGACTAAATCTAGCTAACACTGCCAACTAACTAACGAGAGAGGTAGGTTGCTCCATGCCATGGAGGGTAGAGAGGTATCTTCGCCCACTGCATACCCACTAGATGTGTAATCTCTCACTGTGGAATATGGTACAGACTATCACTCGAACAATACTATCTCATCTGATAATATTTTACACTTACGAAGCAGGCACTTTTAATAAGCCCAGACCTTCATTTATATGTATATTATCAGTCTTTGAAGAGGCTAATGGAATTGTATTTGCTTTATAATTTGCTAAATATATTTCTTATTTGTATTGTTATGAGTTCAGGGCCTTTAAAATTCTGATATATTGACTTTTTAAAGTGTCTTTTTCATTATCCAAAATTGTGAAGGTTGGTGCTCTCACAAACAATGTTTTCCTTTTTTATGAATTAGGTGACATAAAACCAATAAAAGTAGTGAAAGTAGGCATGCATCATCATATTTATTTTATAGTTGCTAAAAACAGAAATTTTAAAGATCTCAATTTGTCAATAAATTGCTCCCAGTTCTGAACATTAGCCTACTGCATGGTGGAAAATGTGTTTTTCCCTCTGCTCATTGACTGATAATAAATGTCTTTCTTTCAATATCAGTTTCTTCAGACAAATGAATGGGAACATTTTGTATTCACTTGGTGAAGTGTTTCCCATAAAGCGTCACAAGCAATATAAAGTAGAAGTTAGTAATGACATCAACTCACATTAGAAATTAAAATTTTTCACTGGGAAACTACATAAATGTATCAATTAGGAAGGAAGAATATGATGAATATGCTGAAATGTAAATATTATTTTCTGCATGAAATAAATGCAAGTAATATGAATACAAGAAAGTGCGTGTATGAAACGGAGAGTCTCCATGCTTGTGCTCATCTGAAGGAAAAATGTGTGATACTAGATATTTAGAAGTTAGACTGCTCTATTTCCAATTTTGTCTGTAGTTATTTTTGAGCACCATACAGTGAAGATAATAAAGATATATCCTTTTGTCTGGTTTTTTCCTGAGGGAAATTTCTGTTCTCAGCTGAGTTTGTAGGAATAACGTAAAACAATGCATTGAATGATATAGAATATGAAGCTGTCTCGCTTGGAGCTGGGTCAGAAATGTTGGTTTTTAGCCTTTAGTTTCCAAAGGCAATGCTGTTTTTTCAGATGCCTCCTCTTCTAAAATGATTAAAGGTGAATTGATAATATGGGTACAAGACAGATCCACTAACAGCCTGAGAGAAATATGTACAGAAAGCTCATCACATTTTAACAACTGTGAAAACCTGATTTTATATAAAGTGTTATAACCTCTGTGAAAAACAAAAATTAAAGCTCAATATTGCACTTCAACACCAAGATCATCCTCTCAGTCTTATGTACGCTGGAAGCTACATATTATATAAATCTATATCACACACAGATATGATATATAATTCAGTATACTGGGAAATAGTTTGCTTAATTTAAAAAAGTAATATAAAATAGTTAATTAAAATGACCTATGTGGGAGACTATATATGCAACCTCCAATATTATTTTATTGACGCAAATGCACTAAAAGCAATGTGTTTGCAATAACTGCAAACACCAGTTTTCTGAATATGCTTGTACTTTTAAACTGCTCAGCAACTCTACCATTCAGGAACTGCTCAGTTACTAATGACACATATATATTGAAGATTAAAATAAAAGTTAGTATTTGCCAGGTCAAAAAGTCATTTTTGTTCTCGGATTCTTTTACTCAAGTCAATATTCTACATCTTCCTTATATCTGAGGAAATGGGTTTCTTCTAGGAGAAAATTCTGATGAAACCCTTTTTTTTTATTCACACATTTTACGCGTAAAATTTTGACATGGGTGAAATATGGAAAACAAATATTTCAATTTTGAAATATCAAAACTTTCTATAGAAAGTAGAAACTTTTCATGGATAATTTTGTTTTGCCAAAACAAATAATTTTGTTTTGTTTGGCAATTCAGCAAAAACCTTTCAATCAGCCTAACACAAATTATACCTGTACTTGATGCTGGGGAAGGATAACTCTCCAGCAGCTATGTTATGTGGTGTCCATCTTAGCTTAGGTGGGGAAGGAACCCATAATGTGAAATATATGCAGAAAATGGAGTAATTTAAAACAGCCAAAATATCAAATTATACACACATGAACATACACATTTCTCCATGTTAAATGATACCAAAGTAGTAAGCATCCATGCCGTTTCTGATGTTACATGTGGAACATGTAAGTGACTACCACAAATGATTTTAGACATATTTCATGACAGCTCTACTTGTTAAATAATTG
Organism: Dermatemys mawii; assembly: GCA_007922305.1. Lineage (NCBI taxonomy): Eukaryota > Metazoa > Chordata > Testudines > Dermatemydidae > Dermatemys > Dermatemys mawii. Next base: position 30,411,679 of record ML677333.1, read on the forward strand.
ATCATTACTTCTGTATAAATTCCAAATATCAATTCAAGATCAATAACTAGGCAGTAATGCTAGCTATGCAGGTCAGGGAAGTCAAAACTCTCAATACTTTGACACTGTAGATCCAAAGGAGAAATTCACTTTTGTAGAATTTGACCAAAAATCTTGATAATGGAAAATAAATCAGGATATACTACTGAAAAAAACAGAGTCAAACGCTGATAAAAGTGATACTTTTTAATAAAACAGTATTGGAATCTACCTATAAAATGTATTCTGTATCCACAATGAATGATTTCTCTTGGCTGAATTCACAAAATATTGATTCTCTTTTGCACTATATAACCTTCTTTCTAATGTGTTCCAGCTAAATATCTGGACTGCTAAAAAACCCATAAATCAAAATAATGTAAATAAAGACTTGAGCTGCTTAGCAAGACTTGAATCAAAGGCCCATTTCAGTTAACATTGATTTCTTCTCCAGCACTCAGGTAGTTCTCTGCACTTCTCCTTAACATAGTTGAGGTCATTGCTTATGCAATTGCTTTAAAATGCAGAATGCAGAGGGTAACATGTTTCTATGTGGCAGCAATCCATATTCAGAGAAAGGTCTATACCTGTGAATCCAGGGGGACAGACACATTGGTAGCCTCCAGGCTCGTTGGAGCAGCTGCCTCCATGCAGACAAGGCAAAGTTTCACACTCATTTACATCCAACTCACAGAGAGGCCCATAGTACCAAGGCGCACAATTACAGAGGAACCTTGGGGAAAGGGGAAAAAATGAAAAATAAATCAATACAAACAAACAATATGATCTATTAAAAACATTGTGAACCTTTCCAGATGTTTAGGGGTTGAATTGTGATCCCTTCTCCCCGACTATGTAGAATAATTAACAGACTTCTCTCATTTCCATATCTCTGAAGTAAACAGAATGATTTACAATTTTTAAATTAGTGGGGAAATTGTGTGCAATAAATGCAGTTGAAGCTAAGAGGAACAACGTAATGGCTAGGGTTTTTTGTTCTGTGTCTTTTAATTGTGCAGTGTCCTGGATCCAAACACCGCATACAGAAAGTTTGTTTCTTCTTTCTCATTTAAATGTTACTTTTTATTGAAGGTTTAAACCAGAAAAGTTCATTGTGTGAAGGCAGGGAATATAGAGATATTACTGCAACTGTAGTTCAACATAAAATCATCATACCTGACTGACTGATATTTGTAATTCTACTCTACATTAAATACAAATGAAGAAAAGGAAAAAGGAAAAGTTGCACCAAAGCCAATTTCTTCTTCTCCCTCATGGCCCAGAAGTTGCAAGAAAGTTAATTTAGTGGGTTATGCTTACATCCTCTTAACACAGGATCCTTGTTGTATGTTCCAGAAGAAGAATATCCACTCAAACTTTATCACTACCAGCTAAGCTCTCTGACAATATGACACACATGAAAGATTTCTTCACAAACCTAAATATAGAAATCTTCAGTACCTATAATTCCATGCAGTAGGCCCTAGTGTTGCAAAAAGAGTGAAAGAGAAAGGGAAGATTCCAGACACCAATACAAGGCCAAGTAAAATCTTGCCTAAATGTTACTAATTAAATGAGCTAACCAAATGAATCACTATTTGATATATACATTCATTTAGCCCATATCTGTTTAAAAATTATCTACACACTAGTGATTTTTACCAATCTTATCCATATCTACATTCGTTCCATGAAGTAGTTTTGTGTGAACAAACCTTAGGATATTAATTTTGTGGGAACTGGTTGCTGTAAGTATTTACTGTCTGTGATTTGGTATCTGTACTGTTTGGCTTACCAACTAAGCGACATAGTGTTGTTTCTGACCCCAGTCAGATGTCATAGATTTAATTAAACTAAGAGGCTTTTTTTCTGTGCTCAAAATTAGCTCTCTTTTTATGTAGATACTTATATGCCCACTATAACTGCTCTCTCTCAGCACAAACCGGTCATGATTTTTTAAAAGATGGCTTGTTATTTGCAACTGTACAAGAAATCTCTTGTGTAATTTTTAAAGTTTATTGAAGTGTCTGCCATAGTCCTTCTACTGTAACTATTCTTGTGAATAGCCCTGACTCCTTTGATTCCTGCAAACATCCCTGTGAACTAAACTTCCCCATATGTTTGCAAATAACATGCACCATAAATATCAGCAAAGCCAATGGTTGAATTTACTCATAAGAAAGTTTGTGAAAACTTGTCACTTAGCTCTAGTCACTAACCTGTTTATAAGATCAATGCAGGTTCCATTGTTTTTGCAGGGTCTTGATAAACATTCATTAATCTCTACTTCACATTGTGTCCCAGAAAAGCCAGGTCTGCAGGAGCACCTGGAAAATAAGATGTCCACTGAATGCACTTTAATATAAATATAAAATGAACAATGATGAAAAATATTTTTTCAATATGATGTTTGGATAACTATGATCATCAGGAAAAGAACTTAGCTATAATTTGGAGCCAGTATAATATTTATGCAAACTGTTTATACAAACTGATTATAAAATGACAAACCACATTATCAGAATATTCGAACAACAAGACACATACAAAATACCAAAAGAATGGCAAATTGAATGATAAATTGGCCCTGCATTATAACTGAAGGCTTTGTAGTTTGAATGGTTTTCCTCACCTGTAACTGTTAACCTCATCTACACAGTGACCTTGGTTCTGGCATGGATGGGAGATACACTCATTGCTGTCAATTTCACAGTAAGCACCTTCAAATCCTGAAATATAAATGATATGGGTATGGATCAGCAATCTCCACTACACAGTGTGAATGTCAGGATCAGTGATAAGAAAGACCTCGGTGAACACCATCTTAATGGAAATTGTAACCCCCTAGCATTTCTTATCCCTCAGCCTTAACAGGCAGTGTTTCCCACAGAGAATACAAGTCTCATCATACTTTAACGCACAAGATAGACAGATTTAGATGCAAAAAATGAGTACCCTGCTAAATCATTTGGGGAAATTAAGCCTGTCTTAAGGCTTTGAAAATGCTTTATCAGGAAGTGTGGAAATCTCTCAAAAAGAAAAAAAAAACAGTTCTTTGATGAATACTTCCTATTGTGCAAGTGAATTTGAAGAGATCACGTTTATTTAAAGCAGTCAACAGATGAGAAAAAATGTTTAATTGGCTTCAACATTCAAATGCATCAAAGAAAGCAGTTCATTATGATTGTTATCTGCATAATAAGTCACCCATGTAAACACGCCATAATACATGACAATTCTTTTTCAAACTAATGAAAGAGGGGGAAAGAGAATATATACAGAATGATTTGTCAGAAAGTTAAATTTACTGTAACATACATTACATCTTAAATTGTAACTTAAAGTAACAATTTTGTTAAACACAAAACTGTGTTCAAATGATACAGATGGAGATATAAGCTCACAAAGGCAGTCTTGATAATGACTAATGCTGAAGTGTTGCATCTAATAATCATAACAGAACTTTCTGCAATTAGGGCCTGATCTAAAGCCCAAAGAAGTCAATGACAATCTTTCCATACTTAGTGGGGTTTTGGATCGGATTATTATGTAGCACCTCTCACACAAACAGCTCAACACACTTTATAAATAGTAACATTTTGCCCCTCTGAGGAAGGTACAGATCGCTGCAGATTGTTAACCTGAGGCATAGTGGGTTAATTGACTTGTCCAAGGAAACATATTGAGTCAGTGGTGAAAGTATGATCCAAACTCAGTAGCCCTGACTAAAAGTCATCCGTTTTCACTTCTAAACAATTTAACTGTCAGGGGGTGTCATAATATCTACATTTCTGGACATTTTGCCTATTTTTATACAGCAGGCCCTCCATGGTTCAGAGAGTGTTTGGGCATGGGTTGGTCCCAGCTGGGCCCAATTTTACACACATCTCTTAGTACAGGAGTCCTTGCTTTGGCTGCTTCTGCAGCTGCTTCCCACCAGCTGGAATTGATGATAGAGATTCATATGCTGTATGTTACAAAACCTAGGCACAATGGATCTTTGTAATTCTCACTACAACTAAGACCCCAAGAAAGCCTGCAGTTTGCCAACAGATATAAAGAAATCCTGTTCATAATATTGAATTGTTTTCTACAGGTTATCATGCTGCCTGGAAATAGCAAGTGGAAGTTAAGGATCTACAGTAGGCAACAGATGAAATAAAGTCAAGTTAAGTTGTGTGTATACTGATATATTCCTTTCATTTTATACTTAGCATGCCCAGAACCTACCACAAAACTGATACATTTTAAAAAATATATTTAGTACACTAACTTTAACTTAGTCCTCTTCTTTGTGTGATTTCATGTCATAACCCTAAATTAGTGTAGTAGTTTGTGTTTAATTTGCTTTAAACTTATTTTAGCATAAACAGGTTTCAAGCAACAGAAACCAACAGAAGTGAGTTGCTGACCAGAAGTGGCTTTGTAATAAGATGGATCAGAACAGTATTGAACAGATTTAGAAATAATTTGGGCCAATCAAGACAAGAGTGTGCCTGATAAAGATTGTCCTTTGTGCAGGTTTAATCGTATAACAACATGTTTAATGTTTGCTTTCTCCTCACATCCTGCTGTCTTGCTTATAAGTTTTTATTAACATGTTGCTCCCATACTAATATCATTGACATGTCACTATGATATGAGATTCACATAACAGTGCTCCCATTTAATTAAATTTATAATGGCTGTATCGTTATACTGTTAATGTAGCTACATGGTGAGACTTGCACATGTGGAACCTGTATACTTCAGCTGAAATAGTAATGACTCTATTACAATGTTCAAACTATGCCATTATAGCGAAAGATTCACATAGCAAGAGCACTTACAGACACATGACCTTTGGCATCTGAATGACTTCAGAACTGTTATGGTGTCTGTCAAATGCATGAGAGTACCATTATGATATCAGAAATGGAATTATAATAAATTAAGAAAATAAACACTGACAATTCAGAGGTCTGTTGTTTTCAGAAATATGATGAAACCTTTGCTTGACATTATATTATAGTTCAATATCAGTCTAAAAGTGAACATCAGTGATTTTTTTAAAAATAATTTAATGAGAGAGGATTTCAAAGTACTTCTTAAAAATGGGTAGGCAGTAATATCTGCCTTTTATAGGTGGAGAAACTCAAGTACTGAAAAGTTAAAGCTCTTGACCAAGGTCACATTAGTGAGCTAGTGACAGAATCTGAATGGACTCCAGATCAGCTGACTGTAGTTCCATGATCTAACTAGCTCACACTGCAGCCATTGTGGACTTCCTATTTGGTACAGCGTGACCTAGTCAGTACTTCCCTTATCACAATTTTGTGTCGTGCTACTTCTTGCAGCAGAAGACATGTCTCTCTTTGTAATAGTGTTCTTTTGTTGATCCAATCTCTTGGCAGGTCTTAGAACCCTTCATAAAGCTGCTAATATCCTGCTGACTCCTTGGGGAAAAGTAGTTCTGAATATAAAGGAGTTGGGAGTCGCTCCCTAGGGAGAGGAAACTAAAGAGCTATGAGGACAACTCTAGGGCCATCCAAGATCAGAGAAAAAAATTATACTCAAAAATATTGGTTCTGAGTTTCCAAAAAAGTCAAACCCCAGGAAACTGGGTAATTTCAGAGATTAACTCAAGTCTGTATGTTGTGTTGAGGATGGAGTAAGGATTTACCGATTCACAGTCTCTTTCAGGCCACAATAACTTTCTCATTCACAAGAATTCTAAGGAGGCAGGGAAAAACGGAGGAGAGAAACACTGGTAACGTTATTTTCCACCACCCCAGATCCAAATACTCTTGAATTCTGGGGTGAAAAAACCTGGATTAAGATCTGAATTTTGTAGTTTGAGCCATTTTCTATTATTTCCCTTTAGTTTGCTAGTGAAAAAAAGAAAGGTGAAGAAAGACTGAAAAGTGGGACTCGCCTTCACAGTTCAATATTATTGTTCAATAGTATGATTGGTTATATCAGGCAGCCAGCAGACACCGACAGTATGTTGTTTTTCTTTTGATGCATGATACCCCAATGACATTGAACAGCAACAAAAAGGTGGCAGCTTGTCTCTTTATCTCAGGTTTGGTTGATGAATTGGAAGAACATCCAGAGCTTGTGAGACTCCGACCCATAGGAGTGTCTGTTGCCAACTTTCTCTTTTGTGATTTTCCTTTATTCATTATGCTTGACATTTCTGAGACTGAGTTATGTTACAGTCTACCAGCCTATGCCAATGGGCTAGGGAAATTAGACTTTGCTGAAAAGTAGTTCATAGAAAAACAAAGTAAAAATGTAGAACATTTGAAATAACTAAAAGATGTAACCACAAAATGCTGAGGTAGCTTGTATTTTTAGGATGTAATCAAATATAATATATGCTGAATGCAACCAAAGTGAATTTTCTAAAACCAGTAAAATTATTTTATGTAATGGTTTCACTTTCATTTATAGTATTTCTACAGATATATTTTTTAATTTGTGAGGATAGCTGGTATTTTAAACATTGGAGGCAGCTGTAAAAGATATACATGCAAAATAACAATGGAGTGAATTATCTAAACTTTGCTCCCTTCAGCCTTCCCCATCTGATGAAGATGCTCTGCAATCATTTCTATGCTAATTGAGGTTGAGCGTTGTACATATAGCACTGTATTTAGGCTCAAATTCCACCATAACCATCCCAGTCCAATCCATGGCTAAACATAGTCATCATAAAAGCAAATCAATGTAGAGTGCATACTGCACATATGTCACTTTATTAATTATGCTACACAACACAAAACACATAGGTTTAATTACAAAATGTCAGTGGGGCCACTGTATGATGAAATCCTAAGATGTCAGTCTACTGTTGAGTTCTCTCCCTGGAGTAAATAAGTTTGGCCTTTACACATCAGGGGGAGAATGTGATAAGATAACAGACAGTTTGATGGGTTTTAACTATATATATTATTTGAAAGATACATATTTTTAAAATACTTTAGCTGATTCAATTTAAACAATAATACCCAGTCTCACAAACTTTATTGTAAATTTCAGATACTGCTTTAACTCAAGTCTAAAAAGTGGTGCTTACATTTAGAAGTAGAAGTTGGAAGTTACAGGAAGCTCTATTTTTTTTCAAAGTGTAATTTCCATGCATCTATGCTATAATATATGTACAATTTATGAACTCAGCCCAGTACAAGTCCAAATCAAAGCTCATGATAATAAAACTTTTTTTATTCACTCAAGACAAATGTTCTCTGAGAAAATTATAAAAATAGAATAGCACATTATGCCCAAATTTCTCTTATCATTAAGAAAGTTCATATCCCATACTGCTTTTTCTTTAAAATATATCAAAACATTTTAATGAAAATACTATACATAAACTATTTCTCCTACAAGGAACATTAGAAAGACACCAGCAGCACTACATGTGACCAAAACAACGCTTAATTTTATTGGAATATTCACAAATAGGACATAGAAAGGAAATCACCGAATCTCAAAGGTAAAGGATTACCCAGTTAATTTGCTTGTATGATTCTTTTCTTGCTAGTATACGGCACCTTGAGTTCTTGTGTCTCATATAGGGCTGTATGTGTGAGCATTTACCTTAAAGGATAATGTAATCCATTTCAATACATTATACAAATGTTCCAAAACTCCAAACTAACAATTACATTCACAAATAACTATGGTCCTATGGGACATTTAAATTTAGACCAATGTATGGATACAGTGTTTTATCTCTAGTACCCTAGCAAATCTACAAATTATTTAATATTTTCTAAGGGAATGGGGAAAAGAATGGACACAATCTGTCTGTTGTTTAAATTGAATTAACATATTTAAATGTTAACAACATTATTATAAATTAATGCTATCAGTTGCAAAGGAAGTTGCATTCTCTAAATTAGAATTTGTCCAACACATGTTATAAAATATATTATAGTGTTAAACCTAATTTGTCTCATGTTGTGAATATAATTCATTCAATTGAATTACAAAACAGAATCATTTTTATTTTAGGCAAGCTATTTTGTAAAGTGAAACCAAGCCTAGAACTATGCATCTTGCTGTAATGCATTGTTTTCCATAATGATCTTTAGTAGCATGTGTACTAAAGTAATAGGCACATTTAAATGTAACTACTTGCTGCCTCTGGTAGTGCTAATCAGTGAAGCTTTGGATCTAAACTGTAAATCAACAGCACAATAAATGATCAGATGCAGCTCTTCAGGACAATGCTTTACCAAGTTTCTTTTCCACATTTCAAAGCCATATGAGACATGTGACTTAAAATACACACACACACACACACTGCTGTTTTTTATGAGGAGACACTGAACTATCCTTCTGCACTTAAACCAACCTTCTCAATAGCAAAGAGCAAATGGTACACGCTGTTGCCTGCCAACAAGGGATTGCAGTCTGAACCCTGTTCAGAATTTCCAGATCTGGTCTTCTCAGGAAATTATCATTGAAGAGGTGACTAACTACAGGAGACCCTTTCCACTTGGATGTGATTAGATTTTGGATACAAAGCTCAAACAAATGATAACACAATTGAAGAAATCAATGGCTTTTATTTATCAGATAACTTTTGATATCTCATTAGAAAAAAAGTGGCTTGTGAATAGAGTCCCATAGCTACTATGATATTTTGACCAGATGATTCATTTTTAACAAAATAATGTCATGCATATTTTTCCACTTTTGCCAAAAGCATGGACAACAGCATTTTTAAAGTATGATTTTGTTTGCAACCTGGGGCTTCAGCACCTACACTGGTCTTTGCCAAGAAAAAATAAACTCAAAAAAATTGCTACTAGCACACTGCAACTTCAAATCTCAAAATTTGGTGGGAAGGAAGGGGATTAAAAGACGGAAAACTACAGGATATCATGCTGTTTCTTTTACTATACACCTAAGATGTTTTACAGAGCAGACAGTGAGGATGTACCTTTAAAACATGATGAATAAGCTGATTATCATATACTAATGCTCTTAGCAGAAACAAATAAGTATCACAAATATATAAGGCAACATTTCTAATTCCTCTAGAGCTGTGGTCCCCAAATGTGAGGGGTATCCCTCTAATCGTGCAAATGAATGTTTGTGGGGCACACAGCAGGGCCTACGGCAGCCCCCACTGAGGAAGAGGAGGGAATATCACCCAGCCCTGCTCTGGACTGGGGGCAGATTCCATTACTGGAAAATGGGGATGTGACAGGAATAGTTTGAGCACCTCTGCCCAAAAGAGAGTTTCTGCTAAATTAGCTCAGTTAAGTAGTTTTATATAACATACTCAGCAGTCAAAGTACTGCATTAGAGCTACCAAGTGTGGGAATATGTTCTGAATTGCTTGAAATCTCTACATACACAGAATGAAATATTTCTTCCTATTCACGGGATGGCTCAATCCTACTTCCTGTGGTTGTAGTTTTACCATTAATTTTAATGGTCCTGTTTCCCATAATATGTCAAACAACATGTTACACAAGCTGTAGAAACCTGTCGAAGTCAGAAAGGGGACCCCGTGATCTGGAGAAGCTTGAACTGGAGGAGTTATGTCCTGGAGAGGGGATCTGTAACCTTGAATAGACACTGACAAATACCAGAGCAAAAGTAGTGAGGAAACTGAAGTAGGGAATGAAACACAGGTGTTTCTTATTTTCTGTGGATCTGTTTACATCTTGTGTTGTCTAAAGTAAAAAGTAGTTAGTTTAAAAATCCCTCTGCAAAGTCTGTCTTATCTGCTGCAACCAGGATTTTGGAGCAGTGTTTTGGCTCTGCTCCAGTTCCAGGCAAAAACCTGCAGCTCCACTGCTCTGCACTCCAGCTCTGGGCTCCGCTCCAAAGCCTTTGCTGCAACTATCATACGTCCCTGGAAGAGTAAAGTAACAACTAGAGAACTAACAAGGGCAGAACTTTGAGAAGGGTGTGGTTAAGCTACTAGGTTCTTTTGGAAAGTTCAGTTGTAGACTTGGGACCTGGACAGCTAGACTGCAGGGTCCCACCTCTGAAAAGGGTGCAGACAGAGACTATTTGGCCAGGGAATATGCCTAGAAGCTGAAGAAAAAGAAAGTGCTTAGAGCCTACACAGACCAAAATTGAACTAAAACTACATGGATTCAGTATTGGAATCCCAAACACAGCAGCCTGGTAAGTGTTCATCACAGGGGGAAGCTTCATCAGGACTGTGACACTTGCCTATACCTCAGCAGTAATTTTATTGTTTTTCTGTTTTGGGTGTTTGTTTGTTTTTTCAGGCTGGGCAGAGTCCTCCCTACCCTCTCTCTCCTGCAAATCCTTATCTGTGCAACTGTCATGCCCAAGGCAAAGACCAGACTCTCACTCTTGGATGTGTAAACAAGGGGATATTTAAGAAGATCAGAGAGGTTAGATTACCTCTGTATTTGGCACACTGCAACCATTACTGGAATACTCTGTCCAGTTTCTGTGCTCACAATTTAATAAGGAGAGTTATACATTGGAGAGGTTTCAGAGAAGAGCCATGAGAATGATTAAAGGATTGGAAACCATACCTTATAACATGGATTGGCAATGTTTGGCACACGGCCTGCCAGAATAAGCCGGGGTGGTTTGTTTACTTGCCATGTCCGCCTATTTGGCCAATCACAGCTCCTATAGGCTGCAGTTCGCCACTCCAGGCCAATGGAGGCTGCGGGAAGCAGCAGCCAGCACATCCCTCAGCCCATGCCACTTCCCACAGCCTCCATCGGCCTGGAGTGGCAAACCGTGGGCAGTGGGAGCTGTGATCAGCTGAACCTGTGGACACGGCAGGTAAACAAACCAGCCTGGCTCACCAGGGGGCTTAGCCAGGTGGGCCGTGTGCCAAAAGTTGCCAATCCCTGCCTTATACTCATAGGCTCAGTGAGCTCTATCTTTTTACTTAACCAAGAGAAGCTTAAGTGGTGACTTGTTCACAGTCTGTGTGTACCTACATGGCAAACAAAACAGACAATGGGCTCTCCAAGACAAAGGCATAACAAGACCCAATAGATAGAAGTTGAAGCTAGACAAATTCAGGCTGGATATAAGGATATACATTTTTAAAAGTGAAAGTTATCTCACATCGCAACAACTTGTCAGGGATTGTGGTGGAATCTCCATAACTGGCAATTTTTAAATCAAGAATGGATCTTTTCTTTTCTAAGAAATATGCTCTAGTGTAAACAAGAATCAATTCAGGAAAGTCCTGTGACCTGCGTTATAAGAAAAGGAAATCTACAGAATCATAATGGTGCCTTCTGGCCTTATAATCAAAACATCTTATACAAGGCTTTTTTTGTGTGTGTCAGGTACTGAGACTGTGAAGTTCCATGTCCACCATGCTTTCCAAAAAAATCATTGTTCCATGGGGTGGGCCAGTAGTTGAAATTCTAGCACCATCATAGAGATGGGACCCTCAGCAAAATGTCTTTCCTAGGAAGAGAAGCTCTCTATAATGCAGCATAATAGACTGCCTTTGGGCAAATCTGAACTAATATGGCCACCTTACCAAATGTCTGGCCAAGTACAAAAGGGACTCCACAATTTGACAGTCATATCCCACCCTATCAAATTCCAACTGAAAGCAATTTACTACTAGAAGGACAGAAAATATTTCCAGCTGTGTATCTTTAATACTTAATTTTTATGGTGCTTGATAAAGCATATTTAAGCAATTATTATATTAATTTAAGCTGTGCCTTTTTGATAAAAATATTCCTGTAGAATACAAAGCACATTTATTTTCCCCAAACCTACACAGGGATGCACATGAAGTAATTTTTTGTGTTAAATTAATAACAGTTTCACATCCCATAGTTTGAGTATTTAATAAGATCACATAGATATTAATACTTTATCATCAACATAAAAATATACTTCATTCATACATGAATGTCAAGAAAAAATTATAATCAGTTCATTTTATAGATATAGCTATATATGTGTGTCTGCACACATCTATTTTAATCTAATGGAAATTTTTACTAACTTTAATAGAAGTTATATGCTTAAAATTAATGCAAGATGTTCCAACCACAAGACTTTTTTCAGCTATAAACATTAAGAAAAGATATAGAACTTTAATATCCATTATTTTTTATGAATCATTCCTGAAAGAAAAGCCTCAAGGTCAAAAACTTGTATCAAGCCATTTTCTACTGTCAGCATGACATTCAATGTTAACCTTTCATTCAATGAGCAACTCACATACTTCCACAATTAATGAACCTCTTTTTGTTCAGCAGTCTATGGTAGGCCTTACTAGAGGAGTAAAATATATATTAATACTTCTGAGCACAATATACACTCTTTGAACCTCAGAGATTCAATCCACATATTCACAATAAAATAAAAATGTCACTCTTACTGTGACATTGAAACAAAGTTATTTGCCATTTATATAAGAGGAGACATTGACTTCAAAGTTCTGGGTAAATTCCAACTAAAGTAATTACATTCTGCATAGTTAAATTTCTACTGCAGTTTTAAGCATTTAGTGTATACCTCAATCCCTATCCTAAACTGTGCAGAGATCCTTTGCACTGTTAAATTGATGCTATGTTCCATCGTACAGAATCTTGTATTTCAGGACATAGATTGTGACTTTTAAGCCATGTCCCAGAACATAAAAAGATAAGAATGGCCATACAGGGTCAGATCAAAGGTTCATCCAGCCCAGTCTCCTGTCTTCCAACAGTGGCTAATGCCAGGTGCCCCAGAGGGAATGAACAGAACAGGTGATCATCAAGTGATCCATCCCCTGTTGCCCATTCCCAGCTTCTGGAAAAAAAGCCATCAGTGCCTAGTGTGGAGCTGTTGATTGTGCATGAGGATTGGGGTTCAGTCTGCTCGATCCATTAGATTACTCTCCTGAGGTACCAGCCCTGTTTACACACTGGTGTGGAGGGAGACCAAGGCTATGTTCTCTCCACCCTCTTTTGAGCCCTACTCCTTGGCATGGGAAGAAGCAAAAGTAGGCAGCTCCTGTATGCTACAGATTTCTATGGGGGCAGTTCTTTTGTGTGTTGGTAGGCATGGACTACACACAGTCTGGCCCCAACTTTTGTACAATTAACAATTTTCAGTCATGCTGCTTTGTTTATTTCTGTTTGTCTTCCCTGTCTATTTAGGCTGTCAGTTCTTCACAGCAAGGACCATGTCTATGTCTATGTTTGTACAACACCAAATACAACGTGCCTGTAATCCTGATTGAGGACCCTAAGCATTAATGTGGTACAAACAACACATGTTTATCGTAATAAGGTAATGGTAATCAAAATGGCCACTTTAGGATAAATCTCAACCTACCTCACAGAAATGTTATGAGAAATAATTCTTAAAGCTTTAAAAGTGCTTTACAATCTTTGGCTGGAAGGGTCTATAAATTATTGTTTTGCAAAATATGTATTTAAACTTACCATTCAGTTGCAATTTCCTTTGTCATTCAACAGAATGTCTAATATTCACTACTGACAATTAGAAATTATTTGTAAACCATCACAAATCTTACCTTTTTCACAAACGCACAATAGATTCCCATCAACTTGTGCTAAGCAGGTTGAGTTGTTTATACATGGATTGTAGAGTCGGTCACAGGGATTGTAGCGCTGCTGGCAAAAGTCACCAGTATAAAATGGTGGACAAATACATATAAACTGCCCCTGGATAGCAGACTCCTGGCAGGTGGCTCCAGTTAAGCATGGGTAAGAATCACATTCATTTATATCTTCAGTGCATTGTGGCCCTGTCCAGCCTGCTGCACATGTACATCTGGAAAAGAGGGGTTTGGGTTGGGGTAGAAACAGTGGTTCATTCCTTCAGTTCATACCACTTTTATTCAGAACAATTAGTAACCTCAGTAATAATGGCAAAAAAACCCTGAAGATAATACAAAAAATGCTTTATGGTAACAAAGAAGTGTATATAAAGTACAACTAAGAAATAACCTAGTCCCCAATTCCCTCTGTCTCTACAATGAGAGAGAGAGAGAGAGAGAGAGAGAGAGAGAGAGAGAAAATCTGTGGGTGAGGTAATATATTTTATCTGACCAATTTCTGTTTTGAAAAAGACAAGCATTCAAGCTACACAGAGCTCTCTTTTACAAAGAAGAGCTCTGTGAAGCTTGTCTCTTTACCAAGTGAATCTGGACCAGTAAAAGATATTACCACACCCAATTTCTGTTTTGAAAAAGACAAGCATTCAAGCTACACAGAGCTCTCTTTTACAAAGAAGAGCTCTGTGAAGCTTGTCTCTTTACCAAGTGAATCTGGACCAGTAAAAGATATTACCACACCATCTATGTCTCTCTAATATCGTAGGACCAACACTGCAACAACACTGCAAACATATCTCATTGTAGTCATTCTGTTTCTGCTGCAGAAAAAAGTCAACCATGGAGATTTCTTATATAAAACTACTCCCTTTCAATCAAAATGAGTAAATAGCTGTTTGCTAAAACTTATGGAAGAGAAAAAAAGGAACATTTATTTACATTTAGCATTTGTTCCCCACATCTTGTCCACAGAGTATAACGTATAACAGATTCACATCCCCAGGATTCCCTGGACTTTAGATTTTAGGACTTCCATGAAAGTTTCCGATTTAATATTTTTAATCATTATCCTTACAGTATGCCATCTGTGAGAGGTTAGCTATCTGTCAATCCACCGAAAGCCATTCCACAAAGGAAAGAGTTTTCAGTTGTTTTGGTATATGTGTTATGAATATCCTTCCAATTGTCAGCAGAGCTGCCAACAGTTCATCATGTCCAGGGACACTGAAGAGATGTGAAAGGGCACCATGAACAGAATGCTTTAGCTCAAGTAGGATTAACTTTTAGTATCTGTTCAATAAAAGCACACATATATTTCCAGTAATTCTGAAATTTCTCTTGGGTCCATAAGGTATAGAATAATGTACCTTTATGTGAGCTCTCTCCCTCCAGCAAATATCTAATGTTGGCAGTACAGAGATTTTAGATGGAATGGAGTGTAAAATAGTTGAGTATTAAATGTATACCCAAATTCCACTAGAGAGAGAAGAGAATTTAAATTTATTTACAATGAAGCATATTTTGACCCCAATCACCATATATGAATTATGTTTCTAATCTCCTTTTCCACTATGCAATGAATTTTAGTTTAACGTGGAAGATAATATTCTTAATGGAGTGATAAATGCCCTATTATACATGATACTGTGAAATAGTTAGTAAAATGGCTTTGATTCTCTAGTGTCTTTAATTTTGTGTAGTTATTTACACCTGTGCTAAATACTAGCAAATAAGAACAGGAGTATTACTCGTACTTTTCATAGGAATAACAGGAAAAGGTTCACTGACGTAAATGGAATTACGCTGGAGAACTGATTTGATGAGAATTAGGACCTGGATCTGTAAGGTGCAATGCCCACTGAAGTTCATGCAAGTCTTTCTCCTGATTTCAGTGGGCACTAGATTGGACCCTCAATGTTCTGGAGATTTTGGGGTGAAAATGAATTCTCACTCTGACAGATAAAATTGGAAGTCAATGAATGGCATTTTCAGGAGCCACTGTATGGCAGATATTCTCTGAGATCTTGATAAGTTCTTGCATACCCTCTTCTAATGGACAACTAATATATTTTTGCTTTGCTACAGTATCCCATGACAATGGCTTGGCTTCTTCTGTAAGTAAATTAGTGGGCACTGGTGGATTTAGCTTCTTTTTAAATGTGAGCTATTCTCTGTCTTCCCCTTCCTTCTCAAGCACTTCCCTTCCTGTGCTCCTTATACACCATGTACCTATTAATATACTAATTAGTTCATTAATTTCCTAACCCCAGTTTCAGTTCGTCTAGTAATCAGGTGAACCCCAGACCATTGTACAATACAGGGGGAACCTAATTTGTGCTCATAGTGACCAGAGTGTTGGCTCAAGCTCCATCACTCAGTCACACATCCATATGACTCTCATGCCTCCATTTTCATGATGTAAACACTCTTCTAAACTCATTTACAATGCATGGATAGGAGCAGAGTGTCTTGGAGATTTAAACAAGGACTGCAATTTGTGGGGGAACAATACTATTTCCACTGTACCAATGGAACCACTGCCTTCAATGTGAGCAGCATTTTTCCACATTTTGCCTGCCTGGAAACTATCCAGCCGACTGAATAGTGCCTGTATATTTGAATACTTCTCCAAGCTGTGACATTGACTGAAAGTTATTCAATCAGGGAAATGAAATTTGCACAGAATACTGTAGATATAATATGGACAGTGTTGCATGACTCAGTAAAATAATTAATAAAGCTTTGCTTGATTCACAGACTTAACTTGTCACACAAAACTACTTTCCAGCATAATTTGTTTTATACAGCCTTTCAGATATGTTTTTCAGCCAAATATTCTTAAAAATGATCTAGATTATAGACAGAAATAAAATACTTTACCAGATTCAGTAGATTAATGTGTTGTGGTGTCCTTATTGATTTGAAAGCTGTTGATGATGCCAACTATATAAATCATGGAAGGACAACCTGACAAGATATTTCTAATCTGAAGATTTTTTTTAAAAAAACCAAATACTGAATCAAATAGAACAAACAATAAAAATGGATAATGATTTTTATGGGTCACAGATGTGGTTTACCAAACAAGAGTTACAAGTGGTCCTATGCCACAGTGTTAATATAAAATTAATGCTTACAGACAGCCCCCCCAACCTGAAGCAAATACTCACCACAAAACAAAAACATTAACCCAGGAACCTATCCTTGCAACAAACCTCGTTTCCAACTCTATTCACATATCTATTCAAGGGACACCATCACAGGACGTAAACACATCAACCATACCATCAGGGGCTTATTCACTGTACATCTAACAATGTGATATGTCATCATGTGCCACCAATGCCCCTCTGCCATGTACATTGGCCAAACTGGACAGTCTCTGCGCAAAAGAATAAATGGACACAAATCAGACCTCAAGAATATTAGCATTCAAAAACCAGTCAGAGAACACTTCAACCTCCTGGAACACTCAATAACAGATTTAAAAGTGGAAATTCTTCAACAAAAAGCTTCTAAAACAGACTCCAACAAGAAACTGCAGAACTCGAATTAATTTGCAAACTGGACACCATCAAGTTAGGCCTGACTAAAGACTAGGAGTGGATGATTCATTACACTAATTTCCCCCCTACTGTTACTTACACCTTCTTGTCAACTGTTTGAAATGGGCCACCTTGATTACCACTACAAAAGAGATTTTTCCTCCTGCTGATAATACCCACTTTAATTGAATTGTCTCATTAGAATTGGTAAGGCAACCCACATCTTTTCATGTACTATGTATATATATCTTCCTACTGGATTTTCCACTCAATGTATCCAATGAAGTTTTAGCCCATGAAAGCTTATGCCCAAATAAATTTGTTAGTCTCTAAGATGCCACAAGTATTCCTCACTGTTTGTGCAGATACAGAATAACATGGCAACCACTCTGAAACCTATACATTTAATCATGCATTTTCATTTGGAGTTAACACTCTTTTGCTTTCATAGGTTTTATTAGGAGATTGGGCCTAAATCCTCAGCTGTGGCCATTATGTACTGAATGCAGCTGGGATGAGAAAGGACTGAGGCACAAAAAGGCACTGCATCTGCATGGCCCCTGGTGAATTTTAAAGAAGCCTCAGGGTTGTTGTAAACTATGTTGGCTGGCTCTGGCCCCAAGGGCACATTATGTCAGATGGGGATCAGTGAATTATAGCAAATGCCAGGCCTAGAGAGGAATAATATAGGAGCTGATTCTATGTCAACCAGCAACTCTGTCATACCAGGAAAAAAAAAGCTTTTTTTATTTTTTTTTTTATTGCCTTCGCGCTGCCTGAAGTGTACAAAGGAGCAACATTGTAGGACAGGGTTTTCTCTAAATACTCAAGTCTGCAGTTTATATTATAAAAGCTGCAACAGCCATATCCAACAGTCATTCACTGGTTCTGTGACAGAGAGTTTTTGTAACAACATCAACATCATCTTTCCATCTGTCCAGGAGGTACTTCTGTCTGTTCATAATTCTAGAATTTTTCAGTGACTTTCTTTTGACTGGAAAAGCCTTTGACAGTGAGTGCATCCCCAGTCAATTCAGCTAGTAACAGTGGGAAAAGTTCTCCCCAGGAAGGAGAATGCTAAGTCTTGACAAACACTGTAGGGAAGCCAATTAGGACTGACCAAACCAAGCATTTCTGAATAAGCAGTTTTGCTTTCAGTTGTTTGACAGTAGATAAACAGAAGAAATGGGACTGCTTAGCCTTGTGTATTCTGTGCCAAGTTTGCACAAACCATCAATCAATCAAAGTATTTGTCTTTGCCGTAGTTACAGATGTTTCTACAGAACAAAATGTTAAATGCTGAAGCATAAAAAGCCAGTGTCAAGTCTGTTTCTTGTTCGACATGCCATTGGAAAGAACTGAATATCTGAGTTAAATTCTTAGCTATCTTATGCCCATCATTCACCTGCTTCTTTGTTTGGTAGGATCTTGATGGAAAATGGCATGACATTCAATGAAGATTAACTCAGCCTATTAGATTCACTGTGCACATAACAAACAAGAGTTTGTATTCTCCAGTGCACTCAACAAAGCCAACCAGCATGTAGCAGCGTTGCAGTACTGAGTTATTAATTCCCCCCTCTGCAAATTAGAGCTGCTGACTGTCTTAAGATAGACAGGAGAAGGCTTCTTTCCAGGGAATGCACATTTTATGTGTACTTTAAATTAAGTTTGAAATATTAATAAGAATGGGATGGATCTCAGTTTGCATTTTTTGTAAATGTGAACCCCTTTCACAGGCATTAACTATTTGGGGACCCATCACACACCAATAGAAACCACAAGACTACAGAAAAGTAGATTTCCATATATCCCTCAGTCATGCTCCTCTCATTCCTCACATACTCCCTCCCTTCCCTCTTTTCTTCCCTTAAACCTTGAATTCTCTCCTCTTCTATTCCCCAAAAGTCTCAGTCATCCATCTCTCCTCATATGTCCCTCTGCCCTCTCCCCAGGTTCCCAGAAACTTTCACCCTTAACAGTCCCCTCATACCATTCCTCCCCACTAAGATTCCACATATCTTTGACATTGCTTCTGGGCCTCTCAAGTGCCCGATCCTCCTTTGCCTCTCCCAGCTCTCCCTTGACATCCCCCTCCTGTGTCTGCATCTCCAGCTCCCCATCTAGTGTCCCCCCACAAATCCCCTTACTCTGTGTCTCCCCCTCGCTGTTGCACCCAAGGCCCTCTTCTAACAGTTTTTCCCTTTCCAAGCCACCACCTCCCATGCCACAGCTTCACCTTCTCAGGATACCTCCTGATATTTGTCTCTCCCTAGGTTTCTTCCTATGCCCTCCTTCCCTCATATAAGGGAGCCCTATACCTGTCTTCTAGTGTGAGGGGGGAAGAAAATGAGAGAAGAATTATAAGCAGCTGTTAGGCATATGGCCGGAGTTTCTCCCCAGCCACTCCTTCCTGCCTCTCCCATCCACTCACTTTCAGACCCTTCACACAGAAGCCAAGGGAGAAAGGGTCCAGGCAGAACATGAAAGAGCTGAGCCAAGTAGTGAGGAACCTCATTGCACATCTTCTGGCTTCCCAAAACAGGGACTATTCAGTTCCTGCTGTCAGAAAGATGCAACTGAGACTCATACTTCCAAAGCTTGAGAGTTCAAGAAATGTTCAGTAGATGACATAGTGGAGTGTCTGCAGGGACAGAGGTCAGTTTGACTCAGACTGAGCACTGCCCCTTCCCTCCCTGGCTGGACATTGTTGTCCCTCTAAGCTGGGAGCGGAGGAGGAGGACAATTTGTTTTGCTCATTCATGATCTCCTGGCAACCTCCATGAGGATCATGCAGCATGGGATGGGAATGTGGAGATAGATTATTTAGCTTTTGAATGCAAAGATCAAATAGAACTGCAGTTTACATTAAGCAAACGGAGTCTAACCAAAACCAAATATATAGAGCAGCAAAGATTTGAAAATGCCTGCCTATTTCCTCTCCAAAAATTTGTAAGGGATTTTTACACACTACCACAAATATTTAGGGCCATATTGTGCCAAGGTGTGCACAGCTGGAGTGGAGGAGCAAGAAGCTTCCTTAACCATGTTTTAATATTGCACTCACCAGTACCCTCTCCTGGATGCCCCAGTAGTTGTCAGGCATGACCTATGCACTTTGTGGAAGCCACTGTTCCCTCTTACATAGTAAAATACACATTTAAAGATCCAGTGTGGAGCAGGAAAAGAAACGTCATCTCCTTCTGCTGCATTCCTCCAAAAAGCCAGCTGAGATGGCCTGACATGCAACATTATGCTGCAGTCCATGAAAAAAATGTAGTGACGAGCATCTGTCCATTGCACATTGTGGAGATAAATAAGGAGTGCTCTCAGAGCTCTCCCAGGGTGAGATTGGCTGTATGCTGTCTCCAGTCGGACCACAAATGAGTCTTTAGATAAAAGGTAACTTATTTAAAGATGCAAGAAGAAAGTTTGAAACAGGAGCTGATGATGTACTGGATAAAGAGAAGACTGGAGAGAAGAGTCTCAACAATTCCTAAGAACTGAAAAATTCAAAACAGTGTGACAGTACACAGTCCAGGAAAGTAATGAATAATAGCTGTTCCCATCTGATGGTAAACATGAAAATACATGATGATCTCAACAACAATACTATTTAGCCCTCATTTAGCACTTTATATGGTCATAGCACTGTACATACATTAAAAATGAGTCTTTACAGAACTCCAATGTGGTAGTTAGGAATTTTATGAATGATAAAGATAAAGCAGTGATGTAAGGTGATTTATGCAAGATCACAAAACAAGGTAGTGCAGAGCTGTGATTAGAATTAAAAGTGTTTTCCAACCATACTGCAGTTAGTGGCAGAACCTATAAAACCCCAACAAATAAATTTTCATGACTATAGTTATCCCTAATTTGTACCAGAATCAGAGGGGTAGCCATGTTAGTCTGGAATTGCAGAAGTGACAAAGAGTCCTGTGACACCTTAAAGACTAACTGAAATTTCATTTCATTGACTCTTTGTCACTTCTAATTTGTACCAGTATTTGTAATCTCAGGAAAGTAATTAAAGATAATATAAACAAAGACACTGACCTATCACCAGATCAAGGTTGAGTCATATTTGCAGGGAGTGTAAAA
The DNA here is from genome assembly GCA_007922305.1 of Dermatemys mawii. Taxonomy (NCBI): domain Eukaryota; kingdom Metazoa; phylum Chordata; order Testudines; family Dermatemydidae; genus Dermatemys; species Dermatemys mawii. The sequence continues at coordinate 30,432,886 of ML677333.1, forward strand.
AACTGGTGTTAAAACGATCACTCATGTGACAAGCTAGTGAAGAGTGAGAGAATGTCTGTCAATCTGACAATTTCATGACCACAGAATTCACTTAGTAAAGGAAATGATAGCCTAGATTTCAAGAGAAAAGCCCAAGATCTAAAGGGAAAAAGAAATAATGAAGGCAAATGGTTAAAAAATTCATCCATAAGAAATTGTTTCCCAATGGTTCTGATGATTCAACAGATTCTCTTATAGGCTTACAGATCAGTTACAAAGACTTTCCTGATCTTGTGTCTGACTGACCAAGACAGCTCACTTTACAAAGTATACTAAAGGGTACTGCAAGAAAACTGTCAGTACGTCGCTATAGTCACAGTTCATTCATGGCCTAAAGGCAAGAAGAAATGTTGACTGTGTTTTATAGCATAAGTTGATAAGTAAAGTGAGGACAGTTTTAAAACTAAAGTACCAAAGAAAAAGAATAGAATTAGAGATGTCATCGGCCATTATCAGCTATTAGCAGAAGGGTGGGCAATTAGGGAAATTAGGAGGGAAAAGAGAAATTAGGAAAAATTAAACTGTTAGAAGTATTGATTTTTTAAAAATATACAGCCACAATTTGCAAGTACATAAGAGCATAAGAATAGCCATCATGAGTCAGACCAAAGGCCCATCTATCCCAGTATCCTGTCTTCCAACAGTAGCCAATGCCAGGTACTTCAGAGGCAATGAACAGAACAAGTAATCTAGTAATGCACCCCCAGTCACTTGTGGGAAACAGAGACTAAGGACACCATCCTTGCCCATCCTGGCAAATAGTTGTGAATGTATCTAGGTTTTTTTAAACCATGTTATTGACTTGGCCTTCACAACATCCTCTGGCAAAGAGTTCCACAGGTTGACTGAGTGTTGTGTGAAGAAATACTTCCTTTTGTTTGTTTTAAACCTGTTGCCTATTAATTTCATTTGGTGACTCCTAGCTCTTGTATTATGAAAAGGAATAAACAGGACTTCCTTATTTGCTTTCTCCATACCAGTCATGATTTTATAGACCTTTATTATATTGCCCCTTAGTCGCCATTTTTCAAAGCTGAAAAATCTGAGTGTTATTAATCTCTCCTCAAATGGAAACTGTTCCAGACTCCTAATAATATATTTTGCCTTTTTTCTGAACCTTTTCCAATTCCAACATATCTTTTTTGAGATGGGTGACCATGTCTGTGTACAGTATTCAAGATTTGGGTGTACAGTGTATTTATATAGAGGTAGCATGATATTTTCTGTCTTCCTTTCTTAATGATTCCCAACATTCTTTTTGCTTTTTTGACTTCTGCTGCACACTGAGTGGATGTTTTCAGAAAACTATCCACAATGACTCCAAGATCTCCTTCCTGAGTGCTAACAGCTAATTTAGGCCCCATGATTTTACACATGTAGTTGGGATTATGTTTTCCAATGTGCATTACTTTGGATTTATTGAATTATTGAACACTGAATTTCTTCTGCCATTTTGTTGCCCAATTTTGTAATGTTATTGATGTCGTTTGTTAGATCAGTGATGCAATTTTTCCAGATGGGTAAAGTATAGCATCTACTATCCTTACATGACTAAATATATCTTTGAAAATATGGCCTTGAAGCACTTTTGAAAATGTTACTCTAATTCAGACTATGTTAAATAGCTCAGAATTTTAGAAGTATGGGAATTCCCCCCAGTACTAGAAGAATGGAATTGGGAAATAAAATTTCCCAGGATAGCTATCTTTGGAGAAAAGACCATTTCATTTGAAACAGAGGCAGTCAACATTCTGGATTTAATTGCTAGACAATGGCAATAACAGAACAGTTATTTCAGCTGCTGCTTATCCCAACTGTAGATTAGAAAATGTGCTATTTGTGGACAATCTGGGGACTGCAGATATTTCTTCAAAGCTGTAAAAGTCCTAAACTGCTGAAGAAGAACAAAAACAAATCTACAAAATCATGTTCCTGTTTATTGTGCAGTAGTCCCACTTCTCCTGTAGTAAAATCCCTTGGAACAGAACTGATTTAGGACTCAAACTTCATGTGTGTCATAGTGATTTTTGCTGATTTAGGTCCCAGTGTTGAATCTTTTCTTTGCACAGTCTTCTTCACAGTGGTTTTAGCCACCACCTGTGTACTTGACCTTGCTCTTGAAAAAACTGGCTTGTCATCTAGTAGGATTCTGGAGTTTGTTTCCTGAGGCTTTGATAATATCTTTACAGATTGTTCCAAAGAGTGACATTTCAGCCTCACATTTCATGACATGTGTCCCTTCATGGAGAAGAATAAGCCTATCAAGCATCTGCGTAAGCAGAAAATATGCCTACTGTGCCCATTCTTCAGGGGGAGTATTCCACCTTAAAACGGAGTGATCTTGAATTACACATGTTTTAAGCCTGTCATTTTGAGGAACCCTGTACAGGGATCTTTCAGAGCTGACAAGTAAGATTTGATCCAGATGGTTAAAATCAGGTTGCAATGATGGAAAAAGAAGATAAAAATTAGTTCTGAAGATTTCAAAGAAGTATAGAAAAAGCTAAGTAGCACCAGGCTCTGTCTTCCTGCTCTGGGTGGAAAGGGATTTGTGGGAGGGTTGTAATTGCCCTATACTTTGTGCTCTTGTATACTGAGATACTTCAAGAATGTGTCAGTGTGTATCAGCAAAACCCATGCAAACGTCTGTTTGTGGATAATTTGCAAATAAAAAAAAAGGGGCTAAATTTATTGGATAATTTTTTCACTGTAGGTAGTTCACCCAAGTCTCAGTAAGACCACAAATGCAACCTACTAATTTCAGGGATGTACAGTATATGGATGTGAACATGACTTAAGCACTTTGGAGCCTTGATTATATTAAATTTAAATGCAACTCTAGAATCCCTTAGTCAAATTACACCAAATTTGGATCAATAATATTACCATACAGCACCATGAGGCACACAAATTTTTAAAGCAACCTGAATAACTATTTGGTATTTAGCGCACCCCTTAGCCGTTTCTTTATATTGGAACATGCAAATTTTAAAAAAATAATTACATTTTTCTTAATGATTGTTCTCAGTTTGTATCCCCTCAAAGATTTAGTGGTACCACCCAATTCTTTGGGTAAAAGCAACAGATTGAGAACATTTTGACTTGCATCACATTGATAGTTTGATCTCTAGTTTGAGGCAAGGTGAGGGAGGGAGGAAAGAGAAAGAGAGAGAGCAAGCGAGCGCCAAGGCAAACACAAAAACCACATTGTAGATTTTGTTTTTTAAAAAGGATATTTTTCTAGGCTCATCTCTCCGGAACCCTTTGCTTAAATGACTCCAGATTTGGGTCCCTAAATCTTCTCTGCACACTCCTGAGGTACACCAAGTTTTAAATATTCCAACTGAGTGTGTTGATTTAAGACAACTTAAAAACTTCATATTTAAACAGATGTCCGGAGGCTACCTTATCTATAGCGGAACTGGACAGCCTTCTCCAAGTTGATGAAGATTTAACTATAGATAAGAATCATTTCATGTCTGTGGGCATAGGAAAAATGGTTTCATGTAAATAAGCATACCTGCTTATTTCTTCTAGCTTCAGGTATGTTCCAGAGTATTATTATAACAAAAGTATAGGTTTCCTGAACATG
>ML677333.1:30436526-30497220 GCA_007922305.1 Dermatemys mawii
CATAAAAATGAAATGTGAGAAATAACAAACAAATCTTTATGTGTATGCCCTTGCACATTTCCAACTCTACTATTTTACAGAGGCATCTGTTTACAGTTGCTTGATTTTTTTTTTCTGTTTGGTATACTTTTGTTATAATTTAACCTGTACATTTAAAATGGATGCCTGCCATATGCTCAAGTTACAATAGCAATTTGTATTTTCTCATTCTGAACAGACACTTCTGAGCGACATCTATTTTCCAAGTTTCCTGAATTAGAAATCAGAATAATCAACCCTTTTCACATTCTAGGCTAATAATGCAAAGAGCCACATTTTAAAAAGAACAAAAAAAGAAAACTCTGTAAACACAAGTATACCCAACCTATGTGGTTTGTTCTCAAAGCTGAAGATAAGAAAAAGATATTGACCCTATGTGAGAGAAAAAAGATTTGATAGGTACGTAGAGAAAGATAAAGAGACAGTGCTCATTCTATTATAACAGTGTATAAATGCACCCCTTGCTTGCTTGATTTTATATAGAAATCTTCAGAGGGCTCATGTAGTTTTCATTCCCTTCCAGTTTAATTGGTTCAAACCTTTCTGCATTGGCTCTTTCCTTGTTTTCTAGGATTTATTTTCTGTTGTCTATACAATTCTGCTCCCATAATCCCCTACGTATTCACTCTCCAATAGCAACAACCAAAAAGCACTATTCTGTATACTCAATTATATGATACAGGGGAGAAAATGTCTTAGAAGCATGAATAGATAATATTATATTTGCTTGTTCTACTGCATATTTCTTCCTTCATTCTCCCTTTGAGGCAGTGAGTTGAGGCAATCACACTGATAAAACTCTATTCAGTAAGACAGCAAGCTATATGTCAGCTTTAACTTTTAATTCCAGTTCAGCTGCAATGTACACATTCCTGTTTTGGGGAGGAAATGTATTTTTATGTTCTGAAAAGCTGCTTTTTGGTTTTAAACATATTGGCAGAAATGTCATATGCACAAATTATTCAAACTCTTAAGGTGCATCAAAAGTTTGGGAGCAAAATCCAAAACTTAAAATGTATAAGACTGTAACAGACTATATGACTCAGGGAAGTGATAATGTGATACAGAGCCTAGATCATTAATCTAAATGCAATTTAATCCTGATCTAGAGGCACGATCCGGAGAGAGACATTGACTTATCTGCTTGTGTAAAACATTCAAGATTTGGCCCCAAGCTGCTAGTGACTAGAAATCATTCATTTGATGGCTGGTGACTGATCTATTTGAAATGAACTAGTGATCTCCTTCTAACTGGTAAGTATCTACATCACTAAACACCACTGTAAATGACAGAAAGGATCAAGATTGAATGGGGACAGAACTCAGCTACGCTAACCTAGCAACTGTTTCTTGAGATAAAGAATGAAGCACAATTGTGACAGAGGAATTGAGTTTTGTTACTGATACAGATCATATGACTGAGGTGAGGAAATGCAGTGTGATTCCTCCATCTCCCCCTCAGAGTAATCTGATTTTAGACACTAAGCGGAGTCTTTAAAAAAATACTAGAAATTATTAAAATAAATGGAAGATCATTTTAAAAAAACCTTCTGGGTGCTTCTTGTACTTGTTGTTTGAAACATTACCTGTTATAAAAACTACTAGGAACAATATCTTAATGTGTTCAATATTTTCTTACAAATAAAAAAATAGAAAAAATCCCAAACCATATTTTTAGAAAAAGAATACAAGTATCATAAACGTGAACAGGCCGAAACAGTGCATTTTTATTACACAATGCTGCTTACCAGGGATTCAAAGTCTACTGAACAAGTCCCTCAAGGGCACGCTTTATTAAAAAAAAAGAAAAGAAAAGAAAAAAAAAAAGAACAGGACTATGTCTGATTTTTCTTTTGAGCCTGTTTTATACTTACAGAGAAATAAGCTAAAAAGACATTTATACATATAATTTCCAGGGTTGTGAGTTTCTGTGATTGGTTCATTGGGCCAATAAAATAAAAAAATTGAAAGATTCCAAGCCTTGCACTTATTCATTGAAATGGAAAGTTATTAGTGTAATAAAAGTGTCACTCTGAAGTGCTGGTAACAGATTGGACTTTATTTCCTGCCCCAGAGACTTAACCTGGGTCATGCTTTCAAAAGTCAATATTCAATTCATGTGAATAGATCAGTATCCAGAGACTGCATAGTTGAATGTTATATGAGAGAGAAAGAGGTTAGGAAGCCATGACTGAACTGGAAATTATACCTTCTGACATATATTGAATATAACCAAAAGAAGAATGAGATGTGCAGGTGAAGAACCAAAGCTTCTTGAAAAAATATAAAAATAAAAAAATATTATGGAGAAAAACTTCCATTTGGTAGTAACTTCCCAAGCCTACTTAGCTGATTTTGAATATTGATAATCCAAATATGGGACTTGGTAGAAAACATAGCATGTCATCAGGTCATCATACGATTCCAATATTTTTTGATAGAATATTTTTAGAGCATTATTCAAACTTTTATGTTGACAATGGTTTAAATTGTGGCTTAATGTACATAGTAAATCTTAATCGGGGGATCAGTAAAGATATGTACAAGTATCTCAGCTGTAGTTTTGAATCACTAATTCTAGGATTTTCTAAGGAGTCTAAAGGACTTACATACTCAAATCTCTTTAAAGGATAATGGGAGTTGATCTTCTAACTCCTGTAGATACAGGCACCTATAAAAATTCCAAAGTGAGGAAATATCTTGTAAAACTGTTCAGAAAGAAAGGCAGAAAGAAGTTTTTCTCCTCACATTCATACATGTGTTCTCAAACCAGGGGTCAGGATCCCTCATGGGGTCGTGAGGTTATTACATGGGGTGGGGGTCGTGAGCTGTCAGCCTTCATCCCAACCCTGCTTTGCCTCCAGCATTTATAATGGTGTTAAATATATTAAAAAGTGTTTTTAATTTGTAATGAGAGGGTCAAATTCAGAGGATTTCTATGTGACAGGGGTCACCAGTAAAAAAGTTTGAAACCGCATTATAAGCAGACTTCTGCATAAGCCAATCAGTGATTCAGATCCACCTTTAATGAGGTTTACAAACATTCAGAGTTAACTGAGCTTTTTAGGGCCTGGGGAATTTTTTCAAATTATAAACAGGGGGAGTTAAGGCAGAAAAAAAAATGAGATATTTGACATAAAAGTGCCACAACCATAGGTCATATAAACAGAAGGAAAAGAGCAACAGTAAGTACATATAACACTAATTCACATCAGTATTTTATAATGTGCAACAAGATGTGTAACAACCTATACAAATGGTACAACCAAATGATGAAGCTGATTTCCCTGTTACAGTTCTCTTATGAAGTACAATTCATCTAGCTACTCTGTGATAGCCAACATTTTCAGAAATAGCTTTCTCCTCACAACTTGATATTTCAGTTAAAAACAATAAATAAATAAAATAAATAATAATAATAATAATAAATCCATTGGTATCCAAGGGTCAGTTATGTCTTCATCTATCTTTGTTACCTACTAGAGAGACAAGGTGAGTGAGGGAATATCTTTTAATGGACTGGCTTCTGTTAGTGACAGAGACAAGTTTTCAGCTTACACAGAGCTCCTCTTTAGGTCAGCTATGTGTAAGATCAAAAGCTTATTTTTTCACCAAAAAGATGTTGCCCACCAAAAAGATATCATCTTATCCACCTTGTCTTTTTAATATCCTGGGACCAATATGGCTATGGTCTTTGATACCTACTGTAATACATCATACCTTCTACTCAGGTTGTCGTATTGAATTATTTCAATAAAACACACCTATGAAAATGTTATGACTGCCCCTTCTGGATATGGGAGAAGCAAACCTAATAGACATACATAAAAACACAACTCCTGTTGAAATATGCAAATTTTATGTGTGGTCCTTCAGCCTGATGGATTTCTTCATACACCTGAAGTGGTATTTAGAATTACAGAATCAGAGATTATTAGGATTGGAAGAGACTTCAGGAGGTCATCTAGTCCAATCCCCTGCTCAAAGCAGGACCAACACCAACTAAATCATCCCAGCCAAGGCTTTGTCAAGACGGGCCTTAAAAACCTCTATGGATGGAGATTCCATCACCTCCCTAGGTAACCCATTCCAGTGCTTTATCACCCTCCCCATAGTAAAATAGTGTTTCCTAATATTCAGCCTAGACTCCCCCTCTGCAACCTGAGACCATTGCTTCTTGTTCTGCCAACTGACACCACTGAGAATAGCCCAGCTCCATTGTCTTTGGAATCCTCCTTCAGGCAGCTGAAGTCTGCTATCAAATCCTCCTCCACCACTCTTCTATTCTGCAGACTAAATAACTGCAGTTCCCTCAGCCTCTCCTCAAAAGTCATGTGCCCCAACTTCCTAATCATTTTCGTTGCCCTCTGGCTGGATTCTCTGCAATCTGTCCACTTCCCTTCTGCAGCGGATGCAATGTTCCAGGTGTGGCCTCACCAGTGCCAATTAGAGGGGAATAATCACTTCCCTTGATCTGCTGGCAATGCTCCTACTAATACAGACCAATATGCCATTGGACTTCTTGGCAATGAGGGCACTCTGCTGACTCATATCCAGCTTCTTGTCCACTGTAATCCTCAGGTCCTTTTCTGAAGAACTGCTTCTTAGCCAGTCAGTCCTTAGCCTGTAGCAGTGCATGGAATTCTTCCTTCCAAAGTGCAGAACTCTGCACTTGTTCTTGTTGAACCTCATTAGATTTCTTTTGGCCCAATCCTCCTCTAGGTCACTCTGGACCCTATCCCTACTCTCCAACATATCTACCTCTCCCCTCCAGATTAGTGTCATCTGTGAACTAATAAAGTTATGTGAATTAATAAAGATGTTGAACAAAAAAGGTCCCAGGACCGACCTCTGAGGCTCTCCACTTGATACCTGCTGCCAACTACCCATTGAGCCCAGCAATCTAGACAGTTTTCCATTCACCTTACTATAGTGGAAGAAAATATGATAATTTCAGATTTGTACTTGCCTGTGTTCATACTCATGGGGGGAAAAGCATTGTTTTATGGAGGATCTCTAGTAGTTCATTACACTGCTCCTTGATATAACGTGGTCCAAATTCTAGTAGTTCATTACACTGCTCCTCGATGTAATGCGGTCCAAATTCTGATATAATGCAGTAAGGAGCACTCCGGGGGGGCGTGGCTGCACACTCCAGTGGATCAGCGTGTCGTGCCTGGCTTCAAGATAATTCAGTTTCACCTATATCACGATATGATTTTTTGGCTGCCAAGGACAGCATTATATCAAGGTAGCAGTGTATTTGGAACAGCAGTCTAGACCAACTTTTCTGTAATAGTTTTATTGATCTAACAAAACAGAACAATTTAAATCTCAGATGAAAACAAGATGACTATAGACTAAAATTCAATTAACTAGTAGTGAAGATTATGTTGATTTTCTAATCATGTACATTAATTTCACATTTGTAAATTCCAGAGAACAATTTCTGAAGTATAGTAATATATGCAACTCACATGTGTACATTTTTCAAATGTAGAATTATGCTCTTCTATTTTTTTCTCCAGTTTCCCAGTTTAAGACTAACTAGAAAATCACAAGTACAATACTGGTACAATACAAAAACATGTTCATTCTTTTCTTTATCATTTTTTTATAAAAAAGCTTTTTTTCCACATCAAAATAAAGACAACCCTTCCTTATGCTAATAGTTTTGTGGAATTGTATTCTATATAGTTTTTTTTTTTGCTCTGCCTTCATCAGCTTTGTATCTGAACATCTAGTATATCAATTAAGTAAAATCTTGTCACATGTTCATTTTCTCTCTCATTCTCTCTCCATGCAGAAAATGTGCTCTTTGGTATAATGTTTCGTATTAGTAGTACAGTATTTTTCTTTAAACATATGCATACTACTATATGTTTATGTTAAACAAGGCAACAACAAAGAAATTCACCTTGCACTTGAAAAAGAAATTGAAAAGACTTGTAATAGCCTTTAGTTACTTTAGGAGTTAATTCCAAAGTTTCAGACAGACAATCTAGGGAGCAGAGTTGTCCATTAGAGCTTTCAGCCTAGGCTTCATATGATCTTTTAGATATCCTGGGTGCAGACCATTGGATGCCTGCAATATAAAAACCAAAGACCTTGAACTTGATTCTATGGAAAGCCTGCCTACAAAGCGGAGCTCAGGTTTGATGTGATCACCATCACTCATATTGCTCATGAGATTCCTAAGGGCTGAGGGCTTCAAATCCAAATATTGCGTTCCCTTAGGGTATTATAGCTCAGTCAGAACGTGAGAAAGACATCTATTACTGAGGACAGGTTGGAACAAAGATTCCTAGGCAACTGGAGATGGTCAAAAGCATTACTCCAGATGTGCCACGTGAAAGCTTAATGTCAGCATGGATTTCAGGAGCACTCCTACATTATAGACTAAATTGACATACCGTGGATATGTAGCTTAAATAAAACAAACAGATGACATTATGGCTCCAAACTCCTTAATTCATTTTTCTCTTCCCACCAGCATTACCTTCCTCTTGCTTAGGTTGAGTTTCAGTGAGGTATTCTTCACCTGTGAGCTGATCTTACCCAAGCACTGAAACATCTTGAAGATAATAGTGTAGCTGTACATGGGAAAGGATAAGGACAGCTGGATGTCATCTGCATATTACTGGTATGTAACCATCAGTTCTCTCTGAGGTTGCATGTAGTTGTAGAATAGGACCAGAAAGAGAACTGATCTTTGTGAAACTATTCAGATGAGAGGTTTGCTGGTGGAGGGACATGTCCAAACAGTAATGGCAAACTTCCCCTCCTCCACCAGACTGCTCACCTGTGGAGTTTTCACGTTAGTCCTCCCTGCAGACATTTATCACCAATCTCAAGTGGAACTGCAGTATTTCCCAGTCAACAGCAATTAATGTTGTAGAGAAGTCCAGAGAATAGATGTCTGTCTTCTACCAATAGACAGAGATCATCCATCAGTGCCACTAAATCTGTTTCTGTCCCATACCCTGACTTTAAAACAGATTGCACCTATTCTATAATGGGGCTACTTGAAAAGTAAAGCAATAGTGTGAAGTTGTGGTAACAGAATCTGGTCCTAAGGCAAAATGGTATATATAATGGTCTTTATTTGTCCACCCCATTTTAAGCTTAAGGGTGCTAGGAATTGTCAGTAAATTGTTGTAAATGTTTCATTTTTTCTTTCATCTAATCGAGCAATTACTGACTGCTTTGTCAGTAATTTAAGCAAAACAGGCTAGAATCTTTTTTTAGCTCAAAAATGTATTTTGCTATAAATTAACTGAGAAATTAGACTTCACTATGTCATTCTTTTCATATACGTAGAATAGCTAAAAGTTGCTTGGTTAAAGCTGCATGCAACTTCTGAAATTGATTAAGTCTGTGCTGTGTTAAATATGTAACACCTACATTTTTATTAATAACCTTTTGTGAAAGAAAAAACAATATGTATTTTACAGTGAAAAGAACAGGGTTCTACATCCTGTCCCTTTATGTGGAACTGCTTATTACCCATTCTCCATGGTTCAATAGGATATACTGTTAGTAGCAATTCCCATAATCCTATTCTAAATTTTGCTTCTTTGTGCATATCTTATACATTGTCCAAGCCTGAAATATCTAATCTATGGCAAACAATGATGGATGGTTTTCCATTCATTTATAATGAGCCATTTTTAAAGTGCCTGTTCTGATTTTTTGTTTTTCACTCTTTTCTCTCTCTCTCTCTCTCTCTTTTTTTTTTTTTTTTTTTTTGGATGGAGGAGTTGTTTGTTTAAACTTCATATTTTACTAGGATTTTCTGAAAAAAAGAATGTTATTTCAGAAAAAGAACTGTTAAAAAAAAGGGCAAAAGAACAAACAAAACTGATTCTATGATGACTCATCTGCAACAGACGTATTATAAAAGGATTTGGATTAGAAATAAATAGCTCACAAAGTCTCTCTTACATACTTTTTCTACCATCCTTTCTTTCTTTACCCACCTTATTTCTCTGTCTAGTCGAGTTTGAAATTTTAACTCATAGGAGATCGAACTGAGAAGAACAGGCCCATATACTGTCCAAAGTTGCAACCGTGAAGAAGTGGGGGAAAGGACAGTACTTGAATTTAATTTTAGCACAATTCAGATGCAATATCATCAAGAAATGCCCACTGAAATTCTAGCAGGTAGGAAATATAGCTGATTACTTGTTTCAAATTGTTGTGCTTACTTCTAGATGCGCATGTCAAAACAGGGATGTGGTGACAATGAAAAGGTCATATCACAACCAAGGAAACCCTATCCATGTTGTCACTCACATAGAAGAGATGAGCTCTTGCTCTCTTCATCCATTCCCATAACCTACCTCCTTCATCATTAACTTCCAGTTATTCTGCTCCCTTGCACCTTCCCTTATCTTCATCTGCTCTCTTTCTTTTGATACCTTTCCTTCTAACTTGCCTCTTGAAACATGCCATCATATCTCCAACCTTCAGGGGAAAAAAACCTTTGTTGATCTAATCTTCTCCAAATACCACCCCAGACTCCCTTCATTCAATTAGCTCGGTTCACTGAGTAAGTAGGAAGGTAGCCGAGTTTAAGCTTTCATTTTCTTTTCTTATATTTTTTGCTGAGATGTTCCAGTCCAGATTTTGTCCAGCAAGAGTCAACTCTTCTTTCCAATGTAAATCTATTTTATTCCCATTCTTTTAAAACTTTCCTCTGGCTTCATACAGGATACTGGCTTTTCCTCCCTGAGTTTCCATGATTCTGGATCTTCCCTATTCTTTTACTCCTCAGAGCCCTCAGTGCTTCTTTTTGATGATTAGCTTTTTGACAACCAGGACCTTCTGTCTCTCTTCCAAAGTCCTCTCCTTTTCTCAGACTAAGATCTCTTGTGTCACCAGTTACAACTACTGCTTCAATACTGATGACTGACAGATCTCTCCTTTCACCCCAGCCTCCAAATCACTTCCATTCACAAATCTTGACTTGTCTTCATAATTCCCACCAATATTTTGCAACATGACCTTGAAACCACTGGGTCAGGTGCATGGCCCAGAGAAAGTAAGAGAAATGAAGAGGGCATAAAACAAGTCTAAAATGGTAGCTAGGGATCCACCTATAGTAGCAAAGCTTCAGTCCACTCAATCAACTCCTCTCCATGTAGGGAGCACAATGGAATTGGGGTTACATTGCAATATATTTCAGCAATCCTGGTTTGGAAGAACAGTGTCTAATGGATTGTTCCACACCATGTAAATTAAAGCAAACTGGAATTATTCTACATACTTATGCTGATGCTCTCCCATATCCAAACTCTTAGAATCAGGAGAGATGAAAGAAGGTTTCACAACTAATTTTACTTCCTGTCCCCAACTCAGTGTTGCCAAGAGAAATTAAGATAATTATATTTAAGATGAAATTTATCTTCCTTCTTAAGCCCTTTTTTGTAGTCCCAATCTTTAAATGTTCCACTCAGACCCTTTTTATTCCCAGAAATTTTTGAACTCAGATTTTCTTGCCAATTTCATATACTGTATTTACTTTCTAAACTGTTTTGCATATCTATATTAATTAGATATTAAATAAACTAAGAACATACCCATATATTAAACTTGTCCTTTGGAAATATGAGAAATCTTAAGCAAAACACCAGAACTGAAACTCAGACCTCTTATAGTGTATATACTTTTTTCAGCAGGTTGTCGCTGTAACTTGTATAGAAACAGAGACTTACCAATGTTACTGATATGTGACTTTGTGCAGCGAGTTGCATAAAATCATCATCATTATCGACATTCTAATCTCTTATGGATCTGTATATTTAAACAGATGAAACATGCAGACTTGTACAGAAAGAAAAAGAAATCCAGCTATTTGTATCTTATTCACTTTGGGAAAGTTTTTTTGTAAATGACTGGCATACATGGTGGGTTGGGATAACTTCTGAGGGAAGCTTATACATTTGCACAGATACACCTCAAATCAATTATTATAATTAGAAAGTATCACTATAAGCAAATGCTCTTAGTAGTTGCTCACTAAAATGATAAGTTCCATGGCTTCTTAGTTGCTTTTGGTAGAAAGCAGAAATAAATCATTACTTTAAAATGTTATTATTCAATGATGTAACGTGCCATGGAGACCGATTCCACTAGGCAAGCAGAAAAGTGTTAGTGATAGTTTTTCACTACACTAGTTTATTTAAAGTTTACCTATGTGATTTTATAAGTTGCTCTCAGAAGCTAGCCCTATCAACCATGTATGTCAGACATGTAAAAGAACACTTTTCCAGTGTGAATAAGGTACCTTAACTTGCAAAAATGTCCATACCATGTCTTGTTTAATTTTTGTGTTCTACTAAATAACTGTTTGTGTAAAGATGTCACATGCTTTCAGACAACTGCTGAGTGAATGATAAATTGTGCCCTAGAATCAGCAAAATGTTACTGACTGTTTAGTACACATCATTGAGATGGGAAAGGGATATTCCGCACTTCACCTAGAGGAGCTGGTGGTACATGCTGAAATATGACAGGTAGCATGGCATGTATTTCCAGTGGTATGCAAGAGGATATGAAGTACCTCAAAATAAAAATAAAACATTGCTTGTTGTGCCTGAAAAATAAGCTGGGACACTTTTTTGCTGCCCCACAAATTTGTTAGTGTAACTATGGAAATCTCCTTCCCAAGCACATAAATGTTTTGAAGACAGACCAAGAACAAAACTTGCACAGGACTGCATACTAATATGAAAACAGGCAAACTTCACTAAATAAGAAGCAAAACAAAAGTAAAGGGCAGTCAGAGACACAACAGCCAAATCATAAAACAGTCCCAGTGACAGCTCTGAAGCAGCCAGAGGAAGAGCTGGCCAAGGAGCACAAAAGAAGTGCCAGCAAAAAAGCCAGATGCTGTTGGCAAAAAGTATTCCACAGTTTGATATCTGGGACTAGTAAGTGCCCTGTAGATCCCTTTCTACAGCTAAAACTGTGGACTGCTTATGGGGAAGAAAAGATGGGTAGAAGACAGACAAAAGTATAAAGTAATGCCAGTAGCAACAGATGGCAGTCTGAACTCAACCTTCAAATTACATTCATACCCCAATTTACTTTTAAATATCATGATGCTATGAAAAATTCAGTCATTTGAAAATAAGCATTTCTTAGGCATACAACTTATGACCATAAATATGTACTCTTAGCCTAAGATAAATTTATGGTGGATCTTTATGTAACACACACATACACATCATTTTTTTACTATTATATATATATATAATAGTATATATATTTCTTAGTATATATATTTAGTAGTAATATATATATATTATATATATATATATAGTATATATACTATACTATGTAGTATATATATAGTATATATATTTCTTCCTCCTTTCAGAAGAGGAAGAAAACCATTGTTTGTCAGCTTCTTGTGGAAACATTACAATTAAGGCCATAACAACAAGACAGGACAAGAAGGTCTAACAGATTTTGTGAACTCTTATTTACTATCTCATTAGAAAATATGTTTATGTTGATTTGAAATAATTGTTTATAAGTCTCAGTTTGTTTGCAAAAAAAACTACAGGAGTTCAATATGAGAAGGGCAGAAAGCTTTGTTTGACAGAGTTGTGATTGAAATAATGATGTGTTCACACTTTGAGAGGGAAAGTTCCTCCTATGTGGGTTTCAGGCACGTTTAGATTAATTAATCATTTCGCTCTCAGGCTCATGGTGAGTCAATTAATGATTTTATTGATCTTAGTTCTGTTTGATGTCTTACACTTTGTTGGATCAGGCAGATATCCTTCAGTAGTGTTGTAAGAGTGCCAATATATAAGGTTTGAAGTTATTCATGATGCAATCTAGCAGCTGTAATAGTTGCAGTAATTATGTGTAGGGCTGAAGAAAAAATAATTTTTTTCATATAATTGTATGTATAAGTGCCATGCGCTCATGTTATTTTAACAGTTTCTCAAGGTTGATCAGAATTGGGAATGAAAACTAGTAGTAACAATGTTATTTTATATGGATGATTATTTTTGTAATCCTAAGAATAAAGGGCCTGATTCAACGAAGTACCAAAGCATGTGTGTGCCTTTAACCACATGAGGTGTCCAACTGAAGTAATTCACAGCTTAAGCAATATGCTGAATCAAGGCTTTAAGAACTTGTAGGTAATTATTCCACCATTTTCTCCAAGGAAGTTTATAGATTTGGGACCTAATTAAAAAACAAAACAAAACAAGAGTCCAACAATTCTAATATTTTGCTAAGAGAATAATTATAGATCCTTAAATAAAATGTGTAAAGCTATCAGCCATGTTTAATAAAATTATATTAATAAATAACACGTAGCATGTAAACAGCAAAACAGATTCAGTGTAGGCAGTATGCCTTTAGCATATCTAGGTTAAAATTTTCAGAGAGCCTAAAACCCATTTTGAATGATGACTTAGGTAATTAAATCTCATTGAAAATCAATGAATCTCCTAATTCACTGAGGTAATTTTGAAAAATTTACCTGTAATGTATTAATGAGGATACATGTATACCTCTGCTCTCTATTGCACAGAATGTCTGACCTGGGCAAGTGTCTATAATGAGCCCTAATGCTGCTGCAAACAAAGGGCTTATCTAGACTAACCCTCCGGATCAGTGGGCAGCAATCAATCCAGTGGGGGTCGATTTATCACGTCTAGCATACATGTGATAAATCGACTGCTGTGCACTCTCCTGTCAACTCCAGTACTCCAGCGGATTCGACAGGAGAGCGTCAACTGTCAACTTACCGCAGTGAAGATACTGTGGTAAGTATCTCTAAGTACGTCAGCTTCAGCTACTCTATTCACGTAGCTGAAGTTGTGCGTCTTAGATTGACCCCATGTGGCAGAGCTGCCCAGAAAGGGGGGCAAGTGGGTCAATTTGCCCCAGGCCCGGGGCCCCCACAAGAATACATGTTACTATAGTATTGCAACTTTTTTTAAATGGAAGAGGCCCCTGAAATTGCTTTGCCCCAGACCCCGAATCCTCTGGACGGCAGTAGTGTAGACAAGCCCAAAAGATTTTCTAATTCAGCCCAAGAAATAGACACTGGTGATTTTGGCTACAGTTCCATTCCATTTTACAACCATGAAGTTTGGGAAGGACTGTAGTACATTGAGGACCGTGAAGTATGTATCCATCGCAAATTGGTACATGACTAATGGATTCAAACTCTGATGAAGGAGGAGTATTGTCCAATTGTAAGATTAATATCTACTGTGTACATGCACTACTTCCCTCTACTGGCCCAAACACCAAAAATTGCTAAACTGCATAAGCCAGTGACCTAAGAGTAGCATAACAACATACCCTTGAAAAGATCTAACATTCCACACAGCAGAGAGCAGCTGAACACCTAAGAGTTGGCCAGTGTGGTGCATATTCCTGGGAAATCCAAACTATCTGGGTATTTGGATAGCAATATACCAGTATTCACAGAAAATATTAAATGTCCTATTTTCACTCACATGGCTCCCTCTACTAAGCAGCACTGAGGGGAGCACATGGGAATTTGTCAGAAAAGGGACTGAGAGGGTGACTGGAGGGAATAAATGACTACGTAATATCACAGCTAACAATCCCGCTACTAGAAGAGTAAACATCATCATGATGTGGGAGTGGAATTGAGAGCTATAAATATCCCTTTTACTGGGCAATTTCTAGGTTTCAGCTGAAAATTCTTTAGAAGTCCAGTCCCATGCCATTCCTTCCAATAGCTAGGTAAACAGCCTCACCTAAGAGATGGAGTTGTGCATTATTTTGAAGCAACAGAGGAATACATTTGTCACACTAAGTACCCCTATATTTACACCCTACACTCTTTTGTAATAATCTTTGTACAAAATACGCCTTTTGAGGTACCATTTGAAAACTAATAACTCACTGATCTTTAGTATTCTTGCATGATGTATGTATGTTTTTGATATTAACAGTTATGAATACATCTCTCCTGCTGAAACTGTTGCATTGTGGACACTTGAAAAGCCAGAGAGAGAGAAAGAGAGGACGCAGACATGAAAGTGATAATATAGTTTAGTGGTTAGAACACTCACCCAGGATCTCCCACTCCCCCCACGGTGGTTTTGTGTGACCTCACCTGAAAGGTCAGATCCAGTAGCTTGTTCAGAGGATGCTTACCGGATGAGGCCCTGAATGCAATTTAGGCAGCCAAACACACATCTTCCCCTGATGTATGAATCTCTCTGGGGTTTAGAGGGGAGATAGATGTCCAGATACATAAAGGCATGCTCAAAGACAGAAATGTAGGTGGCTAGGAAACGTTTACAGCAGCCTTTAACTTAGGAGCTGAGTTTAGGTGTCTACAGCTTTCAGCAGGAGTTTGTGCATTGTAGTGATCCAAAACTGGGATTTAGTTACCTAATGGAGGGACTTGGTTGTGTAACTCCTTTTGTGAAACCACACCTGTGTGTGTGAACTGTAATGTTTGTTTAATATTTTAAACCCCTTCTGTCTATCTCTCTATTTTATGTAATGTGCTAGACACCTTGTCAGTGTACAACAGCGGTTCTCAAACTTGTGAGAACCGCAACCCTTTTTTTAGCCGCGGCTTCTCGACGCGACCCATGTGTGTCCACCAAAAAGCCACCAAATTGATTATTTCCGCACTGAGCGGCTTTTTAAAGAGACAAGCCAAGCGCTCCTGACTGAGAGCTTGGTATGTCCGCTGAAAAGCCGACAAATACAGAAATAATAAATTCAGCGGCTTCTCGGCAGCCACGGGGGCTCGCGACCCCTCGGGAGGCGCCTGGCGACCCTCCGAGGGGTTGTGACCCCCACTTTGAGAACAGCTGGTGTACAACAAATAACCAAATTGTACATCGTAATTATCTTATGTTGTATACTTTCCAGCATACAAGTCTATATCTTTTTAAATTAACATCCAGCTTTACTGGATACTGCACAGACCACAGTGAGAGATTATGCCATACACTATCAAAAAAACTGAGGAACCACTTGATCAGCATCCTGTACAGCAAACAGGAAAACATTAAAAAAGAGCTCTATAATTTGGAGACTTTCATAAAAAAACAACCTTCCACACAAATGGACTTTACTAAAATAAGACAGGAGCTCTACATTACACACTTCACTTCTCTATAGAGAGAAAAAGGATTATTAACTGTCTAAAATCCTACCTGCTACATGCGACCACAACAATGGTACCCCAGCTCACCCAGCAATATTGTCAATCTATCCAGCTACACACACAGCTGAGCAGAAGAGACAGTCCTATCTCGAGGATTCTCTTTTTGCCATACCACCCGCACTAACATGATATAGTTCTGCAGTGATCTGGAAGCCTACTTTACCATCTCCAACTCAAAGAATATCAAAGAATAAATCAAAGAATGATATAGTTCTGCAGTGATCTGGAAGCCTACTTTACCATCTCCAACTCAAAGAATACTTTCAAGACGACACTGAACAATGCACTGATACACAGATACCCTCCCATCAACAGCACAAGAACTCCTCCTAATGAACTCTTCCTGAGGGTCGAAATGACAGTCTGGACCTATACATAGTATGCTTCCACCGACGTGCATAGGCAGAAATTGTGGGAAAACAACATCACTTACCTCATAACTGCAGTCATGCAGAACACAATGCCATCCACATCCTCAGAAACAACCCTGACATTGTAATCAAAGAGGCTGATAAAGAAGGCGCTGTTGTTATCATGAACAGGTCTGACAACCAAAAGGAGGCTGCCAGACAACTCTCCAATACCAAATTATACAGGCCACTTTCCTCAAATCCCACTGAGGAGTATGCTAAGAAACTCCACCATCTGCCCAGGACACTCCCTACACAAGCACAGGAACAAATCAACACATCCTTATAGCCCTGACTGGGGTTTTTCTATCTACTATCCAAGATCCACAAACCTGGAAATCTTGGACGCCCCATCTCGGGCATCAGCACTCTCACTGAAGGACTGTGTGGGTATGTTGACTCTCTACTCAGACCCTATGCCACCAGCACTCCCAGCTATCTCCGTGACACCACTGATTTCCTGAGAAAACTACAATGCCTTGGTGATCTCCCAGAAAACACCATCCTAGCCACCATGGATCTCTATACAAACATCCCACACATAGATGGAATACAAGCTGCCAGGAACAGTATCCCTGATGATGCCAGAGCACAACTGGTTGCTGAGCTCTTTGACTTTATCCTCACGCACAATTATTTCAAATTTGGTGACAATATATACCTCCAGATCAGTGGCACCACTATGGGTAACTGCATGGCCCCACATATGCCAACATTTTTATGGCTGAGCTGGAACAACGCTTCCTCCGCTCTCGCTCACTCACGTGCCTTCTCTACCTATGCTACATTGATGACATCATCATCTGGCCCCACGGGAAAGAAATTCTGGAAGAATTCCACCATAATTTCAACAGTTTCTACCCCACCATCAACCTCAGCTTGGACCAGTCTACATGAGAGGTCCACTTCCTGGACACCACGGTACAAATAAGTGACGGTCACATAAACACCACTCTATACCGAAAACCTACCAACCACTTTGCCTACCTTCCTGCCTCCAGCTTTCATCCTGGACACACCACATGATTCATTGTCTACATCCGAGCAGTGAGGTACAACCGCATTTGCTCCAACCCCTCAGACAGAGACCATCACCTACAAGATCTTCACCAAGCATTCTTAAAAGTACAATACCCACATGAGGAAGTAAGGAAACAGATAAACAGAGCCAGACATATACCCAGAAGCCTCCTCCTGTAAGACAAGCCCAAGAAAGAACCCAACAGAACACCACTGGCCATCACCTAAAATCCTCAGCTAAAACCTCTCCAACGCATCATCAGTGATCTATAACCCATCCTGGACAATGATCCCTCACTTTCACAGGCCTTGGGAGGCAGGACAGCCCTCGCACACAGACAACGCACCAATCTGAAGCAGATTCTCACCACAACTATACACCGCATTATAGTAACTCTAACTCAGGAACAAATCCATACAACAAACCCTGATGTCAATTCTGCCCACATATGTACACCAGAGACACCATCACAGGACCTAACCAGATCAGCCACACCAGTTCATTTATCTGCACATCTACCAATATAATGTATGCCATCATGTGCCAGCAATGCCCCTCTGCTATGTATATCGGACAAACTGGACAATCCCTATGTAAAAGGATAAATGGACACAAATCAGATATTAGGAATGGCAATATACAAAAGCCTGTAGGAGAACACTTCAACCTCCCTGGACATACAGTAGCAGATCTAAAGACAGCCATCCTGCAGCAAAAAAAACTTCAAGACCAGACTTCAAAGAGAAACTGCTGAGCTCCAGTTCATCTGCAAATTCGACACTATCAGCTCAGGATTAAACAAAGACTGAATGGCTCGCCAACTACAAAACCAGTTTCTCCTCTCTGGGTGTTCACACACCTCCTGGAAGTGGGCCTCTCAAAACCAGTTTCTCCTCTTCGGATGTTCACAAACCTCCTGGAAGTGGGCCTCTCTTGGTGTTCATTCACCTCCTGGAAGTGGGCCTCACCCTCCCTTATTGAATTTACCTTGCTATCTTACCTATGTATTTATACCTGCCTCTGGAGATTTCCACCATATTCATCTGATGAAGTGGGTCTTGCTCACGAAAGCTTATGATCCAAAACATCTGTTAGTCTATAAGGTGCTACAAGACTCTCTGTCACTTTTGCAGATCCAGACTAACACGGCTACCCCTCTGATACTAGACATCCAGCTTTAGAAAGATCATGCAAGCATTGATATAGAAAAATGAAACCAACACTGGCTTTAGCAGTGAATAACAAATACTGATTGCAAGCAACAACTGTTTTAACAGTGCCAAGTGATGGATTTTACAAATGAAAGATATATTGGATTAGATTGAAATAAAGATTTGAAGTTGATTCATATTTTTGTGTTCATAAACAGTACAGGTGTGTCACGTCTTGCACGAGGGTTCTGTTCTGCGGTTACCGCGTAAAGTGGAAACCACGTATAGCCAAAACCCATTGACTTCAATGGGAGGTGAAACTGCGCCCCCTGCAGGAAGTTTAAAAATATTTTTTTCTCCTTTCTTTTTTTTGTTTTTGCAAAACACGTAAATTGAATCAGCATAAGACGACATGCCTGTACTATTCTCTTCATCAGATCCTGACCATCTCTCTTATTTCGGCTGTAACTAATGGTCAGGCTAAAATATTACTTTGTCATATTCATCCACAAGGTGGTAGCAGTGATATAACCTCACAGACCTATTCATGTTACCCAATGTGCCACACCCCCATGGTCTCTATCACCAAAACTTCTCCAGCTAAGGGGCACATACAGTAGAAAGAGATTCCATATTTTCATTGATGAGCTGCAGTTCCAGATTGGATTACCTGCTAAGGGGTTTGAACTGATTCATTTGTTTCACTTGTCAACTGCCATTCATTATTGCTACTGATTTCAAATGAATACATCAGTCCTTGTAGCACTGTATTCATAAAAGAAGTTGTTCATTTCTGTGCAGTAATTTTAAACTCACCGAGTATAGGTGTAAATGAATAACTGTGAGCATTAGTGTCTTAGTGCAGAAAGTTAATCATTTAGGGAGGAAAATGGAGATGCTTACCTATAGCTATTGAACAGATCTGTACAGGTGCCATTGTTTTTACATGGTTCTGAGTTACATTCATTGGATTCATATTCACAAAACGTTCCTTCCCATCCAGGCAGGCAGACACACCGGTAGCTCTGTAATGAATTATGAAAAATAAATAATCTCAATGTCAATTTTTATCTAGTTGAGTACATTTGTAATAGGAATAATTTTTGGCAGTTTTGCCTTCTTGGTCTTTGAACAAGTGCAGTAGTCTATTTCCTAGTTTTGAAGCTTCAAAGCATCCCAAACATAATGATGCTTTTGGCCCAATAGTAAGCTGCAAAAAAGATTTCATAAAATATGTAAGATATACTATTTAATAAATAGATTTTGCTTTATCAGTCAGTGTTACATTCTAGATCATATAAACACAGTAAACAGATGTGAGGAATGTGGATCTGTCAGACAGGCTCAGCACCTTAAATGGTACAGCATCTAGTTGGTTAGAATGAGAAAACAGTCAAAATATATAGCCCAGACACCGGATAATGACTGAAGAATGTGAAAATATAAAAGTCTTTCCAGCATTTTCATGCCAATATTAAAAATAATAAATAACAAAAGGTATGAATACAGAATCTGTCACTGTATAAAATATTTTATCATTGTGTATATTCATCGCTAAATGACAGATGTCACAGGGAGTTCCATTCACTGGCAAGGCAATTATACCGATACATAAATCACCCCAAATTTTTGGTCATCATTTCACAGTTATTTATTAATTGGCATCTAACATGCAAGTGGAAAGGTCCTATAAAAGTGAAAATCAAAATAAAGTATATTTGTTTTGCCTACACTGTATATAAAGAAAAAAGCTTGAGAACATCTGTTGAATTGAATATTAATTTAAGATGGGCTGCAGTGCAAGCACTTCTCTTCTCCAGGGGGTCAGCTCACTTGTTTTGGCAAGGTGATTGCTTCTGGTAAAATTTGCCTTCTTTCTACCAAAAGTTAGGAAAACACTTCCAGGACAAAGAGGACTAGTGTAAATTATTTCAGTGCTTGCTAACTAGTGAGTTGGGTCTTGAGATGTAGGAGATTAACTTTTGTATTCGCAGTAAAATATTGTGTAATCTGCTCCTCCAGTTATAAAAAATCTAAACTGAGCAATCGCAAAGTGAAAACATTGGGTCAGAACTCTCAAAAAATATGGGCTGGGCAAAATTATTTTTTCATCTTCAAAGGTTTGTATATTTCACTGAAGCCAGACACAAATCATAAATTGACAAAGAAGGGAGGGGAAAGGTTTTAGAAGTAATAAAGTTTCTAACACCAAATCCATCAGAAAATAGTGACAGTTGTTTGATCGAATTCATATCTCCTGTAACTGCACTTAAAACATCACCAGGCATGAATGTGACAATTGTCTTTTGATCAACTAAAACTTCAAATATTATTGTGTATATATTCTACTGCTACTAAGCAAGGCCAAGCATAGATTTTGAGAAATTGTGAAGTATTGTCCACAGGGCCCATCCCTCATGCATATACCTTGAACAAGATGGGGCAGCAGATGCAACTGAAGGACAGCAGATTGGGAACTATGAAAGACACTATGGCTGGTGAATCTTGTGTATGTGGTAAGGAGCCTTAAAACATGGACCATAAGCCAAAGGACTAAGGTAAGCCAAAAGACTAAGGTAACCATTGCTATTATTAGTGTAGTAGCACAAGGAGTTTATTATCGATCCTATGAAGAGGAGAGAAAACAAGAGAGACATTTCTCCCATATACTTTATCCTTTGGCCTGTATCCATCTCCTGGATGTGCTGAGAAAGTTCTATTCCTGGTGGATACTCACTTGTTATGAAAAAAAAATAAGTGCCAGATTATTTTTTAAAAATATATCTGATATTCAGTTTACTACCATTGTGCTCTTGAACTCTTGATAATTGATAATCAGGTGTGAACCTGAATCCCTAAGAAGAGAAAGCAGACTTGGCAGAAATAGTGGATGTGAAGGCAGCAGCAGAAAACAGATATAAAGAGACAAAAAGTTTTAGAGAAAGGGTTTTTCTTGCTTAGTTTGGTTTTATTTTGTTTTTGTTTTTTACATAAGGCAGAGATTGATGGGTCAAGAGAACTCTGTAGAAGCAGACAATTTTCACGGGATTTTGCCATAGTAAAGGAAGAATAAAATCTTTTGGGACTTTTATTTATCATGTGTTAATGAGTTCTATTATGAATGATCCCACATCACACTGGCCATTTCAATATTTTAATGTTTTGGAAACTGGTTTAGATTCCTTCCCATCTCCACATATGTATAAGTTCCATAACAAGTGTTATGACTAAGAGAAAGATACTGTGTTTTGAAAACACAAACTCAAATGATGAAACGATATTAGTCACAAGCACACCAAAAAATCTGTGCAAGGCTTTGGAACAATTATTCTCGGTTCAGGTTTGCACATACTCAAAGCACTGAAGACAGCAACGTATTCACTTCCCAACTGACTTGTCTAGGAGAGGTTAAACAGGTTAAAAATTGTCAAAAACAATATAGGGAGCCAGCAACTGAGTTTAAGGATCAGTGGTTTATCTTTAATCATTATGAAACACATACATGTATCATTAATATATATATCAGCAATTGGAAATTTCTCATTTGACTTTTCACTTTTGACCATGGTAGATTGTAATGCAAATCATGAGATTTATTTATTTATTTATTTACCCCTATAATATGACATCTCCTGCAAAAAACACTTTTGACAATTTAGGTTAATCTCTCTTTGCCTCAGTTCTACATCTGAAGCACAGAAAAGTTACTGTCAATATTGCCTAGTGTTTCAACTAATTCTCTTGACTTGATTTTTTAGAGTACTTCTCCTTTTAATGGCACTTTTTCAAGTGCAAATAACACCTTCAATTTGACTTCAGTCACATCTGCGTGTGCACAGCATGTCTACAAATTAGCCCTCAGGTGTCTCACATTAGACGTCTGTGACAAAGTAACTTACCAGCCTTGGGGCAAGGAGTGACACTGAAGGATTTCGCTATGTAAGCCTACTGCCCATGTCTGCTAGTGTCCCCTTTTGCCTGGTGATTTGACCCTCCAATAGGCCAGCTTTGATCTCACCCACTTTTGAGGTAAACCACGATTGTCACTCAGTAGGACCAGGCCCTCACATCTGCTTGATGGTCCTGGGACAAGCCCAGTAGTTCTTCTGACCTCAAGCCTCTGAAGAGTCATTGCCACATAGGCCAAACAGCATTATTCAGAACTGGTACAGCCAAAGGCAGTAAAAAAGGCTATTTTTTTCACAAGATTCTGGTGTTAATGGAATTTTCCCATATTCTTTAATGAGACTGAGGGTGGATATGCTGTTTAATTAGCTGGTGGCAACAGCTAATTTCCTTTGTTTTGTTTCTCAGCTCTTCTCTGCAGGGGGGTGAGGGCTATGAAAGATTTGCTAGACTGAGGAGCCCATTACTAAATATTTGTTCCCCGGGTAGATACCTATAAACTATAATCAAGTTTCTCTTTGTTCAGTTAAATAGATTGAGCTCCTTGAGTCTCTCTCACAGCAAGGAATGGTTTCTAATCCTTTAATCATTCTTATGGCTCTTCTCTGAACCCTCTCCAATGTATCAACATCCTTCTTGAATTGTGGACATAACTGGATATTCCAGCACTTCTCCCACCAGTGTCAAATACAGAGGTAAAATAAACCTCTTTACTCCTACTCAGGATTATTTTATTTATGCATACAAGGCACTCAATATCCCTTTTCCACTGAGCATCACGCTGGGAGTTCATGTTCAGCTGATTATCCACTTGAACCCTCAAGTCTTTTTCAGAATCACTGCTTCCCAGGATAGAGTCCTACATCCTGTAAGTAAGGCCTAGTTCTTTGTTCCTAGATGTATAGATTCACATGCACCCTTTCTAAAATGCATATTGTTTGTATTCACTCTAGACCAATTCTAGAGATTCTATAGCCTTACACAAATACCTAAGTATTACAAGACAATTGTACATTACAAGGTCTAAATATCTAATAGTACTAGCAAAGTTAGGAGCCATCTATCCCAATAGTTAAGAGTCCAGTAAATTTCTCAAGCATAGCCTACCAAATTGAGAACAATTAAACTGATTTGCCAGCCACCAGTTTTACAAAAACATACTTGAATATTAGGCACCTCTCTTTGTGGAGAATACAGATAAATCACCATTATTCAGAGATTGTGTCAACATGCAAAATGAAGTGCAAAGAAAGACTACATTGAAGTGTTTTAGTTTTGATAATAACCAACAAAAGCTCAGTAATTCATCATTAAAGTCGATGCCCTGAAGTTCCTGGCTTTTGTTGGTTTGCAATACAAATTTAATTGTGTTTATATGATATTCAAATTCACATGGGGTGAATAATCATGAAATGGAAAAGTAGGAAAGATAGCCACATGCTGAACCACAACTAAAAGCTCAAACTGTCTTCTTGAGAGAGATCATCACACTTCAATTGAAATAATGGCACCAGAGAGCCAACAAAATGGAGGTAGGTGATTGTTCAAGCTTCCCTACACATTCCTTCTATTGCACATAAATTGTGATATTTCTTGAGCCACTTACGAAAGGAGACTAGATGTGCAGATTTTTTTTAAAATGTATGGTAGTCTAGGAAGACAAAATGTTCAGTAGAATGTGAATGTCACATTTACCTGCTTTGCAATTTAAAACTAGGCCTCTAATAGGGTGAGCAGATGTCCCAGTTTTATAGGGACAATCATGATATTCAAGGCTTTGTCTTGTATAAGTGCCTATTATCCCCCATTCCCTCTCCCAATTTTTCTCACTTGCTATCTGATCACCTTAGCCTCTAAATTCAAAGGGTGATTATCTATTGCAGCGGTCTTCAAAGTTTTTCCTCCATGGCCCCTTTTCGCGGAGGAAAAACTCGCGCGGCCCCCAGGGCGTATGTCCAGGGGGGAAGCTTCCACTTTCAACAGCAGCATTTCAGGGGAGAAAAATAGACTGCCGGGGAGTTTGGCGGTCTCCTGGGCAGGATTGGCAGCGGTGCTGGGGTCTCGCGCACCTCCAGGGGTGGTCTCGCACACCCCACTTTGAATATCACTGATCTGTTGTGCCATCTAGCCCTTTTCACGTTTAAATTTGGATGAGATTGTCTACACACAGGCATTTGGAAAACCTTCAATATTCTATGTGATTCATCCCTGTGATTTGGGATAAATAACTCATTACCCGTGTTTTAGAATGACTATGGCTGCTAACCCCTTTGTTTCTTATTGATCTTCAGGACTTTTATAGGGGAATGTGAAAGGAAGAAAGTGCTTAAGTAACATTATATATAGGTGGGGATATCAGCTCTGTGAGTTCTTTCAGACTCTTGTAGTTACTGAATTTGTGGCTGGTACATTGCTGTACAGATTTAAAAATCTGTCTGTGCTGATACAATGTATGTGCACATGAACATGCTTGAATATACATTATATATAATTTTAATTGTCAACACTAGGTTTTTAGTTCCTTTTTGTATGATCTCTTTGTAAGTTTCATTGAGTCATTTCAAACAATTTAAACAAAAATATGTAAATTCATAATATTATACATATATATATATATATATATATATAAACTCAAATAAGGATGATAGTATATTTGTAAATTTAGTAAATCTGTTCATATCTGGACACACTTTGAAATCTTTTCTTAGTCCTTAGTCAAGCAAAAATGCCATTGAAGTCTCAATGTTGCAAGAGGTTTTTACAAGTATAAAGGTGGAACAGCCCAAGTCACCTGCACTGTGTAAGTCTTATTCTAAAGCCTCAGATTAGGTTTAAGTGAAGCAATGGGGTGTGTATGGCTTTTTGACAGAATTTGTCTGAGCAGATGACTAAATAATGAAAACTTGAGTAAGAATTTCAAAATTTGGACCATTGGAAAGGTCTGAATTCCAAATATTTTTTTCTGGCTGTAGTAGTTTTGATAACTGGAAATTTTAAAATCATCTGTCACTAAGTAAAAGCTATGTTATCCAGCACTTTACCAATCAGAAAACTATAAACCAGCATTTCCAATCTTCTAAAAGTCCGGTTTATAGTCTGGTCGGCACGGAGCTGGCAGTCTCCCTACCTGGCTCCCCATGGATCCCCACAAGCAGCAACATGTACCTGCTGCTCCTAGATGGAGGAACGGCCACGAGGGGTCTGGAGTGCAGGAGGGGGTGCAGGGCTTGGGCACAGGCTCTGGTAGGGTGTTTGTGTGCAGGAAGGGGGGTCGGAGCAGGAGGTTGGGACACAAGAGGGATTTCAGGGTGCTGTATTCAGGTAGCACTCGCCTTGGGCAGCTCCCCACAAGCAGTGACCTGTCCCTGCTGCTCCTAGGTGGAGGCGAGACAAGGTGGATCTATACGTTGTCCCCATTCTGCCCCGAGCAGTGGCTCTGCAGTTCCCATTGCCTGGGAACTGCAGCCAATGAGATCTGTGTGGGTGTCGCTTGCAGGCTAGCCAGCGCACAGAGCTGCCTAGTCGTGCCTTCACCTAGGAGCAGCAGGGACAGGTCAGCGCTTGCGGGGAGCCATCTGAGGCAAGTACCATCTGGATCTGGAAATCCCTCCTGCACCCCAAATCCTGCCCCGAGCCTCCTCCCACACCCAAACTCCCTCCTAGAGCCAGTGTCCCACACCCCCCACCATGCCCCATCTCCTACACCCAAACCCCCTCTCTCTTAGTTAACTGGAATTTTTCATTTATCAGCGCCCCGCATCCACCCAACATGCTTGGTAAAAAAGGCCCCATCTGCTTACATACATATAATTAAAGGAAGAGAATAAGACTTAATGGTACATCCATCCAACTCTTTAAATTCCTTTTTCAAAAGGAGAGAGAAATATGTGAAAGCATATGTGCTGGGCAAAGTAAGGAGACAACAGATTGCTTTGCATTTGGAGGAGAAAGAGAAATCAAACAGCATATATAGTACACAATAATTGTCATTCTGATCAGCCAAAACACCTCAAGCTTTCCTTTAGTTAGGTACTTTTTCAAGTTCTCCTCTAAACTGTTAATCATTTTGATTTTTGGTTAAAACACATATATGAATCACTTCCTACAATATACCCTGGCTGCCAGAAGTGAACTTTTAAAACTCCAGCTTCTCTGAATAAAATGATCTTTCATGTAGAAATAATCTTTCATGTTCTAGATCTGTCATGTATAACAGGCCTTTTAAACTGAAAAAGATAATATGCATAGGGCCTGAATATTACGTATAGAAGAAACAACTCTATATTTAAATACTGTGTAGTGTTGCTAAGTGCTATGGGCCAAGCCATCAAGTGGAGATAATTGATATAAAATTCAGAAATAAAAAGAGAGAAAATTGAGCCAACAGAAGTATATGAAAAGATTTATTGTGGAGACCCTGAATCTTTCTTTTATAAATGACAATACCATATAGACCATTTCAAATAAGAGCATATGCAGCTATTGTCACAGGTATATCCTGTTATGTATAGGAAAAATACTTGAATTCTCAACCATTTTAGGTCTTCTGCCTCTGGATTTCCTTTCTTGGTCTCTCTTTCACTTTCACAGGCAGATCTTTCCTGTCTCCTCGTTGACTCTCTTCAGCTTCCAAATATTTCCCAGTATATTTTTTGATCCCCAGTACTTCCTTGCCTCCTTTCCTTCTCTCTCTTTTTCCTCCCCAAGATGATTCTCAAAAGGCCACTTTCTTTTCTGATCCACTATGAGATATGCCCAGTGCTTAATTTGTGTCAGGTTTTGCCAGGGCTGAGCTCCGGCACCTCTATTCTTGGCAGTTTATAGCCCCAGGACCTCTGGGCTTGTCATGTCAATTATGAAATTAAAAAAAAAAAAAAAAAGCAAGCAATCAACAAAAAACCCTTTAACCTCTGCACCTAACTACTGGAGCCCCACCACCTCTTTCGTTACAAATTATGCACTAGACATGGCCATAAGTCTCTTTGCAAAGGACAGCATTTTCTTGTAGTCAAACTCGGTGTGCTCTAGGGCTTCCACAGTCAGTTCCCTTGCAACCATAATGCAGCCCCTTTGTGCACTTGCATTATGATACAGTCTATAATTACATGGTTGCATACTATTTTTTTCCTAAAAGGAGCCCTATCTTATTCACTGCACCAGATAGACTTGCTGTGGAGATTAATCAGAGTTATGTAGTGAAGGAGACTTTTGTCTGTAGGATTCTTTCTTCATTTGTTGCAGACATTAGAAGGTATGTAGTGAAAGAAGCACAAGACTTCAGGAAGAGAAAGAATGGTTTTGTAGCTATTCTATATTTCTACCTCCTTTTATTTTTGCAGCTATATGCAAAAAAATAAATATAATGCATACTGCGCCACAGTTAAGTTAAATGGAGTGATAACTGTGAATCTGCAAATCAGCACTTTTTAATGGCCTCAAAGGAATAAGATAATTGTTCTCTGCAGCAGGTGAAAAATAGCAAAATTATTTCACAGAGACTATAGCTTTTAGTGTACAATATGCATAGCACAGGAGTTTTGCATTGCAATTATGAGAACAACAGCTTTGCTTAATGTAGGCAAATGACTTAATCTAATGTAGCAAAGATCAAACATTGTCACCAGTTCTATCTCCCATGTACATACCTAAAACCTCACATGCACACTTGTGTATCTTCATCCAATTAACTATGTAGCTGGTAAGAAAGTTTAATTTCATAATATTAGCATATTTTTCCTCTTTGACAACATTAAAAAGAGAGTAATTCTTCATTTACAAACCTGTGTTACTGGAAAATGGCAGCTGAACATCTGGCAAACAGAAACTACAAAACAAAAGATTCATCACACACAACAAGAATCTGAATTATGAACATATTACATCTTCACAACTATGCTTCTGAAGAGATAGGTTAAAAACAACTCTATTACCATACTAAAATGGATTCAAGTTCTGACTTCAGTTACATGTGTAGGCTCATTGATGTCAGTGGGTGTAAGCAAAGGCAAAATTTGACCCCATGATTAGAACCTAATTTGAGCTGCTCAGAATATAAGTTTGGTGTCTTTCTCCCCTCCCTCCCCAACACCCACAGACACAGACAGAAAATTTCAATAGCATGCTACATTTTTTGTTTAACAATTTACATGGAAAATTTTGAATTTTTGACAAAATATCAGAAAAAAATGAAATATTTTGCCTGAGAACAGAAATATTTAAGCCAAAACCTGAAATATTTCAGTTCATAATCCTATATTCATGTGACATGGAAACTATAGTTCAGGTGCCTTATGATCCCATTTTCCTCTATGGTTTGTGCTCCAGAGAGAGGCTATGTCTCCCATGAAGACACTCTAGGAGTCTCTGCCCTGGATGTGGTACATATTAAGAGAGCCCAACTCTTAGATCGGGAGCAGGTATCCAAGCTGCAACTTCTCTGAGGCACCATTTTGAATTGAAATATTTTGTCTTTTTGATGAGATAGAGACATTTAAAGCAGAAAGCACACACTTTTTGTGAAAAAATATCACTTTATCAAAAGTGCAATTTTCTATTGAAATATTGTTGAGGGAATATTTTCAATCAGCATTAATAGCCATAATCCTATCCTGTGTACCTGAATACCTGTGATAAGTCAGGGCTTCTTCCCAGCTGCCAAATGACTCATTGCTCCAGCCACAGTCTCTGAGCATTTTTATTATCCAACTTAAACAAATCAAGTCCATAGCTCACCCTTCAATTCTCAGGCTCTCCCTGCCTCCCCTCCCCATCCTTATTCTGGGGCCATGATCCAAAGTGGACGTCTATACACATCACTCAAACTTCTTCCATACCAAAACAAAATATTCCCATAGCATGTTATACAAGAACACACCATAAAAATTCACATGCATTAGAGAGGGTTCCCCAAGTTGCCAACAGTCCCTAAAACCAGCCTTACGATCCATACCCTCAGTTGGGCACCGTCCACATCACCTCATTATCTTCTCTGACCTTTAACAAAGAGTTTTTCAGTCTGTTGCTGCTCCAGATCTACTTGCAGTTGACTCATCTCATAGAGCAGCTCAATCATCTCTTGGAGTTCTTTTTGCATGCTCTGGATCTGTTTTTCAAAATTTCCTCCCTCATCCTCCAGGAGCTCAATCTTGATTACCTTTGACCCTTGACCTAATCTTGGAAGATTTATGCTTATGTTTAAACTATAGTCCAAGTGCTTAAAAAGATGCCATTATTAAAACTGTTCTGCAAGCAGGGAGGAACAAATGTATGGAAATCAAATCTGTTTGAAACTAAGCCCAATAGAGCTAAGCAGTTAGCATAAGTGCTTGAGTGAGCATGTTTTAGCAATATGTATGTTGTAATATACATGTATCCTGAACGTGAACACACTAAGCTTGAAATAACAGAATTGGGGGGGAGGGGTTGATCTGTATAACTATGGAGGAAAACCTCTTATGTATCAAAGCCATTGTGATGCATATTGATGCAAATAGCTCATGACAACACTCAGAACCCTAATTTAGGTCCCCCGGAATAACAAACATGGGAAAGAAGCCAAGACCAAATCAAATATAGTTCTGGATATGTGGGGGTAGAAGGACAAAATGTTATAAAAGCTGATGAAACCAACCTCTAGTTGTGTACACCATAAGGACAAGACATGGAAAATTGAGCACCATGCCCACTTATTGGATTGATCCACTTGCTGTTCCTAATGTCATCTCTTCTAATTTTGAGGATGTCAGTAATTTTGACTACGCACAAAATAATGGGGACTGTCTTAGTACATGTATCTGTCTTTTCTGCAGTTAGTCTTATACTTGTATTCATTTGAAAAAGTCTTCATGTCTCTATGTGACTTACCACTTTTATAATTAATTTTATGTAACAGCTCAAATAAAGAACCTATGATTAGTAACTTGTGCATTTTGCACCCAAATTGATCAAAAGGTTACAGTCTGGAACTCCTGATTTTCTTTTAGTCACTCTTTATATGTTTCTGAATCTGTCCTCATCTCCTGCAGTATTCTCACCCTGCTATCTGTCTACTAAAGAGATTAGGCCGTTCGCATGCACACACTCACCAGTACCACATTATTTACATGGTAAACATCCATTAGTACTGCAAGAACAGCACCATCCATTTTTTTTCCCCCTTGCAGCCTTCATGTTTGTGCCCTTTTCCTGGACATTGTTCTTTTGAGGCCTTTTCTGGATCATTGCTGCCAACTCATAAGCCTGAGGCCTCCTCTGGGTCCCTGCTATCTAGTATTTTGCCTCTATCAAGAGCTTCCACTCCCTCGTACCCCTCTTTACCTTGACACCTCTAGCTGGGGATTTATTTCTCTCACTCTACCACGCTCTTCCTCTCCCAATGACATCATTCCCCCCCAGATTCATTCTTTAAGTGGAAGACCCACTTGATGTGTACGATTTTCCCACACTTGAACCTCTCAGTGATCACATCACCACCTGGAACACCTAACTCTTTGGTATCCAGATTTCACACAGTCTACATTCTTAAGGGAGCAATACTGTCTAATGTACCATCCAAACACAAATAAAGCATACCCCTCCTGAAAATCCCACACCTGTGCTTGCCACTTCTTGATACACACTAACAGACAAGGTTCATCCATAGTCCCCCATTGTTCTTCTGTGCTCTCTGCATTAAAACTGATCTTAAAAGCATAACTCACACAGAGTCAAATGGTTCTTGTGTGTCCATCCAGCCTACAGTCATAACATACGATGGGTTTGGTTTCTGGTCTCCTCTGATCCAGATATATCTCTCTTCTTCAGCTTCAGCCATTACTGGCAGTTTCCTTACACAGAATCTTCAGTACAATGTTACTCCTTTGCTACTCTGGCCGATCTGATCTGTAAATCCAATCGCAGGTCCAACTGTTTTCATTGGGACTCCCAAATTTGTTGGAGGACTGCCAGAATATGTATGGACACATCTGCCTTCTCTAGCAACTTCCTTAAGGGCGTGTATATACAGCATAATAGGCCAGGGTCTACATGAGTTAGTGTTTTCAAGCCTGTGTTTGAACATCCATACTGCACTGAAAATCTAGTTCTCACAGATGTGCTGATGCATCCATACTGCGCTATGCAGATCCAGCTCATAACTTCAGCTTCTGTGGGCACATACTGTTGTATCCTTGGAGTCCTAGCACCCTTTTAAGTTGTAAATTGCTTTTGGGCTTGGTTTCTACTTGATTGTAGAAGAACTTTTCTATCTGTCCCAGGGGAGTTCATCAGAAGCGCTTTGGGGAGGTTTAAGGTTCTGATTGGGATGGAGTGGATGAATGCACAGAGTACATTTGTCCTTTCCATGTGCTACTGTTCATTACCTGTGACATGGTCCAGTCACCTCCTGAATTGTCAGAAGTCTGCATAGTTTGCATGACAGAACTGTGTGTGGCTGGGCCTGGAGCAGAAGATGAAGGTAACAATGGGGTCTACAGTCTGGAAACCGTGAGCACAAGTAATTTCTTGAACAGCTCTGTCTATCCCACTCAGTCTTCCACCCATAATCAACAGTAATGCACCATAAATCTGTCTACCAATCTGTTCTTGAGTTGTGCAGCCTCTCTCTTTTCACTCTTCTCGCATCCTTCTCATTTTGATACTCATCTGGGGATGAGTTTAGAGTTTTAACTACTAATTTGTTTTATCTAGAATATTTCCCCATCAACTCATCCTGGATTTTCTTTCTCCGTAGCAGGTGGGTTTGTTCCCCCAGGCTCCTAGACCCATCTGTTTGCCTTGTGGCAGTGGATAGCACTTGGAAAGAGACAGCACATTATTGTCCTGCCAAAAAACCCAAAATTCTACTCTATTAAAGATGTTTTTGTCACTCCAGGTCAGAAAATGATATTTTTTTATTCACACAAAACACAGTAGCCACTTCAGACATCCTTTGGAGCAGCACTGAAAGCCATCACACATCATATAAGATACATATACAAAATTCAGTTGAAATGATTTCTACACCCCCTTCTTTTTTTTCCCCAGGTGTGAGGGACTTATGGAGAGATCTAATCATTATGTATGCTTTTTTTCCAATCCTGTCAGGCAGGGCAAGCTGTGGAGAACATTGATATTCTGGAGGTCCCCAAGTGGAATAATGGATTTCTGCTCCAAGCCAGTGGAAGACAGCCATCTATCTACGCTAAAGAGATATTTAAGCATATTCTCATTGATCCGCACATCTCAGAATGAAGGGTGTTTATGAGTGACAAGAGGTGGCCCTAATAAGTATGACAGAACATAACTGATCATCAGGAGTTCCTACTCTGTAAGAAGTTTGCTTTCCTCACCAGCCAGCAGTGGTTGAAAATCTGTGGTAAAAATAACAAGATGCTGATTTAGCAAAAAGACGCAGTGAAGACTTGTAACAAGGATCCTGTGTCAGTGCACAGACCCAACTGACCGCCAGTCATGACTCCTCCTAACAGAGACAGTTAGTTACCTTCCATTGTTATTCTGGCTGATATCTTTAAGATACCAATCGACCAGATACACACAAAAATTTTGTTTGGACTCAAATGCCAGGTTTTTTGATCTGGGATAGAAAGGGTGTAGCTGATTTATAAAGTGTGCAGAGATAGAAGGAAGACATGTCAGGCTGTTTGTTGTGGAGCCGCAACCCATACTTACACTAATCAGTGGGTAACTAGTAAAAAAATTCATGCTTGTTTAACTTTCTTCATCATTTTGTGATGTTCATTTTGAATCCCATGAGGTGTCAGAGGGAGGGGATGTGCTACGGGAAAGGCATGGATTCTGCCCTGAACAGAAACACATCAAAACACAAGCTTGTATTAAGACCTTAATAGGGCCATAAGCCAGAAATTCCTCCATACGTTTACAACAACAAACATGGCAGCATACACATATCAGTCCTTGTCTCTGGTGCTTGCTCTGATGCCAGTTCTGCAATGGGTTGCTCTCCAGGGTTGTTCCCAAACAGCTGCTTTGAGTAAGTACCGAGGGATGTGCTGTAGCCGCTCCAGCAGCATAACTCTTTGGCTAACAGCTTCAACACCAGGGTTATTTCTTGCCCTTTATCCAGTGGTTCCTGTGATGGTGGAAGAGCATTATAAGGGTGCCATCCCCACTCAGCAGAGCATCATACAGCACTTTGGATTTGGTACGCACTACAGTTCCCATGACCTAGCTGAATTCCTAATTAAAGAGGCAGGAAGATGGGGAGTTCTCAAAGGTGCAGTTCGAATCTTTGACTTTGTGGTAGTTTGTCTTCAGCCACTTGATTCTCTTTCTCTCTGCATTATTCATTATTGATCGATCCCCAATACTGTCTTCCCTCAGACACAGCTTTGTCAACACCATCACTATGTGCGCTCTTGCTGAAGCTGAACATCTTGCTCACCTCACACCAGAGGCTAACCAGAAACCAGCCTTGGACCTCTGGCCAGTTAGCATTGTACTTGATGCAGGAGTTCTTCTTAGTGTTGGCTTATTAAGTACACAGGAGGGCTAACTGTGTTTTCAGTTGAACAGTTGGCATGGAAATGAAGGGTTAAATGACGAGCAGCTGCACTTGACCCAGGAGGTGGCTTCTGTTTTCTGGGAAGCAAGTGAGAAACTTTGACAGATGGCATCTAGGAAGCACAGCTGCAGAAAATTGTGGGATTACGTTGGTGGACTCTCCAGAGCAGAGTCCAGTAACCTGGATTTCAGCTGTGTCTACCCTGCAAAGTGCCTGGGCTTTGACTCGTGTCACAGTAGGACCCAGGCTCTTAACCAACCACCCTAGCATTCTTGACCTGAGTCAAACTGATTTCTGTGTGGATGGAAGCAGGGCTCAGGCTTACAACTGAATCAGAGTCCAGGTTTAGTGTGTAGTGTAGACATACCCTAAGTGGCTAGAACATGGACAAGGCTGAAAGGTAACTGCCAAGTCTCAGGCAACGCTGACCCAGATTGCCTTACTTAGAGGGCTATCCAGACTGTGACAGTGCCATGGACATGAGAGTCCAAGACAATATGCTGTATATATTAAACAGTTTTAAATCTCACTGAGTTTCTAATATCAGTTGTGTCGGATTGTATTCTTTCCGATGGCATTTTCTGTGGATCAAAACATTAAAGATCTCCTTTTAAATGGGAATTGCTTTTAGCAGTGATCTAGATGAAAAAAAACCTCATTCAATGAATGAAAAGGCCAGATTAAAATGCCAATTTTTCATTACTATGACAAGGTGAAGTCATGTTTCAGTAACACCACATATAAATTTATCAGCTTATAAAAAACATCAGGAAGCCTCTTTATCTTCAGCTATCCTAAAATCTTAATGTAAAGATTTCTTCAAGAAGAGCTGTCAAGAAGAGCTCTATAGAAAAATGTCCTAGAAAAAGAATGAATAGCACTCTTACAGTATTAAATTATTTACCTATTTTCTGCTTTGATATAAAAACAATGGACATGCTTGTACTCTTGCTTGATACTTCATTTACCCTTAGGAAATGGGCTTTTCTTCAATTTAAAACTGGGTAATTCCCAAATATTTTGCAAGGGACCAAGAGGCCTCTGTGCCAGGGAGGTGGGATGATTTGTTGAGTGAAGGATGGAGGAAATCTCAGATTAGGCCATCTCCTCCTCTATATCTTGGCCTGCATTCCTTCTGTGCTTTCCCTGCACTCAAGTTCCTGAATACTCATTTTTAGTTTGGCAGTCAAACACAGGAACACAGATCATACCAGATGGTCTGGCTGTTAGAAAAGGAACACTTTTTGAAAGAAGTGACATGGATCTGAGAACATGGATATTGTAGCATTTAATAAATGAATTAGAGAGGTATGAGAGTTTCTTTTTAGATGAGAAATACATAGGAAGCAATAGTGAAAGCTGTGGAACTCCAAAAGGTGAAGGATAGAGTAGATACTGGATACTGAAGATGAAGTTAGCAGTGCAGAAAAGTCAAGATAAAGTCTAAATGAAAGAATTAAACTGTTCACTTCAACAACACTGGTTTAAAATTCTAGAGTTTCATCACTAACATGTGTTGCTAAAATGTATGGTTGGAATGATTAGTTGCAAATATTCACATCACCCTAAAATATAAAGTATCTTGTGGTTTTTCTTATTTGTGCTGCTCCAGTATGGGTCGTAGAGCCTATGTATTTGGTGCACATCAAATAGAAGACTCTAAGAATTCCACACAATTTTAAAAGTAAAATGACCTTTGTTCATGTCAATATCTTTGTTCTGTCATTTACAGAAGCACAGATAATATTCTCGATTTTCAAATGCTCATTTAATCCCAGTTCTTATTTATACATCTTTCCTCCAGCCAAGGTACATTGAAAATTCTAATGGTATGTTCCTTTCTCTTCTTCTAAATCTAGTATAAATGCACCAAAATAATTATAAATTGGTTACATATTATATGTTAATTAATTATCAAAAATAAACTTTCATTTATTCAAACCTTCAGACAGGTTGATAGGTGAAGCAGCGAACATTTTTAATTAGCCGATCTCTCCAGCCTTTAGATCATTTACTAAATTAGGAAGAAACAGCACATTTAAAATCAGCTAATATAGTCAAAATTTGATTGATTTTAATGAGTTTAGTTTTGTTTTGCATGGGAACATTTAGCTTCATCTGCATATATTCATTATGGTTATTAAGCATATGCATAGGGCTCGATGATTTTTCCATTGCCCTTCCTCCCTCAAAACAAAACAAGATTTACATTTTCAAAAGCATCCACTTTGTGTGCGTGTCCAATCTAAAATACCGAGAATTTCGAATTCAGAGTTGTTGTATACCCACAAGTCTAATTATAGTATATTCTGAGTTCTTGATACATTAATTTAAAGAATCATATTTTTATTCATCTTATAATTGTACCCAGAGATGCCAATCAAGATTGGGGACCCATTTAAGAATGTGTTAGTACAGGAAAACCAATGATTAAATAAATACCTATTAGCCCTCTGAGATGGTTCACACTTAACATGATTGAGACATGTCAACCATGCAACGTGGCTACTAATGCCATATGAATTATTTGAAAAGAGAGTGTCAGTTTCCTAGGTTCTCTGTGTACAACATTTCATAAGCACTAAATTTGTTAAAATAAAAAAAGGTATAAAGGAAATAATCTATGGTTCTTGGGACCACAGCAGGCCTTTTTTCTGGTCATTGTTTGAGAGCATTTTATTTAGAGAGAGGTTGAAAGTTGAAGAAGTGAGGCTTCTATTTGAAAATGCAAAATGGGATAATGTTTGTTATTCAGGAAAGAATTTAGAGGAACATTTATTTCTCTAGAAAGTTGAGTATGCAAGAGTTTATGGTATTTGTTAAGGTGAATTAAATAGTAACTAAAGGGAAATATAGCTTCAAAGTAACGACATTCAAAAGTCAGAACAGTTTTACAATAATAAAGATTTTTAGGCTTGTGCTACATAAGAGCATTAAAAAGACAACAGGAAACAGTTAAGAACAAACAAAACACAGCTATGGAAGAAATGAAAATGTTTAAAACTTGCTATTCTAGTTTAGGAATGACATTTCTTTTGAAGCACCACACTTTTTGGAATGAGCAGAATTTTGTTAGTGGATTTTGTTTTGTCAGGAATACAGTAGAATATTGAGATGGGTTTGACACAGATACGTTGTTGATACAGACTAACACGGCTACCAGTCTGAAACAGATACATTAGGTTTACTTTTATGTCCTACTAATCAACATTGCTGTTTGAAATCTGACATTCTAATTAATGATTGACTACTGTTGAGTTTTTGTGTCTGTTTCCTGAGCTTTAACATTTATTCTATTTATGCTCTTCTCCCTTTTTTCTCCTAGGTGGCTATCCTAGAAACATGTCAAAGATGTCAGCTTCAAGGTGACAGGTACTGACTAGCAAAGGAAAACTAATGAAAAACAATGGCCTTAAGCTATATGTGCAAAATAAACCAAATAACTAGTTGAAACACAAAGGACATTTTGAATATAAGCCTTTTATCAGTATATCTGGTTTGGCCTTTAGCTCAGTTATTCAATGAATACTTAAAGGCCATAAACAACTTTCAGTTAAGTAGGAATACACCCAAGAATTCAGTGCTCCCAGAAGCACAACCAAAGCTTTCAGTTTGTTCCCAGGTCTCAAACAAAAGCTGTGTGATAATCTGGAAGAACATTCTAGGTACTGAAGTATCAAGCTTGGAACATCATTTCAGAATTCTTATGTCTAGCATTGCCACATTCCTATGATGCAGGAAGTAGTAGTAAAAGTATTGTACGTGTGACCTGTTTCTCCTACAGCAAGAGCTAGCTTGTACCTTCAACTAAGGCCTTGTCTATGCTATAGGCTCTACAGCAACAGAGACTGAGCGCTGAAACCATGCCACTCTAATGCCTTAAGCTATGTGGGCAAAAGAAACCATATAACTAGTTGAAATAGAAAGGACATTTTGTATATCAGCCTTTGATCACTGTAACACTGCAACACAGATGCTTCCCACAGCAACAGAAGGTTTTTTCTCCAATCTATGTATTTAATTCATTGGTAGTTGGGTTGACATATACCTACACCAGGTCAGATTAACTACAGTGCTCAGGACTTTGCATAACCAAAATTAACAAATTCCAGCATGTCTTCAAGGTTTCACATTTTCTTCTCATACTAGGAAAAGGAATTTGAAAGACAATATCTAACAGTGCCACCTGGTGACATCTGCCTTTACAAGATGATAAAATCTCATATTGATTTTCTGAAGGCAAGAAGGAATTCACAACCATTGTGTATGGCAAAACAATTGGCATTGTTGCCTGGGTCCCTCAAAAAGTGACAGAATCTAACTCAGTCTGCTAAATAAAATTATTCATGAAAGTTGGCAAAAGTTGGAGACAAATACACTGATGCAAACCGGATTGTCTAACTCAAATTAACTGTGCTAAGAGATCTTGAAGGTTCCAAGAAAAGTCACTAGATAATGTGACAACTGAAAGATTCTAGAAATATGAAGAATTGTTCACAGCTGAAATCACTGAAATGTGTTTTGATTGGTTCATGTTAATAGGATGAGGTTGCCACCCCTTCTTGCACATGATTTATCTGGGTGTCACTAAATGGGCACAGAAGAACACATGGGCACTAGAAGAAGCCAGCTGGACCATGATGGCTGCTACCCTCACCATCTCTACAAACTCCAGGGTCCACCAAGACATTACTGGGTCTTCATCATCCTGATCCTGAAAGGCATCCTGACCAGACTGGATGTGAGAGGGAACTAGTGACATATGCTCTTCAAATGCCTTCATATGCTCTTCACATATTCTCTTGACATTTGTCTCTTTCACTTTAGCTGCATAGAATATTTTTAGGAGAGCCTCTGTTTAGAAGAGTTTTAAGATTTTATTCTTTTGAGGTTGGGGGAGGGAGAGAAAAGTTAATTTAGATGATCTGAAGCTGTTTTTGCTTGTGTTATTTATCTGGGAGGGGTAATTTTCATAAAATGAAGGTATTGGGGTATAGTGTAATGTTCACCTGGTGACCATGCTTTCTCCTGGAGGTGGTATTGGTGGGTTGTGGAGTAGTTGTAGTTGGTTCCACTTTTTGTTTTTGCGTTGGATGGTTGTCATCAGGTTTTTTTGATAGCTGTGTTGGGTTTATTGTTTGATCATAGAATATCAAGGTTGGAAGGGACCTCAGGAGATCATCTAGTCCAACCCCCTGCTCAAAGCAGGACAAATCCCCAATTAAAACTTCCAACAGATTTTTGCCCCATATCCCTAAATGGCCCCCTCAAGGATTGAACTCACAACCCTGGGTTCAACAAGCAAACACTCAAATCAATTAACAAAATGCTCCCACCACTAAATGCTCCAACAATAATAATGTGGGTGAAACCAGACAATCACTGCACTTAAATTAATTCTCACAGAAAAATGATAAAAGACAAAAACACCATCTCACCTGTGGGTGAACACTATTCACAAAATGTATCACTCCATATATGACCTCTCAGTCCTTGTTTTCAAAGGAAACCTGCAGAACAGCTTCAAAAACTTAGCCTCTGAACTTAATTTCAGAAGTTTGATAGACTCTAAAATTCATGGTTCTAATAAAGACCATGATTTATTGTTTATTACAACAATCTGTAGTCTACCAACCCCCACTTTTTGTCTTATGACTGGGAGGCATTAACGGGCCACTTCACCTTGAATGGTGTCTTAGAATATGTGTTAAATACTTATGCTAAACAATCTGTTCCAAATTGTATTTAGTTATGACATTCTGAGTACCTTTCCCAGAGCAGAAGAGTATCTCTGTGCAGCTCAAAAGCTTGTTTCTT
Organism: Dermatemys mawii; assembly: GCA_007922305.1. Lineage (NCBI taxonomy): Eukaryota > Metazoa > Chordata > Testudines > Dermatemydidae > Dermatemys > Dermatemys mawii. The sequence continues at coordinate 30,475,588 of ML677333.1, forward strand.
TCACCAAGATATGTTGGTCCCATAAAAGATTGTCTCCCCCAACATGTCTTTTATTTAATACTTCACATTTCAAATACTTTATTTTTCCTTCTTTTTATAGGTCTTTAATAAAAAAAGTTAGCTATTTTTAATAGCGGTGCATACAATGAAACCAGCAAAAATGTGACATAAAATCCTGGATCAGTGCAGGATCGGTGCCTAAGAAAGTAATTCCCAAACTAATGGCTCTGAGCAACTTGAAAAAAAGTGTACTGAGTCATTTGCTATTTGATTTTTTCTCAAAGTATTTGTTTAAGTTTAAATACTAAAGTAAAACACATTTCACTCTTTAAAAAGTTTTTTTTAAGAATAAATTTAGAATTCAGCTGCCTCACATTTTGTTGCTACTTTCTGACTGAAGATTAGTCAGTGTGGTTATTTGTTTTTAAGGAATATAAAATGCACTTGCTGATACTACAGTACCTGCAGAATTAGTCTTTTTAATTAAACTAAAATTCAAATTGACGTGGTAAAAATGGTTGCATCTCAGTCTACCTATGTCTGAGCACTTTATTTCTCTGGTGTACAAGTATACAGTTAAAGTGGCCTGGAAAGTTTTTTCCCAGGCTTCTTACATACTCTGTTTCAGTCCAAGAAAATTGTCTTTCTATAAATCTTAGAATCCTAGAATATCAGGGTTGGATGGGACCTCAGAAGGTCATCAAGTCCAACCCTCTGCTCAAAAGCAGGACCTAATCCCCAAGTAAATCATCCCAGCCAGGGCTTTGTCAAGCCTGACCTTAAAAACCTCTAAAGGAGATTCCACCACTTCCCTAGGTAACCCGTTCCAGTACTTCACCAACCTCGTAGTGAAAAAGTGTTTCCTAATATCCAGCCTAAATCTTCCCCACTGCAATTTGAGACCATTACTTAGGACTAATTCCTGTTATGAAAATGACATGTTGAGTATGATGCAAATTAGATCCTGGTCTTCTACTGAGGTGTGCTCCTGATACTTATATACTAGATCTCAATAATTTGTATTAACTATTTATACTGAGTTTAGCCTTTGTACTATAGAATCGGAGGTCTGTAGTTCTGCTGCCTCAGAAGGAGAAAGTAACAATTCATTCTCTGCTCTCATCTTCCACCAGAGGAAAACAATTTACCACAACTTTGAAAAGTTTATTTCTCCACTCATCCAGCTCAGATAGTGGGCGGAGGAGAGATGTGCTACTGTAGGTGGAACCAAGAAAAGAAGAGATGCTATTGTCAACATTTAATTTTAAGAATTACTGTGAGGGGGAGAAGAATTAAGTGTCAAGGTTGTATCACAAAACCAAGTTTGCCAGTTTCTATGAGGAAAAACAACCAAACTTTGAAGAAAAAAAGAAGCAACTGAAAGCCATTAGAGAATAGCTTACGATAAAGCTATAAATAGATCTTTTCTCTTATTAAATGAATGCTGCTGAATTTTGCATGTGTAGTTAGAAAATGTGTCTGCTTATGCATGCTGAAAGATGTAAAAGCATTTTTAAATGTAAAAGTGGTTTCAAGTACTGTACCTGCTCTTGGCTTTATTTGCTTAATGTGTGTATAATCTTATAAATGCTAATACAAATGAAAGAAACAAAGCACAGATCTTCAGCATTCCATACACCGAGAAATCAGGAGATAATGGAGTGCACCAGAGCATCTTGCTGTTTTGATATTTTATTAAACGTGCATATCATTAGCAAGAATGAAGACTATTTGTTTACAGATAAATCAAAAAAAGCCAAAGCAAGCACTGTTGTGGATTATCTTCAGTCATTGTATTTGATGATAAACAAGACCACCTCAATTTTTTAAAAGTGAATAGCATAGTGGTTATATTTTTGTACATGAAAACCAGATTCAAGTTCAATAATCTGCTCATTTAAACAAAAAATGAAGATGGTGAGATTTATCTAAACCGACTCAAAATCAGAACCTTGCAGAATGAAAAAAGAAACATTATTGATAAATTACCATGAGAACCATTAGTACGTTAATGAAATAACGTCAACAAATCATTATGCATAATGTTATCTACATACTTCAATGTTGAAACAAAGGAGGGTATCTGCCATTTAAATGGCTGGAAAGCCAATAGAGGTGAGATTCTAGCAATCCCATTCATATACATTTGGATACAGTGCAAAATTGAGCAACTAGAAACTAAAATGTGAACTCCACATATTCACTTCTATGGAGGTGTACATTCAATTATAAGTCTAATATTTGGCACTAACTGTAAAATCCTAAGAAACATTAACAGAAGATTTATCATTTTAAAAGCAAAGGGGAAAACAACAACAAAATGGGCCTAAAATGATTATATATAGTTTTTCTTTAAAAAAGAAAATGGCCAATCTACCCGAAAAAAAAAATTAAATGTGTCCTCACCCTGGTATCTGAACAACAACAGAGTATGGACCTGGGTCTGTGTTGCAGCAGACTAGCGTGTCTGGCTCAGCAAGGCAAGGTTCTGGAGTCCCAAGCTGGCAGCAGAAAATGGGCTCAGAGGTAATTCCAGCATATCGGATGACAGTCCCAAGGGGGTCTCTGTGACCAAACCCATCACATGGAGAATCTATCTTACAAGAGGAGACGTAAATAGCTTGGCTTGTCTAGCTTAACCAAATGAAAGCTGAGGAGAGATATGATTGTTCTTTATCAATACATCAGAAAGAGGGAGCAGTTATTTAAATTAAGAGCTAATGCTGGTGCAAGAACAAATGGATATAAACTGTCTCTCAAATTTATGTTAGAAATTAAACAAACGTTTCTAACCATCAAAGGAGTGAGGTCCTGGAACAGCTTTCAAAGGAGAGCAGTGGGGTCAAAAATATTTGCTTCAAGACTGAACTTGATAAGTTTATGGAGGAGATGGTATAATGAGGTTGCCTACTGTCATAAATGTGAAGCAGCCTAGAATTAGTGTTTACCTGTAAGGGGTTAAGCTAAAGGTAACCTGAGAGGTGGACAACTGACCAATGAGAAATTCCTCAGGAGACAAAGGATTTTAAGTTTCAGTTTCTCTCTGGGTCTCTCTCTGTTCACCTCGGCTATGGGATGAACACAGCTATGTCTTTCACTGTAACTATAAGATTCTATCAAGTACTGTAGTCAGTAAGTTTACCTTCTTTTTATCACTTGGAGGGTTCTCAGTGGTGAGTGTTGGCTGAGTGCTTCTTGATATTGTAAGCTTCAGCAGAGATATCAACAGTGGGAGAAAGTTGCCTCGGGGGAGAAGTTTGGTTTCTGAATCCTTTTGTTGATTATGGTAGATGCTGTTCTATTGATGGTTATAAGAGATTTATTCCTTTCTTTTTTTCTTTTATTAAAATCTTTCTTTTAAGAAGCTGACTGCTTGTTTTCCATTGTGTAAGATCCTGGTTTTGGATCGGGCACGTCTCGCAGGAGCAGGCGAGGTTTGTTTTTTTTCTCTCAAGCTTCCCAGGGAAGGAAGAAGTTTGGGGGGTTAGTGGAAAGGGAAAGAAGGGTCCCAAACTACCCTAGACCTAGTTTGGTGGTGGCAGTGTACCAGGTCCAGATACAGAAGAAGTTGTGTTCTGGGGAAAAACATTTTAACCCAAGCTGGTAAAATAAGCTGGGGGGGGGTATTTCTTTTTTCATGCGGGTCCCCACATCTGTACCCTAGAGTTCAGAGTGGGGAGGCAATCCTGACACCTACAATGGCCCATGGCCCATTTCTGACTGCTTTTAGCTCCAATAAATATTTAGATGAAGAGGAATTGCTTTTCGGGGAGTGACTGATAAACCTCTGCTTCAGTATACCCAATAGCCTGGTGATTAGGGCACTCCCCCGAGAAGATGACCTGTGTTCAGGCCCCTGATACTTAGAAGAGATGGCAAGTTGAGTCTCCCCAGTGAGTGCTTTAACCTCCATGCTAAATGTTATACAAGAGAGACTGCTTTCTCCTCCTCTTTTTTGGCAGATATGTGAAATCTAGCCATATAAATAGGTCCAGAACAAAAAAGTTTCAGGTCAAACATCATGTCTGTTTCAGGTTGAACAAAACTTTTCCCATTCAGTTCACCCCAAACTGTTTCCACCTCCAAGAATACCTGAAAGAAACTGAAAAGGACAGTAACTACAGGGGGTGAGAGTGATTCCTGGACCCAGACTAGAATGAGACTAGTCTGTAAAATGAAGCTCACTGGAACACCTCTGGGGGTATGGTTTCATCTGTATTCAGCTTTCTTACTATATTAGGCATAGACTTGCATGTTTTATCTTATTTTGCTTGGAAATTCACTTTGTTCTGTCTACTATTACTTGGAACCACTTAAATCCTACTTTCTGTATTTAATAAAATCACTTTTTACTTATTAACCTAGAGTACATATTAATACCTGGGGGAGGGGCAAAGAGCTGTGCATCTCTATCAGTATTTATATGGGGCAAACAATTTCTGAGTTTACCCTCTATACGTTTTATACAGGGTAAAACAGATTTATTTGGGGTTTGGACCCCATAGGGAGTTAGGCATCTAAGTGTTAAAGACAGGAACACTTCTTAAGTTGCTTTCAATTAAGCCTACAGCTGTTAGGGATGTGATTCAAACCTGGGTCTGAGTTTGCAGCAGGCTAGTGAGTCTGGCTCAAACCAGGCAGGGCACTGAAATCCCAAGGTGCTAAGGGAGGAAAGCAGGGGCAGAAGTAATCTTGGCATATCAGCTGTCAACCCCAAGGGGGTTTCTGTGATCCAACCTGTCACAGTGTCCACAGTGTGATGGGTTCTGGAAACAGTTGTTATAACTTCCCTTGAGGACTGCTGACAACTAACATAGGTTAGAGAGGTCATACATAGTCTCACCTATGCTGCGGCCAGTGCAAATCAGAAAATGTGTCAAGTTTCCTGCCCCAAAGATCTCAGCATGGGAGAAACCTGGATCTTCACTTGTTTCTGTGAAGTGTCCAGCGCATTAAAAACAATAACTTATACTATTTATACAACTTCCTTACATAGGAAGTTACAGTAATTGCCACACTTGACTATTAACACCAAAATATTAATGTAAAATATTTATTGCTACTGGGGAAATGCTTTGTCATGCATTTGCCTCTTACAAAAGACAAAATAGTGATACTGAAGTAAGAGAAGACCATACAGCCCTTAGCAGTTGAAGGTATTTATTTATTTTAAAAAACTAAATCCTATAATCTATTTTAACCCTTATAATGCTGAGAACTGGATTCTCTTTACATGATTTGGACATGATTCACCAATAGAAGGTGGGTTAGTACTTACAGAAAAAGAACTCATGGTCTACTGGTAGCAATACATGGATTCAGAAACTAGCTAAAAGCTACTATTTGATTCCTTCAGTCTTCAAAATCTGTCTAGTTGCCTGTTCAATAGATTTATTGAGCTAGCCTCTCTTGTTGCTTTTAGCAGATTGTCCCGTAATTCACATTCTTTTGTTTTAAGACAGCCTGTCTGAGTGGTTTATAATCATTCTCTCCTAACTTGCCTGTGACTTCTTATTTTGTGAGTTAATATCTAAAACAGCTTTGTGGCATTAATCTGTTTTTTACATTTCAGGATCTTAGAAAGAGGCTACACTGAAATGAGCCCTTAGATTTTTTGGCTACCTTTCAGAACTGCAACTGCAACTCCAAATAATAATGGACGCTTCCAGTCTTTGCAATTGCACATTCAGTGCAATGTGCTGAATGACTATTATGACAAAGGCAGTCCAGACGGCTGCAGGAGGGTCTGGGAAAACAGGTATGTTAGCCCTAGAATGCTAAAGGCCCTTTTTCCCACAAGCTGGGAAGGGTTACTTCAGGTCATACAGGGACAACTGAGTCCAATTAAGGACTGCCTGAAACCTGTTTAAAATCTCTCTCCTGATGAGAGATGGGAAGGGAGAGAGAAATTGATGCAAGGCAGGAGGCAGCAGCAAGATAGGTTTCTCCAATGTGAGAGTCTGCGCTCCTCCCATAGAAGAGACACACAAAACCCAGTGCCTGTTTAGGGGAAGAACTGACACCCTGGGACCAGTGACAAGACATCATCTTCCCCAGTGATGGAACCAGGGGAATGTATTCCCATTTGGTTTTGGTGTATTATAGACTTTTTCCCTTTTTTAGTGGCAGAGGAGCACTCCTCAGGCCTTCCCCAAGACGTACCAGGAAAGCTTTGAGAAACAAACCCCAAAGAGGGAAGACAGACATGCTCCAGAGTGAGGGGCTGATTTACTCCAGGCCCTGTCCCTGCCAGAGGAGGGAGAAATAAGTCCAGAGAGGCAGAATGGGTGCCTTGCCACAATACACAAGGAATGAGTTCAGATAAGGTCTCACTAATGTAGAAACAAATTCCACAGGACTGAGATCTTACATCCATTCACAGCTCTCTCATCAACTTCTTCTTAGCATACGCACAATGTGCCTCAGGTGGAAGTGACCAGGTTTCATCACTGAATTTGGTGTGCTGGTTGGATCATTAGCTTTCGTGGCCTGGTGCAGACTTATGATGTAATCTTGGAAAAGTTACTTAAACTCCTTGCCAACTTAAAATGGGATAATTGTAACACCTACCTCAGAAGAATAATGTGGGCTTCATTAACTGTCTGCACAGCACTTTAGGGCATTGCAAACTATATAGCAATAGATGTTTAACAACTATCAATGGTGTGTAGAGAGGGGGAAATAAAGCATCCAAGTGATTTAGGAGTATAAATCTCATTTTCAAAAGTGACTTTCCGGCAGGCTAGGGCTCTTAAGTTTTGTTTTTGTTTTTTGTTTGTGATTTTTTAAATGTCAGACATTGTGTTTAAGGATCTACATTCAGTAAATTGTATTGTGCCTAAAACTTCAAGTATTGATGCTGATTTTACAGGGCCAAATCCAGAATGCTCTACTCAGTTTTCAGTCCACTTTTACTCAGGCAAATTGAATGGAAACATAGTAAATGTAGGAAAGGTGTGTGATCAGTTAAGACAGGAGAGGGAGTATTTATTGTTGTCTTATTTATCTTTTCCTTTACTTACTGATGTGTTGTGTGGATCTGTCACTAGCTATGGGTGAGCTCATCACTGGCTCTGTGCTTCTAGCAAGGAATCGATACCCTGTCAGATATTACTCAGACGTTCTCTAAAAACTGGTAGGATTATCTCATAGGATCTAGTCTGAACAATCTTTGAGGTGGGACTGTAGAAGCAGCCCACCTAGGGGACAACAGCTTGGGATGGAATTAGGAGTTTATTTGTAAGTAAAGCAAAATCGTATGACGGGTGACTTTGGCCCCAAATAGCAAATACACGCTGTGTTTTGGAACATGGTGGAAAAACCACCTTTTTATGCACCCATAGCAAATAAATATTCTTAATTGCATTAAAGATACTTTTGAATGATTCACAAATGTAGGAAAAGAAGAGCTTAGTGACATAACAAACTTGCTTTGCACAAATGTTATACTTGAGGGGGCTGATTCAGCACTGCCTTGTACTCACTTATACCTGTTGTGACAAAGCTCCAAGTCTGTCCTTGTGGGTCCTGCGCTTCCTGGCAGATTTAGGGGCCTCAGAAAGTCATCTAGGCCCCAGAGTGACCTCCCTTTCTCAGTATAATTGGCAAGAGTCACCCCCTAGTGAGTTACCTTCATCACAGGCCAGTATGGAAGATGGAAAAGGGGGGAGCCCAGGCCCGCCCTCTACTCCGGACTCCAGCCCAGGGACCCTAATAGTATCAGCTAAGATGGCTGACCTTTTAGGCACAAAACACAATACAATTCCCTGGGCTACTTCCCCACAGCAGTCCCTGCTTCTTCAAACTCCACTTCACCCTTACCTCAGGGCCTCCTTCCTTCAGTATGATATGTTGTCCAACACTCAGTCTCACCAACAGCATAACTTCCTTCCACAGCTCCTGACACCCACACCCACCTGACTAACTGGGAGGTTTTTATCTGGATTCAGCCAGTCCCTGATTGGCTTCAGGTGTCCCAATTAGGCTAGCTGTTTCTACTCCTTTCTAGAAGGTTCTTAATTGGCCCCAGGTGTCTTGATTGGTCTGGAGTAGCCTTTGTTTGGCTATCCAGGGAACAAGGACCTGCACATCCTAAGGCTGATATACCTGCCTTCCAGCGCTCTCCTATACCCTTCTGGTCTGACTCCGTCACATATCCCTCCCCCCTGCTCAACACCAAGTGGTTGGGCAACTTGGGTCGACATACAGTGCACCCGTGATAAGCCATCCGTGTTGCCGTGGCAACTTCCAGCTCTGTGTTGTATGCGGAACTGAAAGGGTTGGAGGGATAAGAACCATCTAGTCACTCTTGCATTTTTCTCCTTGTTCCGCTGCATCCACTGAAGAGGGGCATGGTCAGTCACGAGGGTAAACTGTCTACCTAGCAGGTAGTATCGCAGTGTTTCCATGGCCCACTTAACGGCAAGGCATTCCCTCTCGACCACAGCATACTTCTGTTCCCTTGGGAGAAGTTTTCTACTCAGATAGAGGATTGGATGTTCTTCTTCCCCGATCATCTGGGATAGGACAGCCCCTAGTCCAACTTCAGATGCGTCTGTCTGCAAGATGAACTCCTTAGTGAAATCTGGGGCTATAAGTACAGGGTCACTGCAAAGGGCTGTCCGTAGATCTGTAAATGCCCTCTCTGCTGTGTCAGTCCATCGCACCATCTCAGGTCCCCGAGCTTTTATGAGATCAGTCAAGGCACTTGCCCTAGTGGCAAAATGGGGAATAAAGCGTCTATAGTACCCCACTACCCCCAAAAATGCCCGGACTTGTTTCTTGCGAACCGGTCGGGGCCAGTTTTGGATGGCCTCTAGTTTATTGAGTTGGGGTTTCACTACACCTCGTCCCACAATGTACCCCAGATACTTAGCCTCCGTTAATCCTATGGCACACTTTGCAGGGTTTGCAGTAAGGCCAGCACGCCTTAGGGTGTCTAGGACAGCTTCTACCTTTTCCAGATAGGTTTCCCAGTCTGAGGTATGAATAACTACATCATCGAGGTAGGCAGCTGCATAACTGGCATGGAGACGCAATAGCTTATCCATAAGGCGCTGAAAGGTAGCTGGGGCCCCGTGTAAACCGAATGGAAGGACTGTATATTGAAACAGTCCCTCTGGGGTGGAGAAAGCGGTCTTTTCCTTTGCATCTTCAGCAAGGGGGATTTGCCAGTACCCTTTAGTCAAATCCAGAGTGGTCAGGAAGCGGGCATTTCCCAGTCGATCCACTAACTCGTCTATCCGGGGTATAGGATATGCATCGAACTGAGACACTTCATTCAGCCTACGGAAGTCATTGCAAAGCCTTGTGGAGCCATCTGGTTTGGGTACTAGCACGATCGGGCTAGACCACTGACTGTGGGACTCTTTAATTACCCCTAACTCCAACATTTTCTTTACTTCTGCTCTGATTTCTTCTCTTTTGGCCGCTGGAACTCGGTAAGGTCTCATCGTCACCTTGGCCCCAGGGTCTGTAATGATGTGGTGATATGTCTCAGCTGTTCGTCCTGGCCGAGATGAGAATACATCTTGGTTCCTGTTGATCATCTCAACCACCTCCTCTCTTTGGGCTGGTGTTAAATCAGGAGATATCTTCACCAGCTCGGGGTTCTGGTTCTCCTGCAATGGGTCCTTGTGAGCAACTACACACGCTTCTTGGGTATGCCAGGGTTTTAGAAGGTTGATGTGATATATCTGCTCTAGTTTTCGACGTCCTGGTTGTCTCACCTTGTAATTCACTTCCCCAACAGGTTCGACTACTTCATAGGGCCCTTGCCAATGGGCCAACAACTTACTTTCGGCCGTGGGTACCAGTACCATTACTCGGTCACCGGGTTGGAACTGACGAACCTTGGCTTGACGGTTGTAGTAAGTTCTCTGGGCCTCTTGGGCCTTTTCTAGGTGCTCCCTCACTATGGGAGTGACCCGGGCTATCCGGTCCCTCATTTGTAGCACATGTTCTATAACATTCTTCCCCTCACTTGGTTCCTCCTCCAAAATTTCCTTGGCTATGTCCAAGATGCCTCGGGGGTTGCGTCCATACAGTAGCTCAAAGGGGGAGAATCCAGTGGAAGCTTGGGGGACCTCACGGATGGCAAACATGAGGTACGGTAGTAGGTTGTCCCAGTCTTTCCCATCCTTGCTTACCACTTTTCTTATCATGGCCTTGAGGGTCCGGTTGAATCTTTCCACCAGACCATCAGTTTGTGGATGGTAAACTGAGGTCCGCAGGGTCTGGACATGGAGCAGGGAACACAGGTCCTTCATTAACTTGGACATGAATGGTGTTCCTTGGTCTGTGAGGATTTCTTTTGGCAGCCCTACCCGGGCGAAGATTGCCAACAATTCTTTGGCAATGTTCTTGGAGGCTGTGTTTCGTAAGGGGACAGCTTCTGGATATCTGGTTGCATAGTCTAGGATGACAAGCACATACTGATGGCCTCGGGTTGTTTTCTCTAGTGGTCCCACAAGGTCCATAGCGATCCGCTCAAACGGAACTTCAATGACCGGCAGGGGAACCAAAGGAGCTCTTAGATGTGGACGAGGGCTGTGCAGTTGACATTCAGGGCAGGAGACACAGTACCGCCGGACATCTTCATGTACCCCCGGCCAGAAGAACCTGCGTAAGATTCGTGCCTGGGTTTTCTCCACTCCCAGGTGTCCTCCAAAAAGGTGACTGTGAGCGAGGCTTAATATTGCCTTCTGGTGTTTCCGGGGCACAAGGAGTTGGTGTACCTCTTGCTCCTGCATTTGTGTGACCCGGTATAGGAGATTCCTTTTTATCACAAAATAAGGCCCTGGCCCCCAGGCCTTTCCCTCTATAGGTACTCCATCTATTTCGGCCACCTCCTTCCTGGCGTTCTCGTACCTTAGATCTTCCATTTGGTCTCGTCCAAAAGTCTTTCTCTCGGGACTTATCAGCCTAAATTCTGAGGGACCTATCTCTGCCCTCTCGCCTGGCTCTGAGAGGTTGGGGTTGGAACCAGTTTCTGACCCCTCTTCCATCTCAGGGCTCTCCCCTTCAGTTGCCTGCGTTCGTCTGCCTATACAGACCATGTTCTGGCCCTGAAGCAGAATCCGAGTGCCTAAAGCCTTTGCTGCCCTTCTTTCTTTCTTGGTTTTTCTGCCCTTCCCAGGGGCGAGGAACAATTCGGGAGATATTTCAGCAAAGAAGGGGGGGTGACTTTCTGTTAGGGATGACTCCTTAACTTCGGAGTCTTCTCCTCTATCTTGCCCCTCTGGTGGGAGCAAATTTCCAAATCCTGGGAAATCCCTTCCAATGAGCACTGGGTATGGGAGTTTTGGGACTACCCCTGCTTTTACTCCAGTGGTAGTTCCCTGGATTTCAATCCTTAGTGGGATGACAGGATAATAGCTAACGGTCCCATGGACGCAGGTTACGCCCGTACGCTTAGCCTGTATCAACTGGCTGCATTTCACTAGTTTCCCTGAAATCAGGGTGACAGCACTGCCTGAGTCAATGAGTGCCATAGTCTCTACCCCATTCAGTTTCACTGGTTTTGTATATTGGTGTGGGGTGACTGCAACCCCGACTAGATTGATTAGGGTGCATGGGTCTGCCCAATTCCCCAGGTTACACTGCATGGGCTCCTCAATGTTGGGACATTGCGCTGCTAGGTGTCCCCATTCTCCGCATGCATAACATCTATAAGGGGCTCTAGATGCTCCTTTGTCTCTTGGGTTAGGGGTCTTTACCCCATGGCTTCCTCCCTTCTGGGTTCCCAGCTGTTCTGTGGCTACTACCTTCTTCTACCTGAGGCTTCCCAGATGCTTCGTTATCTGGTCTTCCAGGGTCGGACCCAGATACTTCTTTTGGGAGAAGGCTTCTCTGGGTAGTTGGGACAGCTCTTGGGCTGCAATCCATCTTTCTACCAATGTGATCATCCTGTCGTAGGTGGCAGGGTCATTCTGGCCCACCCATGCATGAAGATCTGGAGGCAATCCCCTCATATAGTGGTCTATGACCAAAGTTTCCAACATTTCTTCTGGTTTGCAAACCTCAGGTCGTAACCACTTCTGTGCGAGGTGGATAAGATCGAATAATTGGGACCTCGGAGGCTTACCTTCCTTATACCTCCACTCATGGTATCTCTGGGCCTGTACTGTTGTTGTTACCCCTGATCGTGCCAGGATCTCTGCTTTCAGCGGAGGGTAGTCCATAGCAGCTTCAGCGGGCATGTCATGGTAAGCTTTTTGTGCTTCTCCACATAAGAAGGGAGCGAGGATGCTAGCCCACTGATCCTGGGGCCACGCCTCTCGCAAGGCAGCCCTCTCAAAGGAGAGGAGATACGCCTCTATGTCATCACTGGCTGTCATCTTTGGCAGACAACCAGCAGCCCTCCATACTCGCGACCCCTCAGATCCTTGGTTTTTGGTGGTGAGGACTTTCAGTTGTTCTACCACATCCCGCAAGAGGGCTCGATCCTGAGAGGCCTGCTCCATCAATAATTGGTTAGTCTCTTGTTGTACCCGCAGGGACTCCTGTTGTGCCCTAGCCTGGGCTCGGGTGGCCTCCTGCTGGGCTGCAGTGGCTTGCAACAGTGCTTTTATTACGTCCTCCATTGTGGTGAGAACACCCCACACCTAGTGCACTTTTTTTTTGTTTGTTTGTTTGTTTTTAAACCTCTCCCTTTCTTCTGCCGCGCAGTGAACAGTGAGTCAGAAAATCCCACCCCTGACACCAGTTGTGACAGAGCTCCAAGTCTGTCCTTGTGGGTCCTGCGCTTCCTGGCAGATTTAGGGGCCTCAGAAAGTCATCTAGGCCCCAGAGTGACCTCCCTTTCTCAGTATAATTGGCAAGAGTCACCCCCTAGTGAGTTACCTTCATCACAGGCCAGTATGGAAGATGGAAAAGGGGGGAGCCCGGGCCCGCCCTCTACTCCGGACTCCAGCCCAGGGACCCTAATAGTATCAGCTAAGATGGCTGACCTTTTAGGCACAAAACACAATACAATTCCCTGGGCTACTTCCCCACAGCAGTCCCTGCTTCTTCAAACTCCACTTCACCCTTACCTCAGGGCCTCCTTCCTTCAGTATGATATGTTGTCCAACACTCAGTCTCACCAACAGCATAACTTCCTTCCACAGCTCCTGACACCCACACCCACCTGACTAACTGGGAGGTTTTTATCTGGATTCAGCCAGTCCCTGATTGGCTTCAGGTGTCCCAATTAGGCTAGCTGTTTCTACTCCTTTCTAGAAGGTTCTTAATTGGTCCCAGGTGTCTTGATTGGTCTGGAGTAGTCTTTGTTTGGCTATCCAGGGAACAAGGACCTGCACATCCTGAGGCTGATATACCTGCCTTCCAGCACTCTCCTATACCCTTCTGGTCTGACTCCGTCACACTGTTTAAAGTGGCCATAAAATGCTTCCATTTCAGAATCAATTAGGAGTACAGGCACTTTACATAGATGTAAATGACTACACAAGGCACAAGAAGAATCAAGCCCCTCTGTTCCAGTCTTGCAATTAAGAGGTTGATGGGAGTTTTAACATTAAAATTGTGTGGATGCAGGGTCAGGTCCTAGCTTACAAATGGCGCAGGAAGATAGTTTTAGACTTTATTTCTATACTGTGTTTAGTTACTAAAACATAAAATTAGTCAATGAATGGAACCTTCTTAAAGTCAATTAGGTGCATACTTATAAAGGGCCCAATTCTGCTGAACAGCACTTAGTCACAGGAGTAATCACTTTGACATCTTTGAGATTTCTCATGTAATGAAGTGGCACTCAATGTAACCCCTGCAGAACTGAGTCCAAGGAGAACAAAAAGGAGATCTGTTATTCTGCCTTGCTTTATTTATGCTTCCTAACATACCTGACAGGAACAGTGACCCAAGAAACAACTAAATGCATAGTAGGTTTTTTTGGTTTAAGTTACCTTGGACCAATAATTCAAGACAACTCCTCTGAAACACCAGTTTGTGATCTCAGTATAAAAAGCAATTTGGATTTTTCTATCTCTTGTAAAACAATCTGGATTTTCAGATTATCTGATGGTGTGTTAATACCCTGGATTTTTCTCCATATTTTCAGCTGGTTTTTGCCCACTCAAGAAAAGCACTGGCCATTTTAATTGAATCAGAGAGATAATGCAAAATGACCAAACTTGCTTAACTGTCAGCAACAGGGTATCAAATCCCCTTCTGTATTAAAGAAATGCACAGTAAAAGAGACACTGTGCACATACATTATTCAGACAAATACCAATGATTTTGCTAAACATAAAAGAGAAGAGCAGAGAAGGTAAATCAAGACAGCTCTTACTCACAATCTGTTTATGGAAGGAAGTAGACTTACAGGGCTGGGTGTAACACTAAAACACCAGATTCTGGAGATAACTGCTAGTGCTGCAGTGGCAGACATCAAAGAAAGAGGGGTGTTGTGTTGTGTGTGTGTGTGAGAGATTCTTTAAAGACCACTGATTACAGGGGTGCTGTCATGTAGTTTCACTGTGTGTCAAGTCTAACTTATATCTCAATGTCACTGTTGTCTCAACACATATGCAGTTCAGTCAGTGATACAAAAGAGAGGCATAGTCAGGAGTTGTTGCCAATGCCTGGATTCTGAGTTCTGCAGGTACACAGAGACTTTTGGTTCCTAAAAGGTATTCAGTCTTTGTAACAAGAACCTTGCTGTGCCAGCCTATGTTGTGTGTACACTTGTTTTTCCAAAATACAATCCTTGAACTATAAAATGGTGAAAAACATGGACATCTAATTCAAGACCTTGTCAGGGTTCTAGCAAGTTATCAATTAATGTATTTGACATTCAAACTAAAACAAAATCACAAGTTTGCAAAAGAAACACAAAATGTCAAGATACCAGCATGCCTAAACTGACTGATATCAGGATGCTTGTACTGTAACCCTACTTTTACTACATTTGTTCCTCTTTTTGGTGTGAACTCTCACTTGTTGTATTGTGGCTATGCTTACAAGACCCTGTGGTTCATACTACAGGGGTGTGAATTGCAGGACACACTAGCATGCTACTCCCCATGTGAATGCTGCTAGTATGAATTTTAAAAAGTTTCCTTGTTTACGTTTCTTTGTTCCTCTTTAAGCTGGACTAGGTACCTTTTTAGTTTGTGCCTGCAGTATCTCCATATTGGGGGCGGTGGGGAGGGGGAGTTTGCAGTTTAGCACCTTTGTGCTACAATTCACAGCCCTGTGATCAGAACTGCAGAGCAAGGGAGACAAGCCCTATGTCTAAAACTCAGATTGTAAGCTTCTGGGAACAAAGGTCTTTCTTTTACTGGTCATATAGAGCAGACAGTGTACTTTCAGGATCTGCAAAAATAAAATTATAATGATATATAATGTGTATCATGCATGAACAAAGCGGATACATTGTTGACAGCTTTCATGTGTCAAAAATAGATAAATATTTTAAATATTATTAGAGAAATATACAGCAGGAAACTGATTAATTTTTTTATAATTGTGGACATTTCTTTGGGTTTTTTTTTTAAACTTTGTTTCAAAAGTTTATTTCAAAACCAGACCTGATTCTTCTGCAAATATACAATCTAAACTTTGCATCATGCTTAATTAAAACAGTTTAATTTTTTGATCTAGTGTTGATTGTGTTTTATCAAACCTAGTACGTTTCCTGTTTTACTCTCTTCCCACTTTCTGGTAGCCAACTGGGATTATTGTCATTAGTAATGAATTAATCCAAACTCAGAAGCCCTCTGCATGTGAATTCTCATTGTAAAATATAGGAGCTACGTGCACAGAATGCTTCCAACAGAGGGTGCATGTGTGCACACACAAAAGAGAGAGACGAGAGAGAGAGAGAGAAGGCACAGAAACTGCTTTTCAGAAACTGAAGTGATGTCACCTAGTCAACATTCCCAGTTTCTGCTTGCTGTGGACATATGCTCCCTAGTCATGTTTTAATACTTATTTCTATCCTATTAGGCAATGGGCTATATCTTGTCACCTGTTCCAGATTTTTAATCCAGGATGTTAATTTTGTTAGTTGTATTTTTTATTAATAGTATTTAAAATAGGATTTTCTAATATTATGGTCCTACAACAAAAATATGAGATAGATCTCCATCTCTTGTGTGGGAGCCTCAGTCTTATACCTATACCTTCTCAGTTTCCAGTTTCAGCTTTTCTAGCACACCACCATTCCTGTTACGTTTGGCAGCTTTCCCATATGTCTGGGGCTTCCCATTTCCTAAACAGATAGCTTTAACTAATTAAATTAATCCCCAATAGAATACCCCAACAATTTATCAACTCCTTCCTGCAATATCCCACAACTAAAAATCCCACAAAGTTTGGCTAATTTCCTATTGGAAATTTCTCTCTTCCCTTCTCTCCTTTCCCCCTACCCGCCCTGGCCTGGCTTTCTGCATTTAAATCCCTTTGTTTTTCCTGATGGCCCTGCTCCCAGTGGACATACTTAACAGTACAGGTTCTACCACCAGTTTCATCTCATTGCCAATCCCAAATGTATCAGTGTTTCTACTTCCTGCTTCACACTACCATCATCCCAAATATCCCTATTTGGACCACTCATCCATTCACCTTCCCTCAGTGTTACCCCAAGTCTGTCAAACTAGAACTCCAAAATGACTCTGCCATGCAGAAATAACAATGGGAAACTTTACACTGACTGTTCCTTGTAACTGGCTAGGTAGGATGTAATTTGAAGCAATATTACAGAGAGAACATCTGATCCTGCAACCTCATAAAATTAAATTTGAGATGGTAACAAACGGGAAGACATTGACAAGGAAGACGGAAAAGAATTGTATTGGTTTTGGGAGCATGCCTTTCTACATTTACACCTCGTGTTCAGTATTTCTATTTCTTGTATAATTTGAAGTAGCTGACACAAACGTATTACACTTGTAGAAACAAGACCCCTATAGTACCTGTTAATGACGACTCCAACCAAACTCTTCAGGTCAGTTCTTTAAACTTTATATTTGAGATAGAGCTTCAAAAGAAACACATTCATTATGGAAACTGGAAAATAGTTTTCCACTTCCACAAAACGTGTTGTGGCCTCTACGTGACCCGAGCTGTGTTAGTCAAGCTTTGGTGCCCTGGGGATCTTCCAACTGGAAGTAGAAATTGATTGAGTCTAGTATTTTCTTTTATATAATCTTGTTTACTTATGAGCAGTGTACAAAAGTTCTGCCATTCCTCCTGTATTAGAAGGAGCAAAGAGTTTCTGAGCTTCCAGCCCCAAGCTTCTTTATTTAACAGATCCAAAGTTCTCTTTCTGGCTTTTTCCAGATTCACACCGTATGCCAGGCCTGCACAACATGCGGCCCAGGGCCCACATGCGGCCTGCACGGGTTCACTGTACGCCCACGGGGGTGAGTGGGGGTGGGGCAAGCCAAGAGGTGAGGGGGAGGGAAGCGGATGGTGGCAGGGCAAGGGTGGGGCTTTTCAGCCCGCAGCTGGGTTTTTTTTCAGTAACATGGCCCTTGCTGCTTTCCGAGTTGTGCAGACCTGCCATATGCACAGGCTAATGGTTGGCTTTCTTGCTTTTTGCCTCTGCCTCTCTCTACGTTCTTGTTTGTTCTGAGTTTGCATGTGTTCTCTCACACACCTGCACACATTCACAGCTGGTCACAATACTCAGTAGAACCCCCCATCCCCCTCCCTCACACACACACCTGATGCTAATTTCTGGACAGAGTCTACCACACTTTTCAGTGTAATCACTTGTTTTTTACAACTATCATAAGTGAAGGGTACGTTCACACATCAATTTAAATAAGCTTTTAACTCAACCCATAACAAGGTCATTGTGTCATTTTTTTCTACTGTAAATGTACTTTTTGGTTTGAGTGCTTATATAAATCAAGTTACACAAAGCCTTTGCTTTTCTCTGATCATGTGCTGCAGAAGATCCCTAAAATAGGGGGGCCACTGTCACCCGAACCATGGCCCTGCTCCCCTCTCAAAGGCTCCACTCCCACACCAGCCCGTCCCCCGCCTCGCAAGTGCCTGCCACATGGTTGAGCCTCTCCACCCCATCCCCGCACCTCCCATTCCAGCACCCCTGCCTCTAGTAATAATTATAAGTCTATAAAACAATACCATAGCAGTCACACTCAAAACATTTTATCTTAAATTAGCAGAATGTTTAAATTAAGAGAGATCCCAACTAGTACAAATTTTAAAGGGTAATCACTGACTGTACTTCTTACACACAGACTTAACTGTATATGGCGTAGGCAAGCTGTGTCCAAACCCGGGTAATACAGACTCAGGAAACTGAGGGGTGGCATTTGGGCTAGGTAAAGGTAGTATACAATCTTCTCACTAAAATTGATAAAACATCCCTGAATCATTTCTCTGTGTAACAGTGTTTGGGAAAAAACATGGTGTGCCTTCATGATTTGAATTAGATAAATGTCAGTAACATCATTGCCCACAGACACCAGCTGAATAACTATTTTGAGCTATTTTCTGCTATTTCCTTGTTCTCAGATGTTCTGTCTTGGTAATACTGGCAGATGCAGAAAAGAGAAATAGGATCAGCATAAAGAGATAGCAGCAGCATGTATCAGGAGAGAAAATGAAGACTACATTCTGAGCACACTGAGCAGCAAACACTGAGGACTTGATTTTTAATCTCCCACCAGTGTTAAATGTCAATGCAAACATTCCTAATTTAAACTGGTATAATTGTGAGCAGAATCAGGATCAAACTTCTACAAATTCATGCCATCCTCTCATATATTCTTTCTCCTTTCCCTGTATTTCCCTCATTCTCTCTCCCCCCCGCCCCGCTTAGCTCATAGACCTCTCCTTCACATCCGGGAAGGTACTAAAAAAATGTCACAACTAAAGTACAAGTTGGAACAGATTGTTTAGTATGATAGTTAACAGATATTTAAAGGTACCACTCAAATGAAGTGGCCCATTAACCCAGCTCCAGTCATAAGGTGGGAAGAAGTAAAGGAAACCTGCACAACACAAACTTAAATTAATAACTTTGCTAGACACTAAAGATCACTGGAGACACTGGATTATGGCTCATTACAAGAATCTGTAACCCATTATAAGACACCCACCCCCCAAGCCCCTCTCTCTCTCTTCCCTCCTTTGCCCTTCTATGACTGGAGAGGTGTTAATGGGCCACTTTACCTTGAGTGGTCCCTTGAAATATCTGTTGACTCCTATGCTATATGCAGTGTTGTTGTAGTCACCTTGGTCCAGGATATTAGAGAGCTATTATGTGAAACATTCTGTTCCACATTGCATTTAGCTGTGGCATTCTCATTACATTTCCCAGACCTGAAGAAGAGCTCTGTGTAATTCAAATGCTTGTTTCTCTAACCAATGGATAATAGTCCAATAAAATATATTACCTCACCTCCTTGTCACTCTAACTACAGACTCCAAGCCAAGCAATTTTATTTTTCTAATGTTAGAATACAAGATATAAAGCATTCTGAGCTATTACTCACCTCTGCTGAGTGTTCAATAGCAATGCTAAGTGCCTCTGAAGTAAAACAATTAATTATACAATCCTTGCCCTAAAACAGCTTTTATCTGAAGGCCAGGTGCCTTTACTGTGTATGCAGGGGCATTCCTGTACATTCAATTGCAGGAGCTGGACTTCTATTAAGATATGTCTAAATGAATGGGATATAAAATACAATGTAAAAGGAGAAGCATAAGGTAACAATAATAGGAACCCAGTTACTCATGTGCAAATTCTGATACCCTTACCTATGCTGGAACTCAGGAACTGATGTGCATTTACTGTTAACTTGCAAGACAAAGTCATGGCTGGCCTAACCCAGAGCTGAGTGCTTGGGTGGCTGGCAGGCTGGTAGTGTTACGTATCTGACATCTAGTCACTGCAGGCATCCCTTATACTGGAGGCAATGGGTGACAAGGTGAGGTGACTCTCAGTCCTGGGTACCCCAAGAAATTTCACAGCCATCCACGCGATAGAAGCATAAATATGATAAATGAATGCACTTTTGCTAATAAATAAAATTCTTGGAATAGAAAATATAATGTATACAACTAAGAGACTATGATATTTATTAGAAGAAACTTAATGTCAACATTTAAATATGGCAAATAACTGTATCCATGGGAGACAGGAGTTTGGGCTTTTATCAACATCAGATTTACCAATTATAATAAAATATCAGGGCTGAGTCTCTGCTGGGTAAAGTCATAAGGGATGAACAGACTGAGGAACAAGTTAAAATGGATGAGAAATTACACTGTATCCTATGTTACTGTTTAAAATATATTACTCTGGTCATATTGTGTTCTTCTCTTTAGATCAGAACCAGATGCATCAGAAAAGTTTTAGGCTGAGTTTGGGAATGGCAGTAGTTAATCAGTTTTCACAGTGATTCCAAGGCTAGAAATACAGAACAGAAAGAACAGATGTTTACCCTATTTATGAGTAATTTGATGTATGTGATAATGCAATGCCACCATAGGATGGGACTTTTAGGGTCCCATCAGATTTTTGTTGTTGATGTTATTGTGTCATCTGGGAGATTTCCATGTGTATTTTAATGCCATTTCTTTTTCCATTTATCTCACAGCTTGCTATAGAATAAAATATTATCACTGAAACTAATAAATCAGAAAAACACTATTTTAAATGTCAAAGAAAATATGTTCCAATGTTAGTCTTTAAAGCCTATGAAACCTTTTTCTTCAGTTTAGATGAGCGAAATAAATCCAGAGCACCGAGTGAGATAAAGGAACCTCTAGGTATTACTATTCAACAACTCAGCACCACCATCTTCAGAACCAGACCTTAATAGAAATGAATGACATGAGATAAATTTCAAAGAGCTGTGCAATTTTTCAATAGTGTGTAGGAGTCACATGGCTAAAACTCTGAGCATTACTTCAAAAATTTAAGGATTCGTATGATGTAAGCAAGCTGTACAGAATGTACAGAGTGGAAAACTATCATAAAGCTGCCTTGTACTGCAGCAAGGCAAACCATACCAACTGCAAAACCAATGAACAGGCATGGAGAATTAATCCCTCTATCCTTAGCTACGACACCAAACAATTCTTTAGGAGTGAATTAAAAAAGCAGAAATCATACAACCACAATATTGTATATAAAAGCTGTAATACATTTTGCACAAGACTAAGTGACGGTGACTTGATATGAATTCAGTGCCTTTTTTTTAAAAAAAAAAATACATTTTCTCCTCTACTAGGAACAAGAAATATACCCTCCACCATCTCTAAAAACCCTTTCAAACTTTTGTGGCATGCTCAGAAAATCACCAAAATCAGGCTCTTTCAGACCAAGGTGGATAGCAAGTTCCAGAGCCTCC
This sequence comes from Dermatemys mawii, assembly GCA_007922305.1. Classification (NCBI taxonomy): domain Eukaryota; kingdom Metazoa; phylum Chordata; order Testudines; family Dermatemydidae; genus Dermatemys; species Dermatemys mawii. Next base: position 30,496,923 of record ML677333.1, read on the forward strand.
TAAAAACATCTTCCAAGCTGCCTCCCTTACTTTTATAATCAGGGGGATCCAGATCAGGTGCTGGCTCTGCTGACAAAATACTGCAGTATAGCACAGGAATATACTCTCCATCTCTCCAATAAATTCCAAACCTATTAAGGACTTTATAGATTATACCCTACAGTTAAACTCCACACAGGCAGCCTTTGCAGTTCTCAGAGATGTCTTTCTTGATCAAGTGACAAAGAGTCCTGTGGCACCTTAAAGACTAACTAAAATTTTTTTAGAGCATAAGCTTTCGTGGGCTAATACCCACTTC
>ML677333.1:30497620-30511858 GCA_007922305.1 Dermatemys mawii
CTTTCTTGATCAATGAACCTCAATACAAAAACAGTACATAATGTGGTGATTTACCAGTCTTGATCAAATAGTGAATGCATTTCTTGACCAAATTGTACTTCACAAGGCCCTTTTACACAGCTTCTGTAAAGGGAAACAGTGCCTCACTGGTCTTGATAGAGAGCAAGGCAGAACCACTATTGAGACTTTCACAGATCTCTTCACAACCAATTCAAAAGACCCTATTAAGGCAACTAAGCAGTCACTGGATGAGGGATAAAACCATCATGGAACAGACATTGGTTAAAATAGAGAATGAGAAAAAGTTAACAGTTCAAAACATTTATTAAATGAGTTGAAAAGTAAAAACAGTGAGGTGGCAAAATTTGCTGATGACATGCAGGTTAGGAAAATGTAAAGAACACTGTGAGGGGCTTAAAGTTAGGCAAATGGATAGCACAACGGACAATAAATGCCAGTGTTGACAAATGCAAAGTGATGCACATTTAAAGAAATAATTGTATCTTATTATTTACTCACATACATGAGATCTTTTTCCCCCAAAAAGATCCTGGTGATGGGGCATGGGAGCGAAAGAAAGAGCCTGGAGCACTGGGCCTAGTGCAAAACCTGAGGCCTGAACCATAGTCAGCAAAGTCAGGCCATGTATTAAAGCAGAAACTTACAAGTTCACTGTCTGATACAGGAACTTGACAAGAGTACTGCTAGCGTTACTCAAATACAGGCACTCCTAAGCAGCAACAGATCCTGGTTATGTATGTGAACACACTTCGGAAGATTAGCACAGGTACATCCTGATCTAATACAAGATAAGAGGGTTTGACAGAAGTGATGAACATGGATGTTTTGCCTGAGACATCTCGAGCAAGATACAAGGGGAGTGTGGTGGGACAGACCCCGCTCCTGGGACTAAAGGCAGGTTGATTGTGGAAGTGGCCACAATTGTGGCCACACCTAATCAGGCCCCTGCAGGACCTGATAAAAGGGCTAAGGGAGGAGCTGGGTCAGTCTCTCTTCAGCCTTGGAGGGAGAAGGGCCTAGCTGCCTAGGAACAGAGGGTACGTGGTGCAGAGCAATGCTGGGGAAAGGCAAGAGGAACTGGTGAGCTCCAGCCTGGCAACTCCCCAGGCTGAGGCCTTGTTTAAGGCCTAAAGAGGTACCAGGCCTGAAGAGATGTATCCTGGGGATAGGCAGAGGCACCTGGTCAGACCCCCTTGCCAGTGATGGGTGGCCTTTACCAACTGCAGTCTTCCTGAGTGAAAGGGGTCTAGACAATGACTGGCAGTAGCCACTAAGCCAAGGTGGGTATAGACGGTTGGGGCTTCCCTTGGGAGGGGAGAACCAGAATTTGGGGGTACTGCTGTGGCAAAATACTAGGGCACTGACTTCTGGGAGGGACATGGGGGCCTGAGGCAGGAGACACACCAGCCAGAGGAGGCTCTCAGAATTCTAGAAATAAGCTAATTCCCAGATGACGAGCAGGACGCTCTGTGGCAGTGAGTCGGCGAAATGTGACGGGGAGGTAACAAGATGTTATGAAACATGTAGGATGAGGTATGTACATTGTTTGACTGTCTATAAATGTCAGGGGACCTCACCTTAACCCCTTGTGTGGTCGAGGGGACAGCAGACATTCCCATTGCTGAGTCATTCCTTGCCACTAGGCACTCATGTATTAGTGTACCTGTAGCTCCTATGGGATGCTAGTACTGTGTCTTGAGGTCAATAAATACTTTTGTCACTGAACCATGCCTGTGGTCTTTATGAATAACATCAATGTCTGCTGAATTAGCAGACTGGACTTTCTGCTCGTGCTGATAACACTGGAGCTCCAAGAACAAAAGCACTGAGTAGCTGGAACAGCTCAAGCTGCCTAGATGGCATTATCAAGGACATGACATTCCAGCATTCAACACTTAACATGGGGATCTAGTGGAAATTATGACATCATACAGTTGCACAGTAGATAATGGATTTTTAGTCAAATTCTCTAAAATTCTGATTTGCTAATTAACACTGTGAATGCTCAAGATTAAGCAACTTCATGTTTTCAAATACAAGGTTTGATCTCAACACATTTCCTGAAACACCTGTTCCCCAAACCAAACAAAAAGTAGACCATACTTAATTCCTGATATTTCTTTGGAGATGGAGAGCAGAGGAGAACAAAATTTTAAAAAATGCAAGTCTAATTATATTTCATAGAAAACAGGAAAAAGGTAACGGCCAAGTTTCCTAAACATATATATTAATCACCACTAAGGAAATTATGTTTTAAGACTGAAAAAAAGGTTAATCAGAAAAACAACAGAAAATGCTTATAGTTGTATTTATCAATCAGCAAATGATTTTCTTGGTCTTCAAATTTCAGCTAATTTAGAGATGCTAGTTTACTGAGTGTTTTGGTAGATGTTTTTGAACATTATAAAAATACCTCTAAAACAATCACAGCTTTCCACTGACTTCATTTGGAGTTGTGGATGCTCTCTGAAGGGGAAAAAAACATCTGAAACTACCTGTGGAAAAAAAACCAGGTTGCAATATTTTATGTGCCACATTGGGATGTGCTATTGAAGGTATCTACGATACTTGCTCCATATGAAGCTATTGAATGTATCTAAGATACTTGCTCCTACTGAAGTTAATGGAACTATTAACTGCAGAGTCAGGTACTACTAAATGTGAGTATAGTTTTACAGGCTGCATAGAAAGCAGAGCATCAAAAATTGTTTTCATTACTTTTCATCCTTTAGTACTAGACTGTATATTCTTTTTAATTTGCTCTAAAGATAGGCTGCTGGAACTAAGCTAACCAGAACTGAAATCCTATTAAAAATGAAAAATAACTTGCTTATGTATAGTCCTTTTTATATTTTTCATCAACCCACCTCCTAAATTATCTGCCTTCTAACTCAGTCAAACTTTCTCTTTATTTTAATTAAATTCCTAAGCTTGGTGCAGCTCTGTACTGACAACGAGTAATATATCTCAAGACTTACCATTATTATCAGAAAAGACACAACATATGAAAAGAGTATCAGACAAATAGTTTAAAAAGAGTAGCAAGGTATTGATCAGGCTAATATGGTTCTTAAACTTCAGAAAGAGAATAGTCAACTGGTTTCTTCCCTCAGTGTGCCATAATGGCAAACTCCCTGCTGATCACAGTCCAATTATTAGCACGTCTTGGGGAATGAGATCTGTGATTCATATTGTGAGGGAAGGATTATCAGAAGATTTGTTTTTGTTTGATTATTACTTTAATGTTACAGTGCCTAGCAGTGCCTCTAAAGTAAAAGGGAAAGCATCTAACCCTTAATGAAGTCACTTTAAGGTTTTAGAACATAGACATTCAGGATTTCTTAGAGATGAAACATGGCATCAAATATCTCACACCATAGGATAAATTCTTTCTTTCCCAAAATTGACTTCCACTTGTTTGCCTCTTAAAATTTTGTTTCATTTTATTTTTATTATGTTTTTGAGAGGAGACTTATGGAAGAAGAGAAGAGAGACAAGGATCAAGTAATATAGATATTTTGTAAGAAAGGTGAAAAATTTGGTTCTGCCATTGATAGTGTTTACGATACACATAGTGGGATTACAATGCAGTCAGTGTTGGCTGATATTTTTACCATTAACATTAATAGGGGCAGAGTTAGGCTGGCACTGAGAGCCATTAAAAATCTATTATAAACATGTGAAAAAATAACTTTTATACAATATAGGAAAATGACTAGCTGATTGGATCGCAACAATGCCTGATTTTGGAACAGTAGAATTACTTACACACACACGCGCACAATGTTGAAAGAACATTATTAAAGGTGCAAAGTCAAGCACTCAGAAGTTAGGAATTGCCAAAATTATAATGCTGTGTATGTATTCTGATCCAGTCTTCAATTACATACTATTTTTTTCCCTCAGGACCCCTGCCTAACTCAGGTGAGACCTACTCTGAGGATGATTTGGGTTATTAAATTGAAAAAAAAAGTCTGTGGCACCCTTATTGCACATTTTCCAACTTCTGCAACAAATGAGATAACTCATGCTTGTGATTGCAGGGAGAGAAAGGATGGCCTTATGGTTATGGCAGTTGACTGCTAGCCTAGAGAAATGGATTCTTCTGCCACAGAGTTCCTGCGTGATGTGCATCAAGTCACTTAAACCAGAAAGTTCTCATGGGTCATTATTAATTGTATATTCCTCACTTTGGCTGTATAGACTTGAGACCCTCGGGTCTAATTTACTGAGCATTCACAGTTGAAGCTGAGATCAATGGGAATGGTGTTTGAACATATGAAGTGCTATATAAAGCTAGATGCTCTCAAAAAGATCAGTTCCTAGAAGTCTCATAGTATGCACCCAAAAGGAATGGATACTTTTGACCTTAATTTCACTGTCTCAGTTCAGACAGGCCTGGTAGTCTGAGTCCTTCCCCAAGGCCAGGTTTCCCCTGGTCCAGGGCATCCCCTGATGCGACAGCAGGGTCTAGGGGGAACAGCCAGCAGTCTGTGTCTGTCTCCCTCCCTGAGGCTGCCCTGACTAGGCTAAGGGCCCCACTCTTTGTACTTCCTGTTCCACCCCTCCGCTTCTGGGGGGTTGAATAAGCTTGGCCTGGCTCCACTTACTCAGGTTGAGAGAGTGGCTCTTTACCTCTGGTTCGAAGGGAGGCCACTCCAGCTCTCTACAGTAGTACACCCTATTGGAGCCCAAGCATCCTTGTTGTCTTTCTCCCTTTGAGGTTCCTAGATTATCTCCCATTTATAACTTCTAATCCAGGGGTGGCCAACCTGTGACTCTGGAGCCACATGCGGCTCTTCAGAAAACAAATATGCAGCTCCTCCAAGGAGCTGACTCAGGGGAAAAAATAGTGGGTGCTCAGCAACCACCAGCAGTCCCCGCCCCCCGACATCAGCACCGCCACCTACCTCCTGCCAGCAGTGATCAGCTGTTTTGCAGCGTCCAGGTGGCTCTGATGGGGAAGGGCAGAGGAACGAGGATGCAGTGTGCTGCCTCACCCCCCCCACCCACCACCGAGTCTCCCCCTTGCTGCAATCAGCTGTTTTGTGACACATAGGAGGGTTCGGTGGAGGGGAGGATTGAGGACACTCAGGGGAGGGAAGAGGTAGGGCGGAGGTGAGGATGGGGACTTGGAAAAAGGGGTGGAATGAGGGCAGGGTCTGGGACAGAGCCAGGGTCTAGCACCCCCTGACTGGCTACAGTGTCTCCTTGAGTAAAGAACATGGTGACTAGCTGGTGTGGATAATTTTAATCCAACAACAGAAAGAAAATGCAAACAAAAAAGAAAATACACAGATAAAAATCAAGGCTTCCAACAGGAGTGGGAGAATAAATACTTTTTCACTGAACATAATGGTAAGGCCAAGTGTCTTCTTTGCCAGATGTGCAGGTCTCAGTTTAAATCTTCAGACTTGCAGTGTCATTTAGCTTCTAGCCATGCACTATGGATCAAGAATTCCCACAAGGTTCTGAACTCTGCATTTAAAACTGAAAACTTTGGGGAAGGGGGAAAGATGCAGAAGCCCAGTTCTTCACCAGATTTGCCAACCCATTGCAGACTCTTACATTAGCCTTCTATTATGTGCCCAGGCACATAGCCTGTACGAAAAAATCCTACTCTGAAAGAGACCTTTCAAAAACGTGGGTCACTGATGTGATTTCAATCCTGTCACCAGAGAATGAAAATCCACAGAAGAAAATTTCTGGCCTGCAGCTTTCATGCCACACAACAGAACGCAGAATCTCCGACCGCAACAGTGACATCCTATCACAACTGCACTCAGAACTTCAGCAGTATGAGTGTTTGAGCATCGCTTTGGATGAGTCATACCATGCCAGGATAAACCTTACTACTGGATTTGTCCACAGAGTATCTCATGACTGTGTTGTAAGGGAAGAACTCCTTGATATGTCACTAAAGAACAGAACTCATGGATGAGATCTAAAGGTGGCGATGTTGGTAGCTGCATAAAGGCATTTGCCGTTACCGAAGCTCACTGCCATTGCAATGGATGGGGATCTGTCCATGTGGGAATCTGCGAATGGATTAGTAGGGCTTTACAAGTCTGATGAGGAGAGCTGTCCCAAATTTTGAACATTTCACTGTTATTCTTTGGGAGCAACCGGTATCTAAAAAATCTCAAATTTGATCACATCACAAAACCTGTCTTGCACATTGTGAAATTCATTCTCTCAAATGCACTCAATCACAGACCATTTCAAAATCTAATTGAAGAACTGGATGAAGATGACTCCCCTGCCAATTTGCCATTTCACTATGCAGCTCAATGGCTTTCAAGAGTTAAAGTTATATCCCATTTTTTCAGGCTCCTGGAACCAGGAAAATGGTTTATGGAGGAGAAGCACAGAATGTTCCCTGAGCTTACAGATCCTGGATGGGTTCTAAACTTGGTATTTCTTGCAGACATACTGATACATTTGGATAAACTAAACATGGACTTAAATGGAAAATTCTGGTTGCTGTCTAATCTAGAGCAAGGCGTATTGTGTTCATGAACAAACTATGTTTGTTTCACAGACAAATGCTTGAGGGAGAGATGACACACTTTCCCTCAATGTCACAAGTTCAAGCCAGATCAAAAAGATGCAGCAGAAGCTCTAAAACTAAGCACAACCAGGTATGCAAGCATGATGAAAGATCTCAAAGATTTCAAGATTTGAAGCATGAAAGACGTCAAATCAATTTCTCATTGACCCTTTTAACACTGAAGCAGATTGTCTGAAACCCCCTTTAGTCACTGATAAAGCAACATCCCAGATGGAAATAATAGAACTTCTGGAGGATGACAGATTGAAATCTGTTCAGAAGACAGAGTGGACCTTCACTTTCTGGAAATATGTACCAAAGAATAAATACCCCAACATCAGAGGTGCAGCCCTAAAATTAATCTCCATATTTAACTCGTCCTATCTTTGTGAGTCTGTTTTCTCGATACTCAAACGTGAAGTCCAAGCTCCAACCCCTTTTGACAGACACTTAAGAGAACTTCTGTGTGTGAGCACAACTCAACACAAACCAAACTTCAAGAGAATTATTGAAAGCAAACATTCAGAGAAGTCCTACTAAGTAAAAGATTAAGTTATTATTGTTAACTACACATTATAAATGCATAATAAATATACATTATCAACTTATTTAATGATTGTGTGTATGTGTGTGTGCATGCACATATATACTGTATACACACACACACACTCACCCCTCTGTAAGTATATAATCATTACATATTACTCCAGTAAATACATTGGTAAATTCTGGCTTCTTCTCAGGCTCACGTTGGCCACCACTGTTCTAATCTGACCCCATGGCTGGCCCACAACATTTTCGCACCTGAGGCGGGGTGCTCAAATGATGTCCCCATGGCCCCTGGCTTGGGCCAAAACCTTGAAAGGTCTCAACTCTGCCTTCTTCCTGTTCTACCCCTCTCATGGTACTGCCCTGCTACCTACCCCAATAAAGGAAAACAACCAACTTAAAATGCCTTCTTCAAAAAATTTTAAGTAACACTTAACTTCAAACACCTGAACAGCAAATGTAATTTTTCATGTCTGCATAGTAAACAATGGCACTTTCATCTGTTTGAATAATAAAAGTGTACATTCCATGCCTTCTTGGTTGCAAAGATTTGAACGGCTTCTCCTTCCTGAAGGTCCACAGTCTGGGCCAGCTCATGCTCTGTTGAGATGGTTGTAAGGCCAACCAGCCTCTCGTGTGTCATTGTGGAACATAGATGTGTTTTTATTAACTTCAGCTTGGAGAGGCTGCATTCTCCACTGGAAACTGTTACAGGAGGTGTTAGAAATATGTGCAGAGCAACAAAAGGATTTGGAAAGAGTGTGGTCATCTTATTTGGCACATATATTCCAGAACAGCCTTTAGAGTAGATCCTGCTGAAATGCATCTTGAAAGGGCTTTCAGTTCATCACCTAAATCACTCGCATCAATATCATGTATATCATCCTGTGTCAACACTGTCTCTAGTGCCCAGCATTGTTGGTATAGGTCTTCTTCAGGTATAGTGAGGAGTTTTGGAATATCATACAACATCCCAAATATACTGCTGTGTTCCTTGAGCTGCAGGAAACATTCTTCAGCTGACTGTATTATTGCACAATCTAGCACCCAGTTAAAGAATTCAACTTCAAATAGTTGTTTGGGGTCTCTTATGGGATTATCAAGTGTCTTGTAATCAAAATGTCTTCTTACTTCATGATCTTGTATTCTTGAATGGGTGGGACAATAGTGTGAGTGTGAAGTTCCTCTGCCAACCTCTGTGCACTCTTCAGAACATTTTGAAATCCCTCATCTGACCAGTAAGACTGTAGATATGACTTTGCTTTGTCCAGTTGCTCCATTGCTCCAGATATATCAAGGTCAACACCTTGGAGTCTCTTGCATACAACATTTATTTCAGACAGTAGATCATGCCACAACACTTAGCCACACAGAAATCTGAAGTTATGTATATTTCTGGTGATTCTGTTTCCCTCTACCAAGTGCTCCTTCTGGGGATATCCAGAAGCGGGGAGGGTTTGCATTTGGGTAGTGGCAGCATCTACCCACCCAAAGTCACAGAAAAGCTGTAACCTTGGGAGTTTAATACCAGCCTGGAGTGGCCAGTATTAATTTTTAGAATCCTTGCAGGTTCCCACCTTCTGCACTCAGTGTGCCAGAGTGGGGAATCAGCCTTGACAAGGATATTGTACAAGTAGTGAGTTGCTCTAAGATACATTAACTGAGATCACAAGGGATGAGATAGGCATTTGCTCATATTCCTCAATGGCACTCCCATGTGGAGTCCCTAGAATGCTATTTGGCCATCTCTCTTGCTCAACATACACAGGAGATTGTTAAAAACAATTGAATCATGAGGTAATTTTGGCTGCCTTGACATCAGGATGCTGAGAATTTCCAGCACTACATTTCCTTCTTATCAGACATGGAGAATGCAGTAACCTGCTCTCCTACTGATTCGACTTTCATCTCAGAATCTCATAAGTAACGTTGTTGGGTAATGGAGAAACATTTATATCTCCGATATAAGCATTTGTCATCATACTTTGGAAGTTTTACTGAACCTACAACGTTGAAATTTTACTGAAATTCTCTCTACTGATGGATTCTCAAGAAAGAATTATTTGTCAGAAATGTCCCCCCATCACCACCACATCCTGGGCTGATCAAAAGATGTTCTCAATACTATTATTATTATTTAGTATATATTACAGCAGCACTTGGAGGTCTCAGTCCTGCCACAAAGACCTTTTGGAAAACAAATATCCATGTTTTTGTTACCACAAGATAAGATTCCAACATGTTCTACTGTACCTGGAACTGACCCTAACCACCACCTAGAAACTTCAGCTGGTTCACAAAGAATGGCCTATTTCCTATTCAGGGCAGACCAACATGAATGTACAATGAGAATATTCCACATTCAGTACTGGCTGCCAGTCTAATTCTGGGTCTAATTCAAGGTCCTGCCCATTCCGACCCTAAACGGGCTAGAATAAGCTGAATTTGGGATTCATTGTTTCAGTAGTCAGCTGAAACAATTGAGTCTATAAGGCATGATTTAGCTGTTAGTCCTGAGGATGGAAAATCTGTTATTCGTTCCTTGGGGACAATGCTTTCTCAGTACAGGTGATGTATATAATGTTTATAATACTGCTTTAAGAGCTCCATTTGAGCCCAAACATTGTAGCAACCAGACCTGAAGGGGAAACTCAGCTCTTTTGGGAGGTTTTCTGCTAACCTTTACGAACCATCCCCCAGATGGCTTTTAACCTAGATTTGTTCGTGCTGGTATTCTGATTGCAGAAAGGAAGAAGAGAGCATGGTTTCATTTATGATAACTTAGTGTTTCAGTAGTTTAGGTCTATCACTGCAATATATTGGGTCCTCATCTTAACATGTATAAAATAGCTACAGCGGGAGAAAAGAAGAAATTGGCAACTTGTAGGAGATGCTTTTTACTTCCCATTATTGAGTTCAATAAGAATAAAGTTTAAGGAAATTGTAGGCTCCATAATATCATATTTTTTTCAAAATATGCTAATCATGTGTATCCCTTTATGAACTCTCAAATGAATGTTTACAATACATCTGAAACTTAAATGAGGTCAGTACAAATAAAGATTAACGGAGAGCAAAGGCAGATCTAAATATAGCATATGAGAATCCAAAATATTTCATAGCGCCTTAAGCAGCAAACACTAAGGGCTAGATTCACAAAGAAATTCCAGCATAGTGATGCTTAGTGTCATCACACTTAACTTTTAAGCCCCTAGAAAAATCACTGTGAATCAGAAAGCCTGAGTACAGTATCTAGCTCTCTATACAATGAATGGGGACAGAGACAAAGTAGAAGCCAGCATGCTAGGAGGCTCCTCACCTAACACAGTCAATGGGAGATGCCAAGCTGAAGCTGGCTGATATGTGGTGATCCCTGACACTCTCCAGAAATAGACACCTAAATCCAGGCTGTAGGGAGGCATCGCCGACTTAGGATTCTCAACTGCAAATCCTCTTGGTGTTAAGTGAATGCCATTTCAGCAAGAAGCAGTACCAACAGCAAGACCTCCCTCATAATTTTTAGCTCAGTGGTGAGGGTACTCACCTGGGATGTGGGAGTAGGGTAACCAGATGCCCCGATTTTATAGGGACAGTCCCGATATTTGAGGCTTTTTCTTATATAGGCTCCCCACTCCCTGTCCCAATTTTTCACGCTTGCTGTCTGGTCACCCTCTGTGGGAGATCCCCAGTCCATCTGAGGGGGAAAAGGGATTTGAATTGAGCTCTGCCACCTCTTAAATGAGTGCTCTAGCCAGTGGGCAATAGGACATTCTGATGTGTGACTCCCCACATCTTCTCCTGTTGAAGCTGTTCCACTGTGGATAAATATTTTTTTTTTAAAAAAAGTCACTGGAGCAGAGGTACTGTATCTTGGATCTCTCATGAGAGCTTTAACCACCAAGCTAAAGAGACATTCTCTCTCTCTTAGCCCCTTCTACCACCTTCCCCCAAGAATTATTAGGCCAGAGAGAGCTCCACTCCACTAGCATTTTGTGCAAATTTCTCCAGAGGCCCAGTTCAATCGGCAAGGTGTGAACCAGCTTAATTGGACCCTGCAGGCAGCATAGGTGGACAAACACTTATCTTCCTATGGGTGATGTATTGCACTGGGGCTTACATGTCTGGGCACTTACCATCAGACTGCAGTGTGCAAGCTCAGAGGTAGAAGCAGAGGTACTTAGAGAATGTTTACTGCTAAAATTTAGGCAGTAAATGAGTTTAGGCACCTAGAGATTACAGGGGCAGCTGGGTGAGGGTTTTAAGAATCCCACTGGGGCCTGATTTGGGATTTAGGCACCTGAATCCCAATGTGCTGGGTTTTTTATTGTTTTTTTTGGTCGTCTTTTCAGAGCCCACAATCTGTAATTCTGCACTGAATTTATGCCTTCCATTTTTAGAAATCCTTACTGTGGAAAGCAAAGATATCAAACCACAGATTTCTTATGTAAAATTATTGGCATCCCATTAATAATAATCCCATTATTAAACAACCATGATGACACCATATTCATTATTTAAACAAATCATTAGACATTAGGAAAAAAGACTTTCTGATTTAGGTTTTATCAAATAAAAATAATACCTTGCCATTAAATTTATACTGTGCTGTTTCTTTTCTCTAGTTAGGGTATTTGGTGGAGGGTTTTTTTGTTTTGTTATGTTTATTTCTTTAATGTCAGGCTTTCTGAGAAATGATGAGCTTGCAGGGATTTTATTGATTTGCTAACTGTGTCACAGTCCATTTAAAAAAAAATGGCATGCGTTTGTGATAGAGGAGATGACAAACCTGTGTGTACTGTAGGAGGAAAGCAAACTCATGTGAGAGATGAAAACAAAAGAAACACAGAATGCATGTGAAGAAAGCAAGTCTAAAATACAATGTTATAAATGACAGTGAGTTACTATTTCTTTCTGAATTATTTTAGTTGTAAATGGGGGTCTCTAATAGGGCCAACAATATTCTCAGAGATTCCACTAAGGCAAAAGTTTCTTTGCTCATTAGTGAAAAGCTAGAACAGTGACTTAAGCTGTTCCCAGCAATTAAAAGATTTAGTCTGAAAATAGCTACATCAATATCACAGCTCATTATTCTAGTCAAAGTGGCAGCAGCGTGGGAGGGGATTGTTCGGAGCTTGTGTGGTAGTGTTTGGTACATTTATTTATAAAAGGACTGTTATTTGCTCCACTGATGATGGGTCCCAATGTTATCTCATTTCTCAAAGGGTTATTGAAACTCTGGCATTTCAACGCCTGCTTTAATTTAAAAATCAAACATTCATCTTTGATAGTTCCATATTAAAAAGCACATACACACAAGTTTAGAAACAATGCATGCCACATCTACATCCATCACATGATATACTCACTAGTTCTGTACTGATGTGGTGAATTTGAGGTTTGACTATGGAACAATGTTCTCTATTCTGGTCACCTATGGAGTGATTTTAAGATGTCTTTGCTAAACTTTAATGCTCCTACTGCAATGATAAGTGCCTCCTACAAGACCCTTGTCACTCTGACACCACATGTCTTTCAGAGCGATTCATCATCACACCTGCAAATATGGGTGAACAGAGTTGTCAAAAATAAAATACAATAAAAAAGGCTCAAATGGGGTGTAGCAGAGCAGCGACTCAGCCCTGCGGCATCTCCCACTGGTCTGTCCGGGAATTAGCTCTTTCAGCGTCTGGAACACCCTCTGCAAGACAATGTCCCGCTTGTTGCTCGGCTCTGTGTCCCTCCCTTGACCCCAGTGCCCTCTTCCCTAGGGTGCTGCACCCCTGCAGTACCCCCACAGTCTCAGTCTGGGTCTCCTCTCCCTGGGGAACCCCCACCTTCTATCCCCACCTTGCCTCAGTCTAGGCAACTGCCAGTCACCACTTGCCCCCGTTCTCTGGGGCAGACTGCAGTATCATTGCCATTCATCATTAGCAAGGGGGGTTGGCCTGCTGCTTCTGCTTCTAGAGCCCTGGGCTGCCCCCTGCAACCGCAGTACCCCTTAGCTGGGCCATCTCCTAGGCCCTGCAGCCTGGGGGTTTCCAGGCCAGAGCTTGCTCAGATCTTCTTGCCTTGCCCCAGCCCTGCACCACTCTAGGTACCTTGCTTAAGCTCCCTGTAGCCAAGCCTGTCTACCTCTGTAGACAGAGGAGACTCTCCCTACACCAAACTCTAGGCCCTTTTATCAGGGCCAGCTGGGCTCTAATTGATGCAGCCACAGCTATGGCTGCTATGCCCAGTCAGGCTGGAGCTTGCTTGCTCCCAGCCACAACCCTTTTTTGGGCTGTTTTAAGCCCCTTTTAGCAGGAGTGGGGCAGCTGCCCCACTGCATGGGGTTTTATCTTAAAAAAAAAAAATTGAACCCTTATGTTGCCCTGAAACCTTTAAAATAGGTCAGTGGCTGTAAAAACAAATACATTAGCAGAGATGTTAATATCCACAGACAGGTTAAAAAAAGAGAAAAGGGTTAATTAACAATTCAATTGAACTCTGAGTTAGCATGTTCTTGTGTTTTATATATACACAATTGCAAGCAATCCATTTTGTGCATGGTGTCAGTCTACGCTGAGAACTAAATATGCTTATGAAGGTTGTTGCATAGTAAGCATTTTGTGTTTAATTTGATAAAACTGCTATAGTTTTGTCTTAGAGTTTTATTTTCTGTCTGTGGGGTCAGGGTTCAGGAAGACTACCTTCTTTTTCCCTTTCTCCTCACTAGGGAGATTAAGCAAAGCATTTGGGAGTGAGAGGAAAGTAGTTTGAGGGAAACCACAACCTGGTGATCAAGCTTTCATGGATCCAGCCCTCAAGGTGTGGAAATCACACACTCTGGCCTCCATCTCAGAGTATCCTTAACTGGAAGGAGACTAGGAGGAAAATCTTTAAAATAACCAATGAAAATATTTTTTCCCCCGAGGTGAGAGTTGCTGTATAGGATCCACCCACCTTTTTAATTATGCCACTTTGGCTTCCCAGTATTTTAGCCTTTGTTTTCTGTTGATTAATTTCTGCTAATTTGAAAAGAGTGATCAGATGCTTTGGCAGATGAGGAGGCACTTCATGAATAAAATTTATGTGGCATTTTTCTCCTTCAAAATCTTTTACCATTAGTTAGCCTCTAA
>ML677333.1:30512258-30878572 GCA_007922305.1 Dermatemys mawii
GGCACGGGGCACCTTACGTGGTCCGAGGCCGACTGCGCCGCCTCTCCATGAGGTTCCGCTGCAGCTCTCACCGCAATCGGCTCTGCTCCGCTCCGCTGGCTGTCCTACGAACCGCTCTGCCCGTTGATCCGCTAGCTGCTCTGCTAGCCGACACACAGACAGCTCTGAAGCGCTGGTCACTCTGCCCGCAGCACCAACACCTCCGCTAGTGGACACACAGACAGCTCTGCCACGCTGGTCACTCTGCCTGCAGCACCAACGCCTCCGCTAGTCGACAGACAGCTCTGCTGAACCAGTCACTCTGCCCGCAGCACCAACAACTCCGCTAGCCGTCCTGCTAGCCGACACACAGACTGCTCTGCTGCACCAGCCACTCTGCACTTTTTCCAGGCTCCCCTACTTAAGACAGTGCTCAGTGATTTCTTTAGCTCTAAGATGATTTCAGCTCTTAAGTGATTTCAGCATACAGTAGGGGAGCCTTAGTGCAGGTGCACCAGTGAGCCCAAAGCAATTTTCAGCTCAGCAGCCTGGAACCAGGCTCCTAATGGAAGCAAAATTCAATTCTGACATTCCACAGTGGAGAGAGGCAGAGTGCAATAGGCCTGGGAGGCCCTCAGACAGAGCCCTCACCAAAAGGTATAGGTGCTTGTCCACCACCTCTCTCGATCTCATAGTGTTCTGAAACGCATGGCCCTTGCCCAGTGAGTACTACCTAGATGATGGCGAGTCCTTCCATCATAACAAGGGCCAAGTACATGTCCATAGTCTTTCATTCACATAATCACAGTAACATCACTTTATCATTCCTGCCCCAATAACATAGTAACTGGGGCTCCCACATCAGCCGAAGTGGCCCTGTGGGCTCAGACTAGGCGCAGTGGGTGTGTCTATGCAAATTGATCAGTCCCAAAATTATTTTCCAAGACTCACTGCAATTTCCCTAGTTCGCCACCAGATGTCAGAATATATCTCATTCCTGACACTGCTTACACTTGTACAGTCCTGGACAATCCTGGAGGGTTGGCAACCTACTTCCATGTGACAAAAATAAGAGTTTTTACAAATCTGTTGAGCTCCAACTCATTCTTTATTTCAGTGGAAGCAGCAACATTCAAGCTACGATAACACTGCTCTACATCCAAAATGCTTCTGAAATAAACGTAGTCAAAATTTACTAATTGTGGGTCACTGAGAATGAAAATGATGCTTAAAATTGTTGATTGGCTCTAGTTTTCAAGATATGCTATTGGGTCAGTATATACGACCATTGACATGGGAATGGCGGAGGATAAGTGAGTTATAAAGGGACGGGATTTCAATTTAAACCAGAAATGACTAAAATACATCTTTGACTGGATCTAGGAATAAATCTATGACTGGGTTTGGACAGTACTTGCTTTTTAGGCAAAACAATGAATGATGCAATCTGAAGTTGGTATTGCATCATACATGATATGAATTGCATCATGTTATTCCTAGAAGTCATGGATGATGCAATCATAACGAAGCTTACATCACTCTGCGGAACAAATTGCCCTATATCAGCTCTAGAAATCATACAGTGTCGTGCTCTCTTATTTGTCAGTGTTTGATTTTGCAAAGGGACACATTTCTGTTTAGCCAAAGTGAGCAGAGATGCCTCGTACTTGTGTGAACAGCGCAGATAACTTCTGCTATGTTTGTGGTGAAGTGGCTTTTGCATCACAAAAGCGCAGTATAACCACTATGGTTAAGAAAGCCTATCACCTTTATTTTGGCTGCAAAATTGGAGATCAGGACAAGAGGTGGGCCCCACACATATGCTGCAACACTTGAGCAACAAATCTTCGCCAGTGGCTGAACAGGAAAAGGAAATCTATGCCTTTTGCAGTGCCAATGATTTGGAGAGAGCCAACAGATCATACCAGCAATTGTTACTTCTGCATGGTGCCTCCAGTTGGGAAAGGTGTGTCAAAGAAGAAAAAGTGGACTGTGCATTATCCAAACATTCCATCAGCTAAACGCCCAATACCCCACGGAGAAGGACTGCTGGTTCCTGATGCACCAGAATCATTCTCACTTGAGTCAGACGAGGAAGAGGAAGAGGATGAAACTTCTGGTCCTGAACCATCAATGTCACAGGACCCACATTTTCTCCCATCCTCCTCCTCTGAACCACACCTCATAACACAAGCTGAACTGAATGACCTTGTCCGGGATTTGGAACTACCCAAGAGTAAGGCACAGCTGTTGGGCTCCAGACTACAGCAGTGGAATCTCCTGGGAGGTGATGTTAGGGTTTCCATGTTCCGTGACCGTCAAAAGGATCTTGTCCCATTCTTCTTCATGGAAGGTGATCTTGTAGCCTGCAACAACATCGATGGTGTGATGGCAGCCCTCAACATCGTTCATGATCCAGATGAGCGGAGACTCTTCATTGATTCATCGAAGACGAGTCTTAAAGCTGTTTTGCTGCATAATGGCAATGTTTTGCCATCAATTCCAGTTGGTCATGCAGTCCATATGAAGGAAACCTATGACAACAAGAAACAACTTTTGAGGTGCATAAACTATGACCAAGATCAGTGGCAGCTTTGTGGCGATTTGAAGGTTGTTGCTCTCTTGCTTGGTCTGCAGACTGGATACACAAAGTACTGCTGTTTTCTCTGCGAATGGGATAGTCGTGCAAGAGATTCCCACTACATCAAGAAAGATTGGCCACTCCGACAGTCATTGGAGTCTGAGAGGAAAAGTGTTCAGCATCCCCCACTTGTTGAATCAAGGAAGATTTTGTTACCACCCTTACACCACAAGCTGGGTCTGATGAAGAACTTTGTCAAGGCCATTGACAAAACACAAGCAGCTTTCGAGTACCTCCGTGGAAAATTTCCAAGGTTAAGTGAAGCTAAGATAAAGGAAGGTGTCTTTGTTGGTCCTCAGATTTGTGAACTTCTTCGAGATGATGCATTTGACCATGCACTGCATGGCAAGGAAAAGACGGCTTGGAAAGCCTTCCCATCAGTGGCAATACATTTTCTCGGAAACAACAAGGCAGACAACTACAGGTTGTTGGTGGAAAACCTCCTCAAGGCATATAAAAGCCTTGGTTGCAATATGTCACTAAAGATACATTTTTTGCACTCTCATCTAGATTTCTTTCCACCCAACTGCGGAGCAGTGAGCGACGAGCACGGCGAGCAATTTCACCAGGACATTGCAACAATGGAGAAACGCTATCAGGGCAAATGGAGCCCATCAATGCTTGCAGACTGTTGCTGGACAGTGACAAGAGATGCTCCATTTAATGAATACAAGAGACAAGCCAAGAAGCGCCGAGTAGACACTGAATAGGACTAAACTATGTACATAATAGTTTTTCTGCCTTTTGTTTCATAATACATTTTATTTCTATAACTCTTTTGCTGATTTTTAAAGTGTTACCTAAACAGGACAGGTGAAATATTATCATGTAAAGCAACCATGAACACATGAAAAGACCTAGGTTTACAATTTATGATTAAAACTCTACTATCTACACAACATACATAGACATAAAATGTAAAAACAAATATCTTAGAAACAGTAGCCAGTGGTTTTAATTGTCATATTTGAATTCAGCACATCAAAATACATCATAAATATCACATTTTATCTCTGAAGCAGACGACTTCTAAAAAATTGTAGACCAGTGTAATTCTTTACATTAATAGTTGTTAGAGACCTGATCATCCAAGAATCTCAAAGCACCTTACAAATACCTTTCTGGCATGCTCAAAACTCCTTTGTCAGGCTGCTAAAAGTATATCAATGTTACAGAGGAGGAAACTGAGGCTTAGGTCCTGATGCTCCTTCTATTTAAGTAAATAGTAAAATTTCCACTTCAATGTCACCAAGATCAGGATCAGGCCTACATGACTTGCCCAAGATCATATGGGGCATGTGTGGAAAATCCAAGAACAGAAACCAGGATATCCATAAGAGCATTTTATCTACAAAAAGAACTTCCTTCCTTCTAGTTTTTGGCTTTATCTTGTATGTGCATCGTAGTGGCTGAGACCAACAGTCCATCTAGCCCATCCTGTTTCTGACAGTGGCCAACTCCAGATGCTTACAGGGAATGAACAAAACAGGGCAATTTTGAGTGATCTATCCACTGTCATCCATTCCCAGCTTCTGGAAGTTGGAGGTATAGCAACATCCAGTGCATGAGGCTGCATCCCTGACCCTCTTGGTTAATTGATGGATCTATACAATGTAAACTTACCTAATTCTTTTCTGAACCCATTTGCACTTTTGGACTTCAAAAATTCCTCTGGCAATGAATTCTATAGGTTGACTGTATGTTGCGAGAAGAAATACTTCCTTTTGTTTTAAATATGCTGCCTATTAATTTCATTGGGTGACCTCTAGTTCTTGCATTGTGTGAAGGGATAAACAACACATCCCACTTCACTTTCTCTACAACATTCATGATATTATAGACCTTTGTCATATCTCCCTTGTCTCTTTTCTAAGCTGAACGGGCTCTGTCTTTTTAATCTCTTTTCATATGGAACCTATTCAATAGTCTTAATAATTTTTGTTGCCCTTCTTTGTATATTTGTCAATATACCCTTTTTGAAATGGGGTGATCAGAACTGCATGCAGTATTCAAAATATGGGAATAATATGGATTTATATGGTGGCATTTGAGATAGTCTGTACCCTCCAGTTCATCCTTTTTACAAAACTATGATAGATCTTGTACAAGTGTGACTTCTGAGGTAGCATTTACAAATTCAAAATTTACTGATTATTACTATCCTGGTAAAATGCATGTAGCAAGAGTGCATGTAAACTTGGATTCTAAAGGATTCTAAACTTGGAGCATCTCTCAGCAATTTCATACAATAGAAAAGCAGGCACAGACCAGTTGCTCAAAAGAAAAAAAGGCAAATGGACACCTTAGGCACATGTCAACAAAATAAAATGGACTATCACCTAGTTAAATGGTCATTTTTGGCAAGAAGAAGAGTGTGAGCAAGAAATGTACATTTTGGCAATGGAACAGTTGGCAGTTCTCAAGTAAACAGACTAGTTGGCTGAACCCCAGCTGGAGCTGATTCTCAAAGAGGAGAAAGATATAAAAATGTGAAACAGAAGCCCCAAGTCACCTCACCTCTCTCCCCCCATCTCTACACACGGCATCAACAATTCCTGTAGTAAACAAAATTGTTTTATCTAAGCCAGTGTGTTTGGACTGAAGGGTTTGGGAAACTTCATTTGGGATAACATGATTTGCATGTATGATTTCTATTCATAGAATCATAGAATATCAGGATTGGAAGGGACCTCAGAAGGTCATCTAGTCCATCCCCTTGCTCAAAGCAGGACCAACCCCAATTAAGTCATCTCAGCCAGCGATTTGTCAAGCCTGACCTTAAAAACCTCTAAGAAAGGAGATCTACCACCTCCCAAGGTAACCCAGTGCTTCACTACCCTCCTAGTGAAAAAGTTTTTTCCTAATATACAACCTAAACCTCCCCCACTGCAACTTCAAACCATTATTCCTTGTTCTGTCATCTGTTACCACTGAGAATAGTCTAGATCCATCCTCTTTGGAACCCCCTTTCAGGTAGCTGAAAGCAGCTATCAAGCCCCCCCCCCCCTCCACCACCATTCTTCTCTTCTGTAGATTAAACAATCCCAGTTCCCTCTGCCTCTCCTCTTAAGTCATGTGCTCCAGCCCTCTAATCATTTTTGTTGCCCTCCTCTGGACTCTTTCCAATTTTTCCACATCTTGCTTGTAGTGTGGGCCCCAAAACTGGACACAGTACTCCAGATGAGATTTCACTAATGTTGAATAGAGGGGAACGATTACGTCCCTCGATCTGCAGGCAATACCCCTACTTATACAGCCCAAAATGCTGTTAGGCTTCTTGGCAACAGTGGCTCACTGTTGAATCATGTCCAGCTTCTCGTCCACTGTAACCCCTAGGTACTTTTCTG
Source organism: Dermatemys mawii (assembly GCA_007922305.1). Taxonomy (NCBI): domain Eukaryota; kingdom Metazoa; phylum Chordata; order Testudines; family Dermatemydidae; genus Dermatemys; species Dermatemys mawii. The sequence goes on from ML677333.1 coordinate 30,518,226, forward strand.
CAGAACTGCTGCCTAGCCATTTGGTCCCTAGTCTGTAGCAGTGCCTGGGATTCTTCCGTCCTAAGTGCAGGACTCTGCACTTGTCCTTGTTGAAACTCATCTGCTTTCTTTTGGCCCAATCCTCTAATTTGTCTAGGTCCCTCTGTATGCTATCCCTACCCTCCAGCATATCTATCACTCCTCCCAGTTTAGTGACATCTGCAAACTTGCTGAGGGTGCAGTCCACGCCATCCTCCAGATCATTGATAAAGATACTGAATAAAACCAGCCCCAGGACCAACCCTTGGGGCACTCCATTTGATACTGGCTGCCAACTAGACATGGAGCCATTGATCACTACCCATTGAGCCTGATGATCCAGCCAGCTTTCTATCCACCTTATGGTCCATTCATCCAGCCCATACTACTTTAACTTGCTGGCAGGAATACTGTGGGAGACCGTATCAAAAGCTTTGCTAAAGTCAAAGAATAGTAGTACATCCACTGCTTTCTCCTCATCCACAGAGCCAGTTATCTCATCATAGAAGGCAATTAGGTTAGTGAAGCATGACTTGCCCTTGGTGAATTCATGCTGACTGTTCCTGATCACTTTCCTCTCCTCTAAGTGCTTCAGAATTTGATTCCTTGAGGATCTGCTCCATGATTTTTCCAGGGACTGAGGTGAGGCTGACTGGCCTGTAGTTTCCCAGATCCTCCTCCTTTACTTTTTTAAAGATGGGAATTACATTAGCCTTTTTCCAGTCATCCAGGACTTCCCGCGATCACCGTGAGTTTTCAAAGATAATGGCCAATGGCTCTGCAATGACATCCACCAACTCCTTTAGCACTCTCGGATGCACCACATCCGGCCCCATGGACTTGTGCTTGTCCAGCTTTTCTAAATAGTCCTGAACCACTTCTTTCTCCACAGAGAGCTGGTTACCTCCTCCCCATGCTGTGCTGCTCAGTGCAGTAGTGTGGGAGCTGACCTTGTTCATGAAGACAGAGGCAAAAATAGCACTGAGTACATTTGCTTTTTTCACATCCTCTGTCACTAGATTGCCTCCCTCATACAGTAAGAGGCCAACACCTTCCTTGACTTGCTTCTTGTTGCTAATATACCTGAAGAAACCCTTCTTGTTACACTTAACATCCCTTGCTAGCTGCAACTCCAAGTGTGATGTGGCCTTCCTGATTTCACTCCTGCATCATCATTCATTATGCCCTCCACCCCTCTCAGGGTATGGGCCGCCAACAACAGATTGTCAGAGAATTGTGTCCTGGGCCATTCTTTCAAGTTGACTCCAGTTGTATCCCATCTTTGTGATGTCTGCCTCAAGGTCACGTTGCCAGGTGTTTCTTGGACAGCCTTTCTTCCGCTTGCCTTGGGGGTTGCACCTCAGAGCCTGTCTGGTGATGATGTTTGGTGATTTCCGCAGGGTGTGTCCTATCCAGCTCCATCTTCTCTTCCAGATTTCTTTTTCTGCAGGAAGTTGGCTGGTTCTTTCCCAGAGGTTGGCACTGCTGATGGTATCTGGCCAGAGGATCTGGAGAATCCTTCTGAGGCAGCTGTTGATGAATGTCTGGATTCTTTTGATGGTAGTTTGTGTCATTCTCCAGATTTCGGCCCCGTACAGCAGTACTGACTTTACATTGGAGTCGAACAGCCGAACCTTTGTTTTCAAGGCCAGCTCTCTGGAGCCCCAAATGTTTTTGAGCTGTAGGAAGACCACTCTTGCTTTGCCGATCCTTGCCTTGATGTCTGCATCTGTACCTCCCAACCGGTCTATAATGCTGCCCAAGTAGGTGAAGGATTGCACTTCTTCGAGGCAACGTCCATTCAGGATGACTGGTTTGTTACTGCTGGTGCTAATCTTCAGGATCTTGGTCTTGTCTCTGTGGATGTTGAGTCCAACCTGCGATGATGTGGCTGCCACAACATTTGTTTTCTCCTGTATCTGCTGGTGACTGTGGGAGAGAAGTGCAAGGTTGTTGGCAAAATCCAGGTCATCAAGCTGGCTCCACAAAGTCCACTGGATTCCGTTCCTGCATTCACTGGTGGACCTCTTCATGATCCAGTCGATGACGAGGAGGAAGAGAAACAGTGACAACAAGCATCCTTGTCTAACTCCTGTCTTCACCTGAAAGCTGTTAGTGAGCTGCCCTCCATGGATGACTCTGCACGTCATTCCCTCATACGAGTTCTTGATCAAGTTGACCAACTTGGCTGCTGTAGTGTTGAAGGAGGTTCCAGAGGGTCTGTCGATCAACGCTGTCGAATGCCTTTTCATAGTCCATGATTTCACTCCTGCATGCCTGAGCAATATTCTTATACTCTTTCCTGGTCATTTGTGCAAGCTTCCACTTCTTGTTATCTTCTTTTTTGTGTTAAATATCAGCGATGATTCCACTATTAAGACAAGCTGGTCCCCTGCCATATTTACTGTTCTTTCTACACATCGGGATAGTTTGTTCCTGCAATCTCAATAAAGATTCTTTAAAATACAGTCAGATCTCCTGGACTCCTCTCCCCTTCATGTTATTCTCCCAGGGGATCCTGCCCATCAGTTCCCCGAGGGAGTCAAAGTCTGCTTTTCTGAAGTCCAGAGTACATATTCTGCTGCTCTCCTTTCTTCCCTGTGTCAGGATCCTGAACTCGATCATCTCATGGTCACTGTCTCCCAGGTTCCCATCCAGTTTTGCTTCCCCTACGAATTCTTCTTGGTTTGTGAGCAGCTGGTGAAGAAGAGCTCTGCCCCTAGTTGGTTCCTCCAGCACTTGCACCAGGAAATTGTTCCCTACACTTAATGAAGTGACAAACTTTCTATGAGCTTCTATTGTCCAGGATGTAACTGGGCAATACAAGACATTTCTGGGAACAAATCTGGGACTGGGAATTTGCTGGTGTCTCGCTGCAGAGTAATTCATAGGTTGTATACTGAAACACTCTTGCAGTATACCTGTGTGTGTGTGGTGGGGGGGTGGAATTTACATGATGAAAGCTGTGTGAGCCAGCGAGGAGTGGTTGCTCCCACAGCAAAGCAGTGTAAAAGGCACCCCAGTTTGCAGAACTGAGGGGACACAGCTGTCCAACAATCCAGATAGTGCCATGGGTCATGTCACAACATCACAATATTATCTGTTTTATCATCTATCCTTTTTCTAACGGTTCCTAACATTCTTGTTAGATTTTGTGACTGTGGGTGCATCTTGAGCAGATGTTTTCAGAGATGTATCTGCAATTATCTCTTTCTTGAGGGGTAACACCAAATTTAGGACCCATCATTTTGTATGCATAGCTGAGATTATGTTTCCCAAAGTATATTAATTTGTACTTATAGACACTGAATTTCATCTGCTCTTTTGTTGCCCAGTCACTGAGTTTAGTGAAATGCCTTTGTAACTCTTCATAGATTTGGATTTATCTATCTGCTGAAAAATTTGCCATCTCTTTATTCGTCTTCTTTTCCAGATTATTTATGAATATGTTGAATAGCACAAGTCCCAGTGCAGAACCTTGATAGATGCTGCTGCTCCCCTCTCTCCATTGTGAAAAACAAACATTTATTCTTATCATTTGTTTCACCAGTTATTGAGTCATGAGAGGACCTTTATCCCATGACTGTCTACTTTGTTTAAGAGTGTTTGGTGATGGACCATGTAAAATATTTATTGAAAGTCTAAGTACATTATATCCCCTGGATCACCCTTGTCCACATGCTTGCTGACACACTAAAGAATTCCAATAGATTGCTGAGGCATGTTTTCCCTTTACAAAAGTCATGTTGACTGATGCCCAACATATTGTTCATCTGTATGTCTGATAATTGTTCTTTAGTATAGTTTCAACCAATTTACCTCTTATGCTCAAAGTCAGGGTATGTCTAAACTGCAGCTGGAGGTGAAATTTCCAGCTCTGGGAGACATACGTGCTGTCACATTGATCAAACTAATGAGCAAAAAGTAGCGGTGTAACTTCAGGCAGTGGCACAGGTTAGTCACCCTCCACCTGAGAACATTCTGAAACCCTAGCCAAATACTCAAGCAGCTAGCCCATGCTAGCATTCACACTGCTGTGACTATACAGCTACATTTAGTGTGATAGCTCACTCAAAGCTGGAATGCGCAGATCTTCCCAAACTGTAAAATCCCTCCAACTGAGACACTCTCAGACTAAAGAAAAAGTTTATCCTTGGGTAACCCCCACAACACTTAACTGACATGCACAATTTTCTGGAATATGTGTTCTTTAAGCAAGCAAAAACAAATCAAAGTAAAATCTAGATACTTTGATAGCTTTCCCTCAAACAGGCTGGGGAAGACTTGAAGGAAGCTGATTGTTAATCCACTATCCAATTCTCCTCCCCTACATTTCTTTTTGTCAATGTGGTTATTGAGTGTTTCTAAGAAATCAATTGACAAAGCATTCTTGTATTCCTGAGAAATGAGCAGTTATTGTGAAAGAAATGTTTTAAGACTCACAAATTGGGACAACAATAGATCTGGTTAAATCAAGAAAAAAAAATGGCGCAAAACACTGACAAGCTTGTTGAGTGATTATTATGATAATTGCTTTTTTTTAAAAAAAATATCTAAATTAAAAAGCAATAAAAACAGTTGAAAACACTCTCCATCACTTTGAACTGAACAACAAATTGCCATGTTTACTCAATAATTATTTTTAAATGGGGAAAAATACCTTTCTTCCCTGTCAATATTGTCAAACAAAAAATGGAGACTAGAAAGCATGATTATAAAATTATTTTCCAGGTTCATGGATTAAGTGAAGATTCATAGTACCATAGCACAACTTCATCTCTTGATTTAAGATACATGAACAAACATATAAATTATTATATACTGTCTACTCACCAGATGAAGATCCATGCATGTAGAATTGTGGTCACAAGCATTGATAATACAGTCATCAACATCCTGGTCACATTTCAGTCCTGCATATCCAGGGTTGCACAAACAATAGAAGCCATCAACAACTGCAAGGACAACAAACAGCATTTTGATGCTAATTTAGAATTAAAGTGAAACATTATTGTAAAATTACTTAAGTAATGTTAAAACAAGGCTGAATAACATCAGGAAGATACTTTTGTCTGGCTTTACTCTAAAATGTACAGTATTAAATCAATTATTTAAAATCTTAAAACTTATCACTGAAATATCTTGAAATAGTTTTTTATTCGCACAGAAATCAGCTGACTTGTACCGTACAGTATTTTGCTTAAACAATTCAATCATTTGAAATAAATAGCTATGAACCATCATCAGTTTGTGCAAAGGCTGTAAACACACCCAATTTACTGCTGAGATATTTTCCAATGGAAACTTGGAAGTGCATAGGGTATTTTTGCTTCAGTAATGGTTTTAAATAAATATGCGGACAGCAAACATCACTTTTGCAGTGATGTCTGCCTCATATTACAGCATTATTTTCAAGAGAAACTTGCTCAAGATTTTAAATTTGGCAGCTTAAACTGGTTTCACTCATGATGTATTTCCATGTTTCATTGTAATTCTCAGAAACTAATGATCATAATCTTTCCTTTTTTTGTCATATTGTACAATATAAAGAGAGAAGTATCATTGGAGCATTACAGCTATACAAGGGACCAGTGACAGCAGTAATTGCAGTTCTTACAGGGCTGGATTTATTACAACCTCACATAGGTCCCTGGATTCTTCATTATCCCTAAGATTTACCATGTAATCTATGCTGTCACTCTGTCTCTGTACATGTAACTTCCATTACTCTCATTAAATGCTTTGGGTCTTCCATGGCAACAGCATTTTTCATCTGTCAAGAGATGCTTAGCTTTCTCTGACTCCTAGATTTCTGCAGTCATGATTCTGTACGCAGTGCAGTGGAACTGAGACCTCTGAGGAGTATAAGTCAAACCCATAGGCATCACAGACAGACAAGATATCCACAAAAGACTTGGCAGATGGTAGCATGGGACACTTTACTTCCATACCATTTCTCATCCTATTTCACATTTATAAATCTGACATTTATAAATATACAGTAAGTAAAATACAAATGTAAACATGCTAGGAGATAATATTTTATCTGGCACACTCAATTAAGTCAATTAGCTCATTCCCACATAGAAATAAATTAGATGGATAAAACTTGCTAAAATTGATCATTGTTTTGTAAACTAAAAGAGTGTTTTATGTGCTTAGACATTTGGGGACAGATCCTCAGCAGGTATAAATTGCTCTCTTAAAGTTAATGGAATTAAAGTTGTTTTCTACCAGTTGTGGGTTTGTTTTAAAATGTCCACATTACAAATGTTTAATTAAAATTTAACACAAATGTGAACATTGCTCAGGTTCATGGTTACTTACACAGGGCACAAACTTTATATATACACTACATGATCAATAAAACTGAAATTTTACATACATCTGTTTGGATTGTAGAAATATTGTCCCACAAGAGATTGTTACAGAAGGTGGATAAACTTTAGATTTTATGCTGCAGTACTGAAATATATCATGTTATTTATATCAGGAAAATAATCACAATAAGCTAGGTGCTACACACAGGCAGAGGAGCAAACAGAATAGCTCAGGAGTAGGGTTTGTGCTCCCTTACTCTTTGGTCTGATATAACTGATTCTCTTGAATCTGGGTAGGCTTGATTGAGACACAGAATCAAGTGAAGGTACAGCACAAAGCAGTTGTATGGAGCCATAGATCTGCATTAGTGTTTGTAGCAACAGGGCAAAATATATAACATTTTATTACATGCTATCATAAGTATAAAGTAGCCTAGAATTACTGTTTACCTATAAGGGGTTAAGCTAAAGGTAACCTGAGAGGTGGACAACTGACCAATGAGAAATTCCTCAGGAGACAAAGGATTTTAAGTTAGTTTCTCTCTGGGTCTCTTCTCTGTTCAACTCGGCTATGGGATGAACCACACCTATTTTTTTCACTGTAACTATACCTTTCTATCAACTAAGGTAGTCAGTAAGTTTACCTTCTTTTTATCACTTGGAGGGTTCTCAGGGGTGAGTGTTGGTGGGTGTTCTTGATATTTTAAGATTCAGCAGAGATATCGACAGTGGGAGAAAGTTGCCTCGGGGGAGAGGTTTGGGTTCTTGATTCTTTTGTTGATTATGGTAGATGCTGTTCTATTGATGGTTATAAGGGATTTATTCCTTTCTTTTAAGAATCTGACTGTTTGTTTTCCATTGTGTAAGATCCTAGTTTTGGATCGGGCACGTCGCGCAGGATCAGGCGAGGCTTTTCTCTGAATCTTCCCAAGGAGGAATAAGTTTGGGGGTTTTGTGGAAAGAGAAAGAGGGGCTTCAAGTGGCCCATGTCCAATAGTTTTTTGAGACATTCTCACTTGATGGTGGCAGCATACCAAGTCCAGACACAGAAGAAGTTGTGTTCTGGGGAAAAACATTTTAATCCAAGCTGGTAAAATAAGCTTGGGGGAGTTATTTCTTTTTTCATGTGGGTCCCCACATCTGTACCCTAGGGTTCAGAGTGGGGAGGCAATCCTGACACATGCTCTAATTAAATCCATATATAGCAATTATACCTAACAGTCCTTAACCGAGCACATTGCTTGTAGGCATCAAATCAATCTTTGGGAGGAATTTGAAGGATGAGTGGAAGTGTCAAAGTGTCTCATATGATACAGGGTAGCATGGAGATAGTGCACCATTTACTAATATTAGGAGTCTTCATTCATCTACAGGATAATTCCTTAGTTTGTAGGAAATCTTCTTGCAGGAAACGTGTTTTCCACATACACTTCTGAAACTATAAGTAGGCCATGTGGCTACAATACAGCCTGATGGGTCAACCTATGGGATGGAATGGCAGCTATTAACTTTCCACAAGGTTTTGTGCCATTGGATCTCATAGCCCCTCCCACAGCCACTCCTCAATGGCATGGTCTGTTAAGCACCAGCCCAGAAAATCTCTCTTGGGTGTAGAGGATTTGAAGGCCCCAGTGAACAGCTACTGTCACTAAGCCCCACTTCTGAATGCACCAATTGTATGGTGCAGAGAGCTTTGGATAGGCTCTCTGCAGCTGAGTGATTTTCATCCCAAAGGACCAACCCTGTGAAATTAATGTAAACCTCCCATTGACATTAGTGGGAGAAGGATTGGGCCCATATCAATTTAGACAGTTTCAGGGCAATGGTGTAGAACATATGTACACACTACTATCTTCACTTGATGGATTCCACATGACTCAGCTGGAGGTCACAGACTCTCTCCTGACAAAAAGCTCTCTCCATTAACCTGCAGGCCTGTGCTTTTGGATAGAAGAGCTAAATGCCCCTGAAGTACTGCATACTCTCCATCGGAAATGGGTTTGTTACAGTACTGCACATTTCTGTTTCTCATGGGAATATTTTATTACTTTTTTGCTTCCTCCAGCTTTTTTTTTTTTTTAAAAAAAAAAAAAAGCTTTAGAAAGTTACAAGCAATATTCTTCCCAGTCACCAAATCCAAGCAGGACATGTCTCTCTCCCTAATGGAAGACTTCTCCTTTCTTTTGGCTTGGCTTTAACTCAGTTCCTTTCTTTTGTTTATGTTTAATGGAGAGAACATACTATTTAGAGAACTCTTATTTACAGTGTCTTCATGTCTTTCTTGAGAGAACTGGTAAGCTTAATAGTTCCTCCTGAAGCTACATGGTTTTTCTAACTCTGCGGTGGCATATGACAGAACAAGAGGTGATGGTCTCAAATTGCAGTGTGGGCGGTCTAGGCTAGATATTAGGAAACACTATTTCACTAGGAGGGTGGTGAAGCACTGGAATGAGTTACTTAGGGAGTCGGTGGAATCTCCATCCTTACAGGTTTTTAAGGCGCAGCTTGACAAAGCTCTGGCTGGAATGATTTAGTTGGGATTGATCCTGCTTTGAGCAGGGGGTTGGATAGATGACCTCCTGAGGTCTTTTCCAACCCTAATCTTCTATGATTCTACTGCTTGCATTTCCTGTGCTTTAAATTTCCCTTCCTGTCTCTAAGCAGTTTGCAGACTACATGCCATTTAAAGAGATAGTAACTTCGCCAGAGCCACTGATTGAGCCAGCTTGTTCTTACAGCAATTAATAAAACATTAAAAGCACTCTTAGTAGTTTGTATTTATATGTCCAGGGCATTACATAATCATAGAATGTGTATTGCTCAGGCAACTTGGAAGATAGTTTGTGTTAATGCTACAGAGCAGAGAGTTGTGTAACAAGCTTTTGGATAAAGTCAGGTACATTCATTGCTGGAACATAGCAGCTGCTAAGCCATTGAGGTCAGGGAGCTGATTTAAATGTTCGCAGTTATTGCGGAGAGTGCCACAATAAATTCAAGTTAGGGATAATAAGCTAAAGTATTAAAAAGGGGGAATTTGAATCTGCATCTAGTGATTTCATGACAATATGTGGTTTAGTGAAACCTGAAGGAGGCAGTTTTTGTAATTCATAATAGACCTAACATTATTATATCATTTAGGCTAAGAATTGCAAAGCTGCCTAGAGGATTCAGATGAAGAGTTTCTACTGAAATTGCTGGTATCTGTGTACATAAATCTCTAAGGTAGATTTGAAAACTTCAACCTTAGCATAGTTCAGAAACGTGCAAGGCAAATTAACTTTTTTTTTTTTTTGCTTGACAGTCCTGAGGGCAAATGTGCAGTAATGCTCACCTAGAATCCTATAATAAGTAATGCAGAAGCATCAGATGTTAGTGCACTTAATCTGACAAGTAGACAGGACACAAAACAGGATAGTAATTCATCAATCTGCCTCTAATGACTAATGAAGAAATATAAAATACAGCTATCCAAAAAAGTGTGAGAGAAATTCTAGAAGGCTGTTACTGGTGAAGAGAGACAACATTTTATATCAGTGTGACCATATTAAAATGCAGTGTTCACAGATATGTTAAAATTATTAAGCACAAGGTCTAATTGCTTTGTGTTCTTTTCACACCAGCAATTTGAAAATTATCACCATCAAATGCACGACACAAGATCCATTTGGCTAATTTAAACATTAGAAAAGGCAACTCAAATCTCATTAAAATTTCTCATTACCTGCATTTGTGACCCATGGAAACATAAACCTCTTTGCCAGGAGTTGAGGAATTTTGGCAAAAATAATCCTCCTGGCACAGGCTCTGGAGCTCCAAACAGACTAAATTTCAATAAAATGATTTGCTGTTCTCTCCAGAGCCACTCAGTTGCCACATCAGATTGAACAGTAGGAGTCCTCCACATTAAAGTGTGTAATCAGGGTGAACTTACTGTCATAGCAATATCCGTGGATGCAAGGGCTGGAGCTGCACTCATTGACGTTAATCTCACAGCGTGGACCTGCAAAGCCCTGCATACACTGGCACCGGAATCCAAGGGGAAAAATGTCCAAATCCGTCTCTTGTATGCACACAGCTCCATTCTCACAGGGATTGCTAATCTCACAAGGCCTAAACTCACAGTTAGAACCTGTGAAAGGAAAGAAGCAAAGCTGTCAGTGTTTAACTAATGAACCAATCCTAGCAGTTGCTGCCTATTATGTGCTACATTTTCTTTAGATCCCAGGTTAACCTTCTTCACTTGGAGACTCTCAACTATACTTTCAATTTTTTTTTCCTTTTTTTCTTTGCTTGACAATTTTACAACAGAAAAATAGATCTCATTTTGATGTGTGTTTTATTTATACACTGGCTATAACATTTTAAAACCTACAAAGTTTCTTTTGAATATATTTTATGATTCTTTTGTTTTTGCCCATGTCCCCCTAAAATGAATTTAATAAAATGTAATGATTTAATAGACATTTTCTTAATGAATTTGATGCTTCCCTGCCTTTATTCCTACTACTTTGTTGTCACAATCACCCTATGATTTTTGTTTGGATTCATTCCAAATCTTCATTATGAAATAAATGCAAATACTTGTTTTTGTTTTTAATTTGGAATATATGACATTTTAATTATGTTACACAAATACCTATTTATGAAATTAAATATTTTCATAATTAGCTTTAGTGGTTTAAAGATCATGGCTTTATTGAGACTTAATGTTGACAATAGGGAGAAAAGTTAATATGGAAGTAGCTGAATCACATATATACTTTCTAAATCTGAAAAGTTCAAATAATTTTTTTTTGTATATGTGAATCCATTTTGCATACTCTTTTCCTTTGTGGTGAATGTGGGCTCTAAATCACCCAGGACCTCCTACACTGGGTGATCTTCCCACGGCTAGTTACACTCCAATGCTAATTCCTCTGAGGTACCATGAGAAGCTACTCCAAAGATCTCACTATACTACAATAATTTTCCACTTTTGGAAACAGATTTAACACTGTCTCCATGCACCATTTACACCCACAAAGAACATAGCTAATGCTGGTCTAACCGGGCTCTTGCCGGTCCTCTTCACAAACAAGCCTGGAGACCACCTTATGTGCAACACCTGTGTCCTTTATTGCTGTGTTTGTTCCCACCACCTACTATTTACAGATATATACAACAGCTACAGATCAGGGCTCAGGGAGACTGCTAGCTTCTTGGCCTACACGGATCTAGAGCTCACACTCTTCCTGGTCTGGTCTGATCTGCCCTGCTTCCGGCCTGCCAGCTTTTATAGCTGGCTCCTCAGGTCTGCAGGTACCTCCCCTCAGGCAATTAGGGCGTGGCCTCCCAGCAAGCTCCAGCTAGTGCCTTCTTCTCCCTGAGTATGGGCTAACAGGGGCCTGGCTTGATCCTCTGAGCCAGCACCCTGTTATAGCTGGGTATGTGGACTTTCTCATGAGCAAGGCTATAAATGTGTCCTGGTTGTTCTCCTTTGTAGGTAGAACAGCTACCAATGTCTACATATACAGACTCGTCAGTCTTCCTACTGCCATCGCTCTGTGTGTGTGGACATGTACAGGAAAACAGTAAAGGTCATACCAGAGCAGAGCTGCAGCCTATATTCTCCAAGTATCTTTTTTTCAAGGATAGTCCTCATAGCAAACAATTATGGAATAACAAGCCCATAAGCAAAATTTCTTCCCAACCCTGAGATACAAGTAGTTGATTTATATCCTGAAGCATAATGATTTATGTCCCTAATAAATATGTATCATATATAATGTGATGGTGACTGTTCATTTTCACTTTATGAATTTCTAACACATTTAAACATTTTTGTTCTCAATATCTTGTTGCAGTTAATTCCACAGGCTAATTGTATGTTGTTTAAGGAAAGTACTCTCTTTTCCTGATTTAAATTTGTTTTCTTTCAATTTCAGTCTATTTGTTCTTATTTCATAAGAAAGAGGTAAATCAGATGCTCTTAATTTATCTGTTTATATCATTATTTGCCAAGTTCTAACATGTCCTAACTTATTTGAATCCTAAATGAAGCAATCCTAATCTTTTCATTCTCTCCTCAAAACGAATTTCTCTCCATACCGCTCATCATTTTCATTGCCTTTCTCGTGACCCTTTCCATATCCTTTCCATCTTTTCTGAAATAGTGGTGACCGAAATGAATGCAGAATTGATAGCAAGCGTGTATCATCGATTTATATACTGGCATGATATTTTCAGTGTTATTTTCTATCTTATAGTTTATAAAGTCTAACATTTTGCTTGAAATTTTATCCACTGCTGCACAGGGAACAGATATTGTGATTAAGCTGCCAAAGTTCTGCATCATATTAAGAAATTATTAGATTAACATAAATTCAATTAACTTAAATTCTTTCTAAAGAAATAACTTTGAAGGATCACAATGGGACATGAAGTTTAAAGATATTCAATTCCCCTGTGTTTTTCCTTTTTAAATCTTGTACACTAAAGAATCACTGTCTCTGTGACATCTACATTGCAGGAAACAATCAGATTTTTCTTCTATTTGGAAAACACAAAGCAATACAAAAGTGCAAGAATTGAAGCAGTCCTGGTGGATCAAACGCTGATTAAAAAGAAGCTGATATACTTCCTCCTGAATGTTTGTTGTTAATTATTAACATCATTTTAATAGAAAAATACCCCCAGATCTCTGGGGACTACAGACTATAAAGATAGTGCTATTTTTATTTTATTTTTCTTCAATGTTGTGACATTTTCAGATGCAATCCAGACCAATGAAGGGCTGTGAAACCATCTGCACTGCTACATGAGGTGCCTTTAGGGTGACCAGACAGCAAATGTGAAAAACCAGGATGAGGGTGAGGGGTAATAGGAGCCTATATAGGAAAAAGACTCCAAAATTGGGACTGTCCCTATGAAATCAGGACATGTGGTCACCCTAGCATGCCTCACAAAGATTTGCTGCTATGGCTTCCAACCTGGGCTCCTCACAAACAGACAAACAGCATACAGGGCACATCCTGAGTGTCTGAGTATAGCCATAGATCTGGTCCAGCAATTCTGACCCCAGCATCTTGTCAGCTGAGACAAGCAGCCTTTATTACTACATGTAGGGGGACCCCAGCACACTTCCAGTCCGGGATTTTTCCCCAAAAATGTGTGTTCTGCACTGCTCAGTCCTCTTCTGGATAGTCCAGATACATTAGGTCCATAGCCCCTCCAAGGAGATTTCAATACAATAACTTGCTGCCTTAAACGGAGTTACCCAGCCAGTTCACATCACTGGATTACTGTTGATTAAAAAATAAAGGTAATGTATTTAGCTACAAACAGACAGGTTTTCAGTGAGTACAAGTTTTGAGGCATTTAAATCAGAAATGGTTACAAAAAATTAAGATAAAACACTTCTTAAACTAGACTTGGTTCAAGATGAAGTCCCTTACCACACATTTCAGTAACATTGCTAACCAGACTCTCAGGCCAGGATCTGCTCTCAAGGTCCAACATCTGTTTTCTGCTTTCTTTTGTTCTCTTAGGTTAGAGAGAGAGATGGAAAGGGAGAAAACTTGGGTTGTTATTGCCCCTCAGTTTTATAGTCCAGTCACCTTTTGAAAAGCATTTTCCTGAGCATGACCTCCAGTTAAAGTTCTTTCCAGCTGAGAGCAAGGACACATGGACTTTTGAGGAAGAAGGAGGTTTCATGCTGTTTCTCTTCACCTGTGAATGCTGAAATGCAGATTCTTTGTCTTCTTTCTCCCCCTCTCACTATCTAAGGATACTGATTATAGCTTGCATGCAAACTGAGGCACACAGATCCCTCAGGCCTGCTTCACCAGTTCTACCTAATTGTTGCTACACGAGTTTGAATGTGTTTCTTTATCATCATATGGAGAGGATTTTATAACTTTACATATAATGTTGCTATATACATTTCAACATGATATTATTGATCTGTGAGGAGTTAGTTTTCAAATGGTATCTCACAAAGCGTATTTTGCACTAACATTATTAAAATGGTGTGTAGGGTGTGACTGCAGGAGTGTATTTAGTCACAAGTGCATTTTGCCTTTGCCTTTTCTTTCTATACTAATCAGTATACTACAGTTGTTTAAAGTTTATATGAAACAGGTTGAACAACTTTAGTCTGGTTTAAACAGTGATCTTCAAAGGCCTCTGGACAAGAAAATACTTTGCCTACTCAAAATATCAGTTTATTTTACCTCATCATCTGAAGAAGTTTCCCATATTCCCAAATAGAATTTTGGAGAATATTTCTGGGCATATATTTAAGAGGAGTAAAAAAATATCAACAAGTTCACGAAGTAAGGAATTGGAAGATATATTCAGCTATTACATTTTCAATTCCTTGTCTTCTCTTTGCATATATAAATATTCATAATACATGCAAACAGATATATGATGTTTGTTTCACACAGTGATGATAGCCAATGTGAATGAAAGCATGGATCCTTCAGTCAGAGAGGAATTGACCTTGTTCCTGGCATCATATGTTCACTGGCATCAGGATCTCATGTAACTAATGAACCAGTCTTACAACGTGGCAGAAGAGCTGTTAAGCAAAAATCTCTAGCAAGCAAAGCCTATTGTGCATGAACAAGGCTTGCGGGGAGAGGGGGGCGAGGGCGAGTAGACTAGAGAATCTTGATAATTGTTGCTTTAATTATCAAATGAAAAAGACCCCCTTCCCCAAACACACACTTTCACATGTCTTCCCCCATCCCATCTAGTCTCTGTGGTCTCAGGGATAATCATAGTGCTGATTACAGGCACAATTAGGTATATAAACCTGGACAGAACAACATTGAATAGGAAGTAGCTGTGAAGATCCCTGTGGTTATAAACAGACTGGGCTATAGGTAGCTGGAGAAAGGCCAGAAGATCAGGACAGAAATCTCTCTCACTCCTCTCTGCCATCCCTACCTGCGGTGAGTGTTAAGACAGAGGGTTGAAGGAGAGTCCATGTGAAAGGACAGGAGGTACGTTGTCATGAAAAACTGGCATGTGGAGGGGGCAAGGAAAGCAATCAAGTAGGCTTCTTTGCCCTGCCTAAGTCTATATCTTAATTATTCTCCCTCTTTTCTCTACTCACTGCCTTCACAGCTTCTTGACCAGCAGGCTTTAGTACATATTTTTCTACATGCAACAAACATTCCTCAGAACACCACTGTGGTAAGGCAATAGTTAAAACAGGATCCCTATCATCTTAATGACTTCTAGATTTTGAAAACAGGTGGATGCTCAGAATTTAAATGTCTTCTTTAGACTCTTGTTCAGTGCTGCTACCCTAAAGAGTAAGAAGAGACCTCCAGAGAGGATGGGACTGACTATAGATTACGTAGATATACACTCACTTGCATAGGATCTGGAGTTCAACATTTCCATCTTTTTTTGTTTTATCTCATTAATCAGAGAAATAAGGGGCCGGATTTTCCACTGTTACACTAATTTTGTGCCTATTTGACTTTTTGTGAGTCAGTGTACTCACAACATCCTAAACCTGGAGAATTAAGCCCAAGATATAGAGCAGTTGCTAAACTCTAAAGTTCTCTTGCTTATCTTTTGTAGTATCTGAAATATTCAGTTGCTAGTAGATACCTAACTAAACATATCTTCAACAAGTGTCTATCATTTCCCTCTCTTCAATCATACACCTTCAGAAGTGCAACTTTTTCCCTGCAGTTTTCTGATTAGCAATTTTGAAAAGGTTCTTGGCTAATCCTCCATCTTATTTTAACTTCAAAATTCCTGAATCTTTTAAAATTACCAATTGGGGACTTCATGGACCTGAAGATCTACCTATGATAAGTGATGTTCCTCTTCAGAAAGAGATCAGCTGTTTCCTTATGGGATAGGATTGCAAGCAATAGGAGGCCCTGCTAATGTTGGAAAGTTGAAAATATTTCCTAGAAGTGGAAAAAAAATATATATAAAACTAATATTGTACCTGCAGTTATGTATTCCATTATTATACCTCATCTGGATTCTAATTACTCCCTGCTTTACTTCGGTATTTGTACTATATTGCATATAAACGAGAGGTTATCCAAAGGCTAAGCTACCATTAACTGAACATGCATGTGAAGAAAGGAGACATTTTGACATTACCATTATACTTCTGAATGTTTGAGTATTTAACTAAGTGCATTACCTAATGTTCTTCTGCTATTGAAATGCTAATGATTTTGTTCATGTTCAAACTGGAGGGTTGGGAAAGCAATGGGACAGAGAAAAATTATATTCTCTCCCTTCTTTTTCAATAAGTGCAGGTGAGAATTAGGGTTATAGTCACCTATTGTTCCCGTCCCTTATTCCCGGGAATACAAGAAATCTATATTAAATTTAATGAAGGTCTAGAAAATAACGAGTAACATAAATATGAGAAATTCCTGATGTTTTGATTTTTTTCAATAAATATTAATATGCAAAGAATACTCTAGCTAAATAGGATTCATAACAGTGAGGCCAGATTACAAATACAACTCTAGAAACATTTAAAAGAAAAAAGGAAAAATTGTTGCAAAATGTATAACAGTGAAGGAATTACATTTTCTATAAGTCATGATTTAAAGCAGAATGGGTAAAAAAATCATGAAAGTCAAAAGGAAAAAAAATATAAAATCCCATCTGTCAGTCTCTCAACAGTCAGTTGAAATTTTTGGTCACAGTTTAGTAAGACGAGTTCACTGCCACCACTAGTCTCTATTAGTTATTTTTTAAATTTAATTTGAACAGATGTAGATTAATAAAACAACGCTACTCGGAGGTTGGCCACTAGCTTCTTTATTAGAATGTGTATTAAATGAAGAACATAGAATTAGTGTGGCTGCTGCCCTCCCATACTTTTTAAAGCTAGAAACTTATGATGGACTATTTCTGTGTAAAGCCAAATGGAATACTGATATATGCAAGGCACAGATATAGTTCACTCATTTGAATTGATCAAAATATAAAAAAGCAGAAAAATTCCTTAGATGTTTGGAATATCTATTGTGTTTCTAATTTATTTGATCAGGGGTTCCCAAACCTGGTTCGTGGCTTGTTCAGGGTAAGCCCCAGGTGGGCCACAAGATGCTTTGTTTACCTGAGCATCCGCAGGTACAGCCACTCACAACTTCCAGTGGCCGTGGTTCACTGTTTCCAGCCAATGGGAGCTATGGGAACCGTTGGCCCGGCCCACACCGCTGATTAGGTTAATTGTTAGGTTTAATGTTAATTAGTGTTAGAATACATTATAAAAGGAGTAGTTTGTTAAAATTGGGGACCTGATTTTTAATTAATTAGTAATGATTAATATCTAAAGAGTACTGTTAGCTTCCAGGATTATAAGGCTATACTTCATTCTGTTGTCAATGATACACTATTTTATCTGAGAGTGTAGGTATAGTTGTAGTATTGTATAAGTAGTAATTGCATGCCTGTTCACTTAACTAATCATTTTTCTTTTGACTAAAATTTGTTTTTAATCCTAGTGTCACCTAGTGATCCTCTACTAAATAAATTTTCTTAACCTAACTTGAGGCTCAAACCTGAAAATTAAGGGCAGGTCTACACTACAAAATTAAATTATGTCGACATACAGACACTACAAGAATTAAATTGTTTTTGCATGTCCACACTATTTCTTATGTCAGTGGTGTGTCTCCTCACCAGGAGCACTTGCACCAAATAAACTGTTAGTGTGGGGCACTGTGTGATGTCTTCTGAAAGGCAGTAACTGCTGATGTAAAGCAACACAGCGTCTAAACTGACTCTGCATCGACCTAACTACATCAGCCTAAGTGCTATACGGCTTACAGAGGTGAAGTTATTAAGTTAGTGTAGTGGGTGAGTTATATCAGTTGGAGCTACATTTGATGCGTACAGAGTTAGGTCGACATAAACTGCCTTACATCACTGTAGTGTAAATTAGGACTGAATTCAGTTTTATAGCACTGTTATTTTTAACAACTTAATATTAATTGGGAATGTTTCAACATTAAGGTTACAAAAGGTCCGAGTTCACAGCGTAGAACTGGGATATGAAAGGGCAGGTAGATAATATTTATTAAAGGCAGTAACTTGACAGAGGAGTAAAGGAAAGAATGGGAGTCAAGCAAGATGGAAAGTGGAACAGACCCAGAGACCCAATCAATTCAATACACTTTTCTAGCTATGGTTAATTAATGCTAAACTATTTTAACTTCTCTTCATTACCTCTTTCTGTGCAGTTATTTTTTGTTGAACGAATGGATTGCATGTATTCACTAAGGCTTTTTTAAACCCAATGAGTAAGGGTATGTTTTAGTCACGTGTATTTTTAGTAAAGTCATGGACAGGTCACAGGCCATAAACAAAAATTCACGGTCCGTGACTTGTCCATGACTTTTACTATATGCCCTAAACTAACAACTTGGACGGGGGCTACAGGTGCTCGGGAGTGAAGGGAGGGTCTGGGGGTGCTGCGAGTGCTGGGGGAGGTGGCATGGGACCCTGCTGGTGTTGGGAGGGGGCGTTGGTGGGGCTATCAGGGGCTCCCTACCTAGCTCTGCATGTCCCTACAGCTCCTAGGTGGCAGAGAGGATGGGGCTCCATGCACTGCTCCTCCTAAAAGCACTGGCTCTGCAGCTCCCATTGGCTGGGAACCATTACGATTGGAGCTGTAGGGATGGGGCCTGCAGACGTGAGCAGTGCGTGAAGCCTAGGAGGTGCTGCAGGGCCATGCCAGTGGGAGCCAGTGAGCCCCCCATTCCTAGGTAAGTGGCTCCCTACACCTCTCAACCCTGTGCCCCTAGCCATGAGCCCCCTCCCACACACCCAGATTGCTGATGCTGGCCACTGCAGAAGTCATGGAAAGTTATAGAATCCATGACCTCCATGACAGACTCACAGCCTTACCAATGAGAACTTTATAAATATCTAATAACCTGCATAAAATAGTGAAAAGACAAATTACTTATTTCATTAGAGTATTACTTTTGTGACAGCATATATTGCGTGTGTAAATGATATGTCTTTCTCCTAAGCAGCACACATATACACATGAATAATGAACAAATTGTTTTGGGATTCTTAGTTTAAGAATGACATAAGTATTGCATATTAGTAATGGCATTTCACTAACAATCATACCATTTCACTCTTTCATACCATTTTTCTTATAACATTTTTGCAACTACAATTCAATAAATGCCATGATCTAGTACCAGAAATAGGTAATTTCCTGTTGTGAAATCCTTTGATTTGCTAAGCCATTACTAATTGACAGAAGTGTCAATTTTCAAAGAGTGATATACAAAATAAATTGTCTAATATAAGGGGGGGTTTTGTATTTTTTGTTTTTTAATTTTCCCCTCTAGAGAACACAAACATTTGTTTTCATTACTTTTTCTTACTGGAAAGAGGTGACCTAGTTTTTCTCCTCTTTGTTAGAGAAATTTCAGTACAAACAAAAACAACAGCTTTCTGTTAGCAACTAATGAAAAATTCAATTTCATTTATGAAAATGTTACCAGATAATTTGAAAACAGTATTCAAAGTCAACATTTTCCCAGTGGAACTGTGAATCAGATACACAAATATATTCAAATTAAAACTTTCTGATATAAATCATGACAATATGGTAGAAGTTGCAATAAGCTGCTTTTATAACTGCTCTTGCCCAGCTCCAGGACAAAATGCAAGTGCACAGTTAAAATGAAAATTTTCCAAATACTGAACAGTCTTCTTTAAAAATAATTATTAAAATGTATGGAGAAGGTTACTTCTTTTTGTGCACACACACAACACACACATGCAGTATACATTAATCACTAATGCACTGTTTCTCTGCAGGCCATTTTGATTTCCTTGTGGGTTGGGAATGTGTTTTGAAAATAAATATAATAATTATATAAACAATTTTCACAAGTGGTGAACATCCGTCAGTAGCCACTGATTGCAGATAAATACTGTATTCCATTGTTTTTTCGTGAAGTGAAACTGGAATCTGTTTGTCCTGATTTTATATATTTATGTATTTTTATATATATTGTGATGGAGTCAGACCAGAAGGGTATAGGAGAGTGCTGGAAGGCAGGTATATTAGTCTCAGGATGTGCAGGTCCCTGTTCCCTGGATAGCCAAACAAAGGCTACTCCAGGCCAATCAAGACACCTGGGGCCAATTAAGAACCTTCTAGAAAGGAGCAGAAACAGCTAGCCTGATTGGGACACCTGAAGCCAATCAGGGACTGGCTGAAACCAGATAAAAACCTCCCAGTTAGTCAGGTGGGCTGTGGGTGTCAGGACCAGTGGAAGGAAGTTATGCTGTTGGTGAGACTGAGTGGTGGACAATGTATCATACAGAAGGAAGGAGGCCCTGACGTAAGGGTGAAGTGGAGTTTGAAGAAGCGGGGACTACTGTGGGGAAGTAGCCCAGGGAATTGAATTGTGTTTTATGGATAAGAGGTCAGCCATCTTAGCTGATGCTATTAGGGTCCCTGGGCTGGAGTCCGGAGTAGAGGGAGGGCCCAGGCTCCCCCCTTTTCTGCCTCCCTTAATTAGTTACTGAGAAAGGGAGGTCATTCTGGGCCTAGAGGAGTTTCGGAGGCCCCTAAATCTGCCAGGAAGCACTCGACCCACCAATACAGACTCGGAACTTTGTCACTATATATATATTAAAAAAAAAAATCTCTTGCTGCCCCCCCGCCCCACAAAAACAGCCCTCCTTCACCTGGTACAGATTTGCTAAGTTCACAATAAGTCAGAAACCATGTTGACTTCAGCTGCTGGGTCTTCAGCAGTCTGCAAAATCAAGACACTTATTAGGTGTCTAAATATAGACTTTCAGGCTAGGTCCACAAAGGGACTTAGGTATCATAGCATTGCAATAGCTGACATTTAGGTGTTTTGCTACCCAGTGCAATCCTCAAAAACAGACTTAGTCACCCAGGCTCCCTGTGCAACTGATGGGAAGAATTAGGTACTTAAAGCAATTCACAGAAATGAGCAAGCTGACCAGGGAGCCACCTAAGCTAGCTAGTAGGAAATGCTGAGGGAAAGGGGAAACTATAAGTGCCACCCCTCAAAGGTAGTTAACTGCCTGACTCTGGGCTGTTAACCCTCTTCTGGAATTAGGCTCCTAAGCCAGGTCAGCAATTTCTAATGAAAAAAAGTGAACAGTATAGTCAATAACCTAGTGGTTAGAGCTACTTATATGGAATATGAAAGACCTGTTTTCAAATTACTGCTCTGCCTGATTTGGAGGAGCAACTGAAATTAGCTCCCCAGTGAAAGCCTTAACTCCTGGGCTTCAGAATTACCCTGTTGCTTTCCCTCTCTGACCCTATGTAAAAATTAAATTTCAATTATGTGGAACTATTTCAGAGGCTATTGGGAGACACGCTCTCAGTCCTTGAGTATAGTATAGCCTGGGGGTTAGGAACTCTAGAAACCGCAAAGTCCCCGATTCAGATCGGGCTGAGAGGAGATTCAAATCTGGCTTTCTCACATTCCAGGTGAGTGCTGTATCTGCTGCGGTACTGGATATTCTGGAACATGGATGCAGCCAGCCAGCCCCAAAAATTCTTGATCAGGTTCTCCCCCCTCCACCAGCTGTCTTTTGTGGAGATTAGTCATGCTTCGAAAAGGCCAAAAAAATTGGCCACCAAAGGCTAGATGATAGGCAGGTTAACACCAAGACTGAGAATATCATCAGGATTTAAGCATGATTTGAAATGAAGAGCTGTTTGGCAACATCAGGATTTAGGTAATTTTGCATATGCCTACCAGCAGAAACTTAAGCACTATGGGGACTTCGCTGGCATGGGCCCCTAGGAAATTTGGGTGCCAACAAAGCTGGGTGGCAGCTGAGCAGGGGTTCTGAAGATTTCAGTGGCACCTACATATTGGATTGAGGCACTTAAAATGGCAGTTTAGCCTTGGGTAACTGATATTAGCCTCTTATGCCCAGATCCACAAAGGGAATTAGGTGCCTAAATCTGGGGCTTAATCACTTAAATCCCAAATTTAGGCATTACTGCAATCCACAAAACCCCAACTCATATGCCACCTAACCATGTAGGTTCCTAAATTCATATGCTACCAGAATTTTCATCTAAATTTCCATAGGTATCTAAGTTTCTGTCTCAGGGTATGCACACTACTGCCGCAGGCAGAAGCCCAGACACCTGCTTCACACCTAAGCCTCAACACAATCCTCTAACCAGGAAAAAGAGAAGGTTCCCCACTTAGCTTGCCTGCAGGACAAATCTACTGGGCATCACTCTCCAAACAAAATGGCCAATGGGGAAGACATATCTAAGGCCTTCTATAGCCTTTCACCTAGTGCTAAGGAACTGAACTAGGATGTAAGGGACCGTGGTTCAATTCCCCATTTCTGCCTGATGAGGAGAAGGGACGTCAATGGGAGCCTCTCACATCTTGGGTGAGTTCCCTAACCATTGGGCTAAAGGTTATGAGGCTAAGTCCTTCTTTGACCAATTTCTGTGGACGTAGTTGGGTGCTTAAGCTATTTTTACCAAATATGCATAGGCTGATTCCACTCCAGGAGAGACGGGCAGCTGATTCAGTGAGAAGGAAGAGCTCAGGATACACCACTTTGATAGCCATCTACTAGTGGCTTTCTTAGGCAGCTTCCCATCCAGCATACTAGCACTTGTGGATCTCACTCACATGTCTCTCTCTCTCCCCTCCTCCCCCCCACATTGTATAGGGTGCCTAACCTAGGGTTGGTGGATTTCCCAGTGATTTTCAAGGTGCCTGCAAGTGAGACATTACAACACTGAGCATGGTAACACCTAAGTCCTGTTGTGTCTCCAGATCTCACCCTGTTATATTCCTTCACTTACTGACAATACAGTATTTTCCTAAGTTCAGGCAGTACATCCTGGTACTGCGATTGTGTCTTCCTCTATGGTGAGAATGCAGTTTGGACACAATTAGAATATTAGAAGGGTTACTGCAAAAGAAATATCAATCTCTATAATCAAGATAGGGAAAAATGGTTCAGGCACTATTTCTTAAGACAAGTGGCAAACTTCAAATGGTCATTGTTTTTTGTTAATCCTTTTCCTTCCACATTTCACCTTTGAAATAAATAAATAAATAAATAAATAAATAAATAAATAAATATCTCCAATTTCAGTTCAGACAAAAATAATGAACTACAGTATACCTGTAAACATGATTTCTCACTTCTTATGAAATTAACAAAACTGCATTTCAGAGCAAATAGGGAGATGAGTTATCTTTTTATTTTTCAGAAGAGATACAAATTATGCAGATTTTGTTTCACAAAAGTATGCAATTTTCACAATTTTATAAACTGTCATAACACAACACCCTTATCTTGTTAGTAAGCATTATTGCCAGATAAATGTTCTTTCAGTTTTACCCTGAAATAACTGCTACCCCAGTGCTGTTTTGGTTTGTATTCCAATTGGAGAGTCTCAGGACACAGATAGACTTTCTTTCTTATCTACAAATGGCACTGTACTGAGATTATGTTTAGTGACTAATTAGTAACTTTTGTATATTTTCTGTGTTAACTATTTTCCTCAAATGTTTTCCGTGTTAATAGTTTGATAATTTATTGCATTTTTTGTGATATAGTATTAGACATCTCTCTCTGTTTCTGTCACTGTACTTCTAATAGTGCTAAAAGGCTTCTACAAGGTTACAGTGAATCACCACAGAATTTTCCAGAATAAATGTATTCAAATGGAATTCATGGTGAATATTTCATTTCATAATGCCACTCAATAGAGAAAAGTTAAATCTCTGGAAAGGTATCCTCATTTACAGCTGAGACTTTATAGCCACCTGAAGAAAAATGCCTCTGTTTTCCCAAAAGACAGTTTCTTGTAGCTTCTTGAAACTAAATGAATAATAATTTTAATTTGACCACCTAAAAAAATCTATATTGTTTTTAATCAACATCTATGCAGTCCTAATCCTAAATAATAGGTTTTCGTGAACACACCACAAGTGTCAAATTCTAGAAGAGCAGGTAAGCAGGATTCAATATTTAAGCTATGACTTTTTTAAAAAGAAAACCCTCTAAATATTAAAGCCCTGGGAATTAACTTTCATCAGTTTTGTTAAATTTTCCAAAATGTCATTTTTCACGACCTTGAAAAAGGTTAGGTGCACCTCTAAGCTTTTCATCACTTCTATCAGTTAGATGATTAGTTCCATCTATTTCCTGGCATAAATCCACAACTGGGATGATTAAAGACTAGTACATGCAAATTAAGCCTGAAGAACTATAGAACTGGATTGAAAAAATAAATGTGTAGATGCATGCATACATTGGTTTCACTGGAAAACAAGAAAAGTATTGCTCTCCCAATTTAAAAATATAACAAGCTTTCAGCCCATATTTACAGCAGAGTAATGAGCAAGTGAAAGATTTTTGCAGAATGTGTGTTCTCATTTCAATTTCCATGAAAGATTTAGTTTTGTAATTTGTCATAGATAATGCTATATAATATGTATAGTACTTAAAAACAAAATCCAAGAGTATATCTGAGAAGCAGTACTTAGCATTTTCAAAAGAGGAAATGTATTACAAATTAGTAAGGAAAACAAGACCATGCAACCATGCCAAATCTAAGCATGGCAGAGTCACACATCACACACTTAAAATGAGAAACAAAACAAAACAGAAGTCCAAATATTACTGTTCCATACCTGCATAGATTTCTGCAAAAAACAGATAAAACACAAGTTGACTTTATTACTTATGTGAAACATATTTTCTAAAAATTAAATAAAGTAACCAAGCCAATAAGTGAACAATTATTGAGTAATGGAGATATGTATCTACCTCCATGTGCCCAAGTTTCGTATTGTTCAGAACTAAAGCACAATTTATTGTAAAAAAAAAATGAAGAGTTTTATTACTCTCTCTCAAAGTTAGGGAAGAACATTTCTAGGGAAAAGAAATAAGTTTTTCAGAAAGTTACCCAATTTTTATTTTTCTGTTGAAATTGAAGAAAAATGTTTTTTTTTTCCTACTCTGGTTTTAAGACAAAAGCTTTGCTTATAACAAAAGCTTTGTTTATTACACCAGAATTCAGCAAAAATGTATTAGAAAGACATGTATTAGTGTATTAGAAAGACAAGGTGGATGAGGTAATATCTTTTATTGCACCAACTTCTGTTGCTGAGAGAGACAAGCTTTCAAGACACACAAGAGCAGCTCTACATGTCTCTTGCCACAGGTATTGGTCCAATAAAAGATATTAGCTCTTCCATGTTGTCTCTCTAATATCCTAGGACCAACAGGGTTACAACTACACTGCATTCAAGTTATATGAAAAATGTAGGCAATGGTGAGGGAGGAAGTTAGAGTGATATGCCCATCTGTTCATTTATATCATAGACAGGGCTGGCAGAGCAGCCTGTTATTAAGGTTGCCCAACACCTTATTAGACTCTGTTTTCTGTTGTTTATAATGTTGCCAAATTTTAACCATTTGGGCCCAAACAACTGATATGCTGGGTGTCTGCTTCAGGGTGACTTAGTTAGTTAAAATTTCAGCCAAAATGGTTGAGCCATTTCCAAGGATAAGGTTAGGGAAAATTATGTTTTACCATTTTAAAAAAAATCTGGTGTCCCTTCATTTGAACAGAACTAACATGCTTTGGAGGAGGGATTTGACATTTGTTAAAGGAGTGGGCAGTGCATCAAGGATGGACCTTTTGCAATCCACGTGAAAATCCACACAAATTTTAGCCAGGGTACAAGCTTTTGAGAAAAATCGGTTTCAAAATGCTCAGTACATATCCTTGAATTTAGCAGCTAATTTCCCCAAAGAGTCTATCCTCATTTGACATACTTTATCCCCTAACATCTACCACACAAGACCAGATAGTGCATGTGCCATTCACACTGAGCAGGCTCTAACCCCTCGGAATTCCTAAATAAGACAGGACTATTTATGCCCCATAGCTAAGAGTGACTGAGAATGGTCCTTTCAGCCAATGGCTATGAGGGTTCAAAAAAATTTCCCCAGTGATGTCTGCTTCAGGGCTGGGGTCAAGCACGGGAATTGAGAGTAGAGAACCTGTCTTACCCTGGGCTCTCAATGACCCCATACTGTCAACTAGGAAGAATGGAGGATGAAGTCATTTGATGCAGAGGGGACAACAACTGGACAAAGGAGAGGAAAAGAGTAGATTTGGCCCAGGAGTCTGGTAAGACTGGGAATGGAGATGGAGAGAGAAACTGGGACTGCCTCGGCAAGGAGACTGGGACTGGGAGCTGGTGAGGGAACAGAGTATGCGTGGGGAGGTGGAAACTAGTTGTTTCAGGCGCAGGGAAAAAACTGGGACTGGCTGGCCAAAAAATAAATGGGAATGGAGCCAATGAGTGAGGAGGCTGGGTCATGGAACAGGAGATGGGACAGAGGGTGGCTGAGCTTGGATAAAGAGTTAAGGGAGGGAGACTAGGACTGAGAGTCAATGGTAGAGAGGGGATAGGCAAATCAGACAAGGACCTGGGTGAGGGTAATTGGAACAGACTGGACTAGTACACTGATACTGAATATGGGAAGGTGCAGAGATTTGGAGTGGGTAGGGAAATTGAGGCTCAGAATATGAGGAAGGGGGGACTGACTGGCTGGGCAAAGACACTGGGATCCAAATCTAAAGGAATGGAGACTGGGATTGGATAGACTAGGAAAATCAGACAGGGACAAAGGAGTCGAGGTGGGGAAGAGACAAGGCTGGGGTCAGGTTTGAGAATATGGGGCAGAAAGGGTAAAGCCTGGGAGAAGAAGAAGAATGGTCAGAAGAGTCTGTGCCACCAGAGCACACTCCTGTCCAGAGCCTGGAATTGAATCCAAGACTCCTGAGTAAAGAAATTCAAGTTATTTCATATCAACTTGGGGAGTAGGTTCCAAAATTCAGGGCCTCTCTTAGAATCCACTTTGTTGTCAGCTCCCCTATTTTTTGAAATATGTTCACTAGTCAGGAAGGCATGGATCCACAATAACTTGACCCAGGTACTTTTTAGAGTGCCCCATCAGGGTCTACATAGGGTAGTTAGAGTACAATGTTACAGTACGTTACACCTCCAGTGTGCTTTGCCAGGTGGTATAGGAAAAAACAAAACACCCTTAGATGTAGGCTATGAATGCTGAAAAACTAATTGTTCTATTATCTGTACTGTTGGCTTTTGCCTTCATGGGTACTTACAAATTTTACTTATCTATTTTCTAATTACTACTTCTCATACTAGAGTGTCCTATACTGAAAACATCATTATTATTGTAGCTTTTCAACCTACTTAAGCTTTTTATTTTTTGCTGAGTTCTCTTTCTCATTTGTTTACTTTCTTGTGCAACATGTTTAATGGCCAATTACAATTTTTGTTTTAATCTTAATTGCAACACATTTGGAGACATGTGTCATTAAGATTGCAACAAATAAGTAGACATTTCCTCAGAATTGTATTTCAATTTCCCTCCACAGTTATATATTTGATTAAAAGGGCATTCTTATTAGCAGTATATAGACCAAATAAAATAGTGTATCTTTTTAATGAGTCACACAGTAAATTGGAACAAAGGACAGATTTTACTCCTAATTCTTGAGAGCAAGAAAAAGCAACTTTTGAAAAATAACTATTTTTTCTACAATTACCATAGATCTACTAAATAATGAAATAGACAAACCTTGGCCAAATAGGAAGTTACTGGACTTCCTTTCTCTGTTCTAACCTATTTGGGATAGGGATGAGGGGGTGGGAAATGATCAGTCAGCAGAGAGCCTTCCAATAGTTTCTTTGGGTGTCCGTCCTGAGCCATGCCCACCATATTTTGGGTAAAAGTGAGAATTCACTCCACATATTCTTACTGACTCCTCAAGTTTGCAGGACAACCCCCAGTGCAAACACTGGATGCAAATGTAGTCCTTTTATCTACCCCTTGTTAACTACCCCAAATGAAGAAAAGTTGAAGCAAAGTCACGACTCCTCCTTTATCCTCTGCACTGGCCAACTGAGCTGACTGGTTTCACAGAGAAGGGTGATGAGTGTCCTTATAGCTGTAGCAGTGAGCATGCTTTCTGTGCATGCTGGGATATTCTGAGACATCAAGAATCAAATTGTAGGGGTGGAACATTGGAACATCTTACAATAGTATGACTATTTCCCTTGTTTCATTGATACCCCATGTCTAAATTAGATTAACTCCTCCTCAAGGCAGTTAAATATAAAGTTGCATTTATTTCTACAGAACTGTAGAAATAAGTGTTCTGGTGACATCAAGATTCCTTCAGGGCTTCCTCAGAATGTATAGAAAGTGATTATAATGGAGAAGGGTAATGGTTGAGGTGCTGCAGTGCCCCGATGGCAGTACTTGGAGGCTTTATGCTTTCGGGAGGGCGTGAGTGGGAAGCACACCCGTACATAGCGAGCCAGATGTATTGGTCTATGCATGTGTATTTGCCAGTGGGATGCCTGGCTTCCGTTTCCTTTTGGGGTGACTAATATCCCATGGGATGGTAGCAGGCTGTAGTCTTGCAGTTTTGATTGAAAGGACTTCAAATGTGGTTGGTCTGCGTCTTCTCCATCAGCACTTGTGCACAGTCCCAGCCACCTTCTGACTGCTCCTGTAGGACTAAGCTTGATGCTGCAGGCACTCATTGCCTTCATTCCCATTACAAAACGGGGGAGTTGATTGCACTTGTACTTGTGATCCTATTAGCCCCGCAATGCCCACTGGCAGAGGGCCCACCATTCTGTAACTCACACCAGACATGTCACAGTCTTCACCGCAAATAGACTGTTGTCGCAATATGTATCCAAAAGGTGTCTTGTAAGGTATCGTATGTAAACTGATAACACTATAGTCCTCACTATCATTGTGTGATGTATGCTCAGGATGTACATAAGCCCTTATTATATGTGCTGGAAATATGTCCTTAAAGTGTGTTTTGGAAGCCATGTTGAAATCAAGCCTGCCCATCAACAAAGGCATGTAGATTTATCTGTTAGGGCTTGTCTTCACTACACGTGGTAGCAATCGGTCTTTTGGCGATCGATTTATCGCTTCTTGTCAGGACGCGATAAATCGAACACCAGTTGCGGCCCCGTCGACTCCGTAACTCCAGCTTGCCAAAAGGTGCAAGCTGGAGTCGATGGGGGAGCGCGCCGCCACCCGCCGCCGCCGTGAGGACAGCAGGTAAGTCGGCTGCAGATACACCAACTTCAGCTACGTTATTCACATAGCTGAAGTTGCGTATCTGCAGTCGATCCCCCCGTCTAGTGAAGACCAGCCGATTGGCTTGCTTGCAGGCAGGACAATGAAAGTACTTCTATATAAACAAAGCTAGCAAGTGGGGAACCAAAGAACTTAGCAAGCACACAGTGGACAGAGTCTGCACTGGGACTCTTCCTGGCTTTTGAGGCAGAGACAATGCACTCTGAAAGACAAAGGAGCAAGAAGCTGTTCTTTAGGAGAAACAGAAAAACACCCTCTGAGCCTGATACTCTTAGCCTGAAGGGAGGAAGGTGCTGCTCTTTTGCAACAAGTGAAAAATGGTTTTAGGTACATACATAGCTTGCTAGAATTTAGTTGTAGTCATTTTTGTTTTACTTATAATGATTCTATCTTTCTGTAATCTTTGCTTAGTATCATTTACATTTCTATTCTTTGTTAATACATTTAGTTTTAGTTTTTCTATAAACCAGGGATCGACAACCTTAGTTACACAGCCTATCAGGGAAATTTGTTAATGGGCCAGAACAATTTGTTGATCTGCAGCGTCAGCAGGTTCAGCGGATTACAGCTCCTACTGGCAGTGGTTCACAGTGCCAGGCTAATGAGGGCTGCGGGGAGCAGTGTGGCCTGAGGATGGAGATCCAAGTGGTGCTTCCGCCAACTGGGAGCTGCCTGAGCTAAGTACCACAGGCTGGAGCCCACACCCCAAACTGCCTGCCCCAGATCAGAACCTCCTCCCACACCCTAACTCCCTCCCAGAGCTCTCACCCCAAGCCCCAGCCCTGAACCCCCTTCCAGAGCCTGTGCCCTGTCTTGCACGCAACCCCTTCTGCATTCCAAGCCGCTCATTCCTGGGCCCACCCCAAAGCCCACATCCCCAGGTGGAGACTCATCCCCTCTTACACCCCAAACCCCTACCCCAGTCCAGTGAAAGTGAGTGAGGGTGGAGGAGAGTGAGCAACAGAGGGAGGGGGGATGGAGCGAGTGGGGGTTGGGGCCTCTGAGAAGGGACAGAACAAAGGTGTCCAGTTTTGTGTGATTAGAAAGTTGGCAACACTAAGTGGAACAGCTTCAGCAGGGGAGATTGAAGGTAATCAAAATTGGTGGTTAGGCTGCTTAACTAGAAGATCCGAGTTCAAATACCTGCTCTAGAGTGGGGATTTGAAACTGGGTCTCCCCACATACTACACAAATACCCTAATTACTGTGATT
Source organism: Dermatemys mawii (assembly GCA_007922305.1). Classification (NCBI taxonomy): domain Eukaryota; kingdom Metazoa; phylum Chordata; order Testudines; family Dermatemydidae; genus Dermatemys; species Dermatemys mawii. The sequence continues at coordinate 30,548,993 of ML677333.1, forward strand.
AAACATTTGTAAATAGACATTGAAACCAGGTTTTGTGCAGAGAGCCCTGAAAGAAAATTCACAGCTGAAACATATTGGATCAAATAGTGAATAGGTTTGGGTTGACCAAACCTAAATTTTCCTACAGTTCCCATTTCCTGAGGAAGAATTTTGAATTCAGTGAAATTTTAAACTAACATTTGTGAACTGAATCGAACTTTCCGAAAATTACCACGTCCAACTTAAGCTGGCGCATGTTTGGCTTTTTTGCCACTCTGGCTTAGGGTGTAAGATTTCTGGATCACCAGCAGGACTTTATTCAATAGTGACAAACTGCATGCCTGAAAATTGATGGTTTTGAGGGAAAAACCACTCCTCTAATCCCACAGAGAATACAAGAGGCCAGGTAGTTGTGTGTTGTTTATTATTGAATTAGGTTGTCTAGTCACCACCTGGAACAATGCCGAAAGATTTATTATTTATCACACAGTAATGTTTATCCCTAATTGAAAGAATGTGTATCCCTGAGGCACAATGCCTCATGATGCTCAAACTAGGACAATGCAGCTCTGACATATGTATGACAACTATTTCTTCATGATGAGCAGTGCTGCAAAGTAGGCAAGAGGGAAATTAGGAAAGGATTGTTTGGGAGAATGTCAGTGGATGTAGATGCACCTTTTAGTTAAGAGAGACTGAAAAAATTCATTTTAAGAAATTCTAGGGTGCTATCACATCTGCTACATGGGTTCTATGGGGTATTGAAGTAAAAGGACCTACGAGTTACAGTGGATGAGAAGCTGGATATGAGTCAACAGTGTGCCCTTGTTGTCAAGAAGGCTAATGGCATTTTGGGTTGTATAAGTAGGGGCATTGCTAGCAAATCGAGGGACGTAATCGTTCCCCTCTATTGGACATTGGTGAGGCCTTATCTGGAGTACTGTGTCCAGTTTGGGGGCCCACACTACAAGAAAGATGTGGAAAAATTGGAAAGAGTCCAGAGGAGGGCAACAAAAATGACTAGGGGCCTGGAGCACATGACTTATGAGGAGAGGCTCAGAGAACTGGGATTGTTTAGTCTACAGAAGAGAAGACTGAGGGGAGATTTGATAGCTGCTTTCAACTACCTGAAAGGGGGTTCCAAAGAGGATGGATCTAGACTGTTCTCAGTGGTACCAGATGACAGAACAAGGAGCAATGGTCTCAAGTTGCAGTGGGGAAGGTTTAGGTTGGATATTAGGAAAAACTTTTCCACTAGGAGGGTGGTAAAGCACTGGAATGGGTTACCTAGGGAAGTGGTAGAATCTCTTTCCTTAGTGGTTTTTAAGGTCAGGCTTCACAAAGCCCTGGCTGGGATGATGTAGTTGGGGATTGGTCCTGCTTTGAGCAGGGGGTTGGACTCGATGACCTACTAAGGTCCCTTCCAACCCTGATATTCTATGATTCTAAGTACTATCTGGCTCCTACTTGCACATACAGAAAAAGACAATGTCTGATTGCGTGAAAGATTTTGTTTTATTACTTGGATCTTCAAATTTCATCTTATATCATTTCAAGTTTATTTGTTTTGTTTTGTTTTTTTTTTGCTAAATGAGACATTTTTAGCCTGGACCAACAAAGATCTATAGAACATCAAATGTGGTAGGTTGAAGTTTGCAAAGATATGTTGAGAAGCCACTGAGCATAAAAAAATGAGTTGTCTTTCCCTTTCTCTTCCCCCACCCATTGAAAATTAAGAGAGATGACACTTTTATAACAGAATAATGGTTAAGATCATTTTATTTCTCTCTTTATAGAGGATACACTCAATTGTGCAGTTATGCTAGCTCTGCAGGAAAGGAACAGTGTGGCAACTACAAGACAAAATGGGACAAGGGGGACTCTAAAATTTACTAAGTGTGACATTGTTGGTTGAGGTGTGAATTTTTAGTTCAATTTAATAACTCACATCGGTGTTTCTCTACAACTCTGCCTTCACTGAAATGGTTAATATCCACACATGAGATATGGCCTCAGAGTGTCTCTCCCACTGGCTGCTCTTTTCTGAAACACTTAATACCAATTCCATAATAACGATGATTCTATTACAAAAGTGCTATAATTGTAGAATCAATACCATGATAGAAGAGTTTATTATAATAACTCCTCTGTTAGGATACTGTAATGGAATCAACCTCATAACTTCACTGATAAGCCTATGTATATACTTCAGTAGATACATTATAGCAAACAGACAGTTTCATACTGACCGTATTTTCCTGGGCCATTAGCCTCCTACTGCTAATTTTAAAATTTAACCTTTCTCCGGTCTCCAAAATTACAAGCCCCTTCCTAGATCCTGGATCCAATTCTGCCCATAACTCAACAACTTTGTCAAAGGATCACAACAGAAAATGAACAGTATAGCAAAATACCCAATATCTTTCTGGTAAGATGCCTCAGTGTACATTACTATTTTGCACCTTAGGGATGAAAGAAAAACAAAGAATCCCTAAAGGAATTGCACATTTGTAATGATTCATATACTGGAACATGGCAGAAGCTACCAATCTAGATGTGTTCCCAGGTTAAAGGTTTATACAGGGAGAAAATGTCTGCATTGTGTGATGGGAAGTAAATAGCAGTTCAATATCCAGATCTGGGTTAAACACAGTACTTGGGTGATTTATACTATCCCAAGGGATTATAGACTACAAAGAAGAGCCCATAAAAACAGTAAAAACAAGAAAATACTTTTTTTCTATATACCTTGGCTTTGAATTGAGGTGATTTGGATAAGGGGGGAAATCCACATGTAGGAAGAGGAGGAGGAATCACCACCATGCCAAGGAACATTCACAAACACATGTTATGTATGTGGAGTGGATATGACAGTGATAAATGAAAAATCATACGATCGATACATGTACTACATGCTTGTGAAATCAAATGCCTATAACCTGTCCACTAAATCCCAGGACTCATTCTAACAATCTTAATTCCTGAACAGTTTACAAAGCAGTCATTTATTTTTTTTAAAAAAAGAAAAACCTGAAATAGAAATATTTCCTTCTTTCTCCCACAAATTTAGAGTCCACCTCCATCTTAAATTACTCATTCCAAAGCCCAAAGATGAGATGATTTAGTTCTGAGCCAGTAAATAGCTTTTCTAGACAAAAGTATAATGACTTTGAATTCCAGCATATCATGGGCTAGAACCAGGACATTATACAAATGGAAAGAGGAGTCTAATTTGTCCCCAAAGGTTCCAGCCCTTGCTTCTAACCATGGAAGGGATCTGAGATATTAGACTTTATAGTTGTGACATTTTTAGTCGTAGCTAATTTGTTTTAGGTCACATCATGAAAAGGTTTAAATGTACAGTAGATTTTGCTTATCAGCAATCCCACAGATGCCAGCAAAAAAGTTACCATTACGCAGCAGTCACCAATAAAGGGAAGGTAGTTTGTAGGGCTATAGATAAGGAAGAAAGCACTGGGACTTGCCATCTCTGGATACAGCTTTGCAAACCTACCTGTGGGTTTAGCAGCAGTGGGGAAAGGAGCTGCAGCCTAGATGCCTGGGCTTTCTGTGGGGCAGGGCAGCATCAGAGAAGTGGAGATGCTGTGGGCCCAGAGAGATGCACAGTGCTTCCTGTAGGCTGGGCAGGGAAGCTGTGGGAAAGGGAAAGAGTGGGGAGAGGTACCATGCAGTTCTGTGAGCCCCCAGAGAAATAACTAGCATCTGGGCTGTAACTCCCATTCCCTGCTGCTCCCCAGCCCACAGCCACCCAGTCCACAGTGCTGAGATTCCGGCAGGGCTCCCCCATTGGGCAGGGATGCAGGCACCCCAAACCCTTACCTCCTGAGCTATCCCTATGTGCAGGCAGATTTGCAGGGCTGTAGCCCGGGAAGGAAGCATTGGGACATACCAAACATTGGCTACACTCAAGTTTGTGGGGCTGAAGCCAGGAATGCCATATCTCAGTGCTTCCTTCCCTGGCTGCAACCACACAAACCTTCCTGTGCCTGGGTCCTTTCTTCCGGAAAAGTTCTCAGCAAATGGCATGCCATTGCCAATATCTGAATCACATTAACAAAGACAGTGGAATGGAACTGGTCCCCAGCAAAATGTTGCTATTAACTGGAAGTTTTTGATATCAAAGGTGTCATTTTTTCTTCTTCTAAGGTCTGCACAATTGAATGCATAGTACCCAATTCATCTCTGTGGTGGAGCTGAGCTCAGGCCATGGTTACGCTTACAGGATTATAGCGGTATTGGTTATAGCTGTCCTCATATACAGCTATAGGGATAGTGCTATAGCATGGCCACATTTGCGGCACTTCAGGCGGCACTGGGGGCAGCGCATTAGGGCAGGTATCCCAGCATTCAGCTGGGTGCAACGTGCTTTTCAAACGAGAGGTGTGAGGGGGGACATGTTGTGTGTATGCAGAGGGAGAGAGCGAGTGGTTTTTCCATCCTTCTGAGAGCCTGTCAGCGCATGTCTGTTCACAGAGAAGACTAGCAGGCTTTGTTTTCATACAGGCTCCCTCCTTAAACATTTGCATTGCTTATCTGCTGAGTTAAGAGAGAAACTCTAAAAAGGTACTTCCGCATTCCTCCAGCCGAGTTCAAAAGAAAGGGAAGAGATGTCAATTCCCTTAAATGGCTCCAGGCATCTCAAGAGATCACTTGTAGGGCAGTAGGTGTCCACATTCTCTCCGTAGCGCTACAGAGGGAGCACTACAGCCCTTATTCCCCGTATGGAGGTGGATTACCAGTAGCACTATAACTCCGAGGTTATAGCGCTCTACATGCCTCGCCAGTGTGGATGGGTAGGAGGTTATAGCGCTCCTGGCGGCTTTATAGTGCTATAAAGTGTCAATGTAACCAGGGCCTCAGCATAGGGTCAAGAATGAGTTAAAGGTGACTAGTTCAGTCCCAATGATCCCAAGAGACGATTCCAGTATCCAGAATAGCCAGAACACAGTTCTGAATCAGCTGGGGAGACCATGTTGGAGTATTCCCCTGGATATAAATCCATTGCTTTCTGGACTCTTTTATGCTGGAGTTACTAATGCAAAGGGACTTCCAAGCACTGGTGAAGTAGGCCCATGTTAATTAAGGTACTTGGCTTTGAAGACAAAATGATTCAAGAAACAGTCCTTTTACTGCTTTTATAAACTCTCTAAATTTAAACACGAGGAATACATGAGGATGTAAAGGCATTAATTTGGGATTTCACAAATTTCCTGGTATAAAGAAACCGGAAGCAGATATGCTTAAACACATACAAGAGGAAGGGAAAATGGAAAGAAGGAAGGTAAAGGTGGAGGCAAAAATATGCACTCTTTCCACTTTACCTGCTTTCAAACTAGAAAGAAAAGCCAGGGATAAGTGGGAGAAAGAAGAGAAACAAAACCTTTACTCTTTGGAATTCTCCTGGACAAGCTCATATCACAGGAAAACTCTGACAACAGGCAGAAGAGTATTATGGGAAAAGCCTGGATAAATAGGAATCTTATGCAAATCAATCCTGACATGAATAAGCATGTGGCTTTGTTTGGCCAGATACAGTTTGCATGGCAGCCACTTGAACGTGACAATCATGTATTTAATTTGCTTTTACATTCCATCCAGCAGAGGGCTATGGTACTATACACATACAAACTAGACAGTACATTATAATATGCTTGTGTGTAATGTGCTTGGTGCATATCTTTAAAGTCAGATACTCTGCTTGCAGGATCAAGCAATTAACATGCAACAAGGATTTATTCCAAACACTCTTGGGCAAATGACATCATTCATAACAGCATAATCTTCACATACTTTTTACACTGAATTTGAGAGGGGGAAAAAAGAAATCACAGGCCAATTTAAAAATATGTAATAGATTTTAAAAAAATCACCTTGCTCTTGTTTCCTCTAATTATTTTGATTTAGTTTCTCCACTTTAAAAATATTTTTGCAAGATGAATTACCTATATGTACGTAGGGTCTGCATGAGCTCTCCCCTGACAGCTAGTGATGAGCTAGGGAGGGAAAAAGGCTTCAGAACCAGACTGTATTTACATAAACACACCCATGCTGCCTAGGTATCCTGCAGACAGATTTGTGTTGCCAAAGTGACCAATTTTGGCTGGTGTTGGATTCCAAATCACTATAGAGATAGTGATAATAAACTGTATTATTAAATTCATTAATCTAAATTTGGATTATTTATGATTATGTACTATATGACTGGTATGACTTTCAAATCAACCTCTTTAATTTTGGATAATTTAAGCACTATACCCATATGTACAGATACTCTCTCCCTAACCTGTGTAGTATATAATTTTAACACTAGCTTTTATAAAGCATTTAAAATTTGAACGCAGGGGTAATGAAAATTTGTTATACTTATTGTATGTGTAAAAGGATGCAGAACTGTGCTTAGCCTGTCCTGATTGAGAGGGTCACCATCAACTGAACCCAGCTTACTAAGCAGAGGGCTCAGAAACCAGACCCCTGTGAAGGGAAAGGCAAGGTGGGGATAGGTGTTCCTGTTTGGAGGTGTGAGCTCCTCCTAAGAGTTCTAGGCACTGTTTAAACTGTCCCAAAGCTGGGTGGAACCTCAAGAGAATGACCTGAAGAGGCCACAGTAGAGAGGCAGGTGGTGGCAGAAGATGCTGGTGTACATCAGTGACAGGAGACCAGCTGAGTGGCAAGCAGCTGATGCCAGGGCCAGCATGTGGATGGTGGAGTAAGCAAGGAGCCTTTTCTCCCCCTGCTCCCACCAGGGTGGGAGGTAAACACTCTCAGATGCCTCTCTGAACTCTGGGTCTTCACTGACCAAGGACAGCAACTGTGAGTGGGTGTGATGGAGGGAGAAGGAAGGGACATGTTAAAAAACTTTGGTTGTTCAACTCAAGAACCTGAGGCAAAAGACACTGTTCAGTGCACTCTGGGGTGGGTGTTTTGCTGTGGTTTTATGTTTATGAATCCTGCTTGCAGTGTTTTCCCAGATTATTGCTGGGTTACTTCCCTCCTGTTAGAAGTTTCTTTTCCACACTCAGACTCTGTGCTTGTGAGAGGGGAAGTATTGCCTCTCAGAGCGGCCCAGGGGTGATGTGTAATTTTCCAACCTTACTGGGTGAGGGCTCAAACCAGTTGTGTGTTGTATTATTAAGATGGACCCTTGTATATTGAACCCAGCCCTTGTTGATACTGACTCTACCCGGTAGAAGGGTTACATACACTAAAGGCAAAGTTCCTGTGGTAACCATGTTGATTTTGGTAAAAATTAGTTAATTTTAATGGTCATTATTGTATTTGGGTTATTGTTAACCCCACCACTTCATCGCAATTAAATATCAAAGAGAACAGATGCACTGAAACAGATATATATGTCACCATGAGCCTGATTCCCCTTTCACTTACACCAGTGTGTCTCAAGCATAAATATGAAAGGTATAGTGCTGAACAATCCTGTGAGTAGAGGTCTACCTAAGCTTCTTATGACTTCAGTAGTAATTGGGAGTCCTCAACAACTTAGCTATGAAGACAAGATTTTGAGAAATGCTCAAACTGCACCACTGGAAGCACTGGGAGCTGCTGAGTGCTGGGTAATTTTGAAAGTCTTGCCATTCATTTAGATGACTAAGTGAGAGTTGAGCATCCTTGAAAGTTTACTGACTTCATTGGGATGCCTACAGGAGAGCCACTGGGTAACATACTCTTCTGATAATCTGACCCACAGTGTGGAGATGATGTGCACTGCCAGCAAGCACCTGGATTGGCCATGGTGTGCTGGAAAAGCTCTACATCCTTCTAATCAGAACCAATTCTGAAATTATGCTGGACACAGACTATCAACCTCTATTAGTATATTAGATAACATCAAGTAGCATTACATTTCAGAGAGAGTTCATAAATTAAAACTAAAAAGTGACAGAGTATATACAGAGTTTTGACCATTAACTAAAATTATAAAACAAACATTGAGACTTGATTGTTTCTTGTAAATTATTAATTTACCGCAGCCATCTTCCCCAAAGGGGGAAAAAACCCTGCCAGTTTATCTAACAAAGAAAATTGTCTTTTAATGATTATTCTAGAGCTCTTAACATGAGCCATTACATTAAACTGTAGAAGGAAAGAAACTTGTTTAGATTTAATTTCTAAATCATTGATATTATATTTTATCTGATTATTTAAATTAGATTTGTTCAAGGATAATGTACAATCTGTCATTACAATTTTTATCAATGAGTAAGTAAAATGAAAAACACAAAACAATTGTTCTGAAAAAGATCACTCCATTTTAGTCTGAACATTAAATGCATTTTCCTTAAAATTATCAACAGAAATAATCAAACAATTTATGAATACCAACATAACTATGAACTGCCAATCTGAAGGTGCAAAAATAATTAAGAAATTACATGGGTAATCAAATTAGAGAAAAAAAATAATGGAAAACCAACTGAAGTTTTCCAAAACTACGCAATTGTCATTTACCTCATATAATCTTATTTTGTTAGTAAAGTGATTTTATAGTATCAATTCTGATTAATAACAATTATTTGAGTAGATGCATAAACAATGTTCATTTCACATTAGTTGCAGCCCAATGGGTAATTGACTGGTCTCTTTAAAAGTTTTGTTTGAGAAAATGAAGAAGGACTAATAACACTGTTAGAAGAGAGAAATGAGTTCAGACAAGTGACAGAAATACTTTCTAGAGTTAATTATGTTTGCTTTCCCCTCTCCCTCAGTATTCATTACCTTTAAATGGAGCCACACATTGGCAGAAGTAATTACCAGGTTGGTCAATGCAGGTGGCTCCATTCTTGCAGGGAAATGAGGCACACTCGTCAAGATCTGTTTCACATCTTGTACCTTTGAAAAGATGTTGAGATTAGTAAGACAAACAGGTGTCAATTTATAGTTCTTCAATTTATACTTCAAAAATCTCAAATGACTTGTGATGAGAACCAAGTCTAAATCTGGCAAATAATGACTCTACATATATTAGTGTCAGAGTCCATTTATTTCTCCTCACCACAAGCCAGGACAACTTCTTTCTGAATTACTAAACACTGACTAATCTTTGCTAGGTGTGGAAGCATTCAAAGCCTGTTTTAATGTGACCTAATTTATCTTGTACTGTTTGGTTTACAGATGAAGTCAGTGTTCCAGTTTGTTGGAATGCAAACAAAACATTAGGCTTGGGTAGATAAAAAGAAATGAGAAGGAAGCACCAGCAAATTAATCAATAACGTCTCAACAGGCTAGAAAGCTACATACTTTATTGATGCCACTCACCAGCGAAGCCGAGTAGACAGATGCATTCATATCCACTGATAAGGTCTTCACAAGTTGCATTGTGGAGACAGGGTGATGAGTGACATTCGTTTATGTTGATTTCACAAGTTATGCCTATGGACCGATGGGAAAGTATAGGGGAAGAAGAAATTATTTTATAGCATAAACATATTTCAATATAAATATGTATTCTGTTATATTTAAAATAGTTCATGTTCTCAGAATTTTCTTCCAGAAACATTATACCTAGAGTCTATGCCTCTAAAGCAATATTCTGATATTTTAGTGTTTGAGTTATTCATTGATTTTTCCAATAAAGATCTAAAAACATAGTATTCACTGTCACTGAATTGATTCTTATGACTTAAGGCAGGCAATTTCCTTACCAATTTATATCAATATAAAAAAATAGAAAGCAAATGACATTGAAATATAATAGAATGCATTTGCTATGACATGAAGGGAAATCTTCCTTCTCTTCTTGATAAGGCAGTAAGTAAAGTCTCACAAAACTAAAGAAGAAATTTGATGTAGAAAAAAAATAGATATATCACAGTCTAGAACATAATTATTTAACCACCACATAACCATAAGTAACTAAGGGAAACAGATATTGTGTGACTAATATTTCTGAAATAAATTAATTTCTTGTAATTAAAGAAACAAGAACTGAAAAATGACAACTTGAAAAGCTTTGCAATTTTAAAACTGTTCTAACAAATAGCAGTACAAACTGTACTTGTTTTGAAAAACAAAACAAAAATTCCCCAACCACTATCAATCAAAAACTAAGATTTTGCCCTATATTTGAAATGTCTGTGACATTGGTATTTCAGCAAATCTAAACCCTGCATCATTTCAGGAAGAACAAACCAAGAAAATGTATGCATTCTAAATTCCTAATATGAATTGAAAGAGCAGAATAATGACAGATACTAATAAATATACTTGATCAACCAGTCTAAGTCCATACACCACCATACTGCTGAAATCAATTGCATGTATGCACTGAAAATAAAGGTGTCTGTCCCAACAAAAGTCTATAGTATTAACCAATTACATGTAGGCTGCCAGCAAATTTGAACATTTAAAAGAAAACAATGCATATTGATTGCATGGTAAATGTCATTGCTCCCAGCTGGTCCTTTTATAACAGCTAAGCTGCCAGACAGAAACAAGCACTCATTCATAGGATGCTAAGAAGATACAGCATGGTAACAGTATTCAGGATGCATTCATGCAGAATTAACATATTAAAATATTCAGATGACACTAAAATGAATATGTAAAACTTACCACCTGAGTATTAACTTCTAAAAATGGTGTAATACCAACCCCTATTAACCTTTAAAGACCATACAGTTCTACAAACTCTTTGTTACCTTGAAATCCATCACAACATAGGCAGCTGAAGGCATTGAGATGATCAACACAAGTGGCACCATTTTGACAGGGGTCACTTAGACACTCATCCACCTCAATCTCACAGTTATTACCTGGAAATAAGCAAAAGATTCACTTCATTAGAAATATGTCACTGGTGAGTCACCGGTGCAACCAGAAACAACAAAATCTAATAATCAAGGTTAGGTACAGAGAAGTTTTACCAATGAATCTCCAATTGCTGGCAGGGAATTTAACTTTTTGCTTAAAGGCAGGAACCAGATATTTCTATGACACTGCCTAATAAGCAAATGATGACTTATTTTGGGTTATAAAGATATATTGACCAAATAAGATGATTTTTAGGGGTATCAAATCTTTGGTTTCCCTTAAAAAAAACAAACAAAAATATACTCTATTTGTTATATGCACTCAGAAGATTTTCATTGGAAATACTTAAGAAGTTCCCCATTATGGCCACGAATGGGAGTAGCATTTTTTCCTTATGAACTGATAATCAAGGAAAATGTTAGATGTCTGGGGAAAAAATACCTCTACTGATACACTAAATAGATGTGCATATTTTATGTTCTTGTGTCAGAAATAAAGAGCAGCTCTGAAAGCATCCCTTTGCATATATATGAGGGATCAGATTGGTTAACGTGGTTTCAAACCTCAGTCTTACTGACTTCTAAGAGATGAATAAAAAATGTGACACACTTTATAAGAGGTTTCTTAGTTTTTCCCCAGACAATTATGAACCAGTATTGTTGTAGGTAAAACGGGGCAAAAGCAGTACAAATATTTCCACAAAATTAGTGCAAACAGAAGAGACTACTCTGATTTTATGTTAGTGAAAGTTTAAAACGGATAAAATAAAACTTCAGCAGTGATTTAGAACTTGTTAACATGGGGAAAAAGCCAGAGAAGCTGTTGTTACTGGCTACTCTACACTGACTCTCCATGCAGACAGTCATACTATGGAAGTGTACTAAGCTAAACCACCTCAGGGCACTCCTATGCTATGTGTACACTAAGAGCAAAATGTGATTCCCAGCTTGCGTACACAGTCAGATTGGCTTGAGGAGGATTAGTGCGAGCATGTGTCCATGAGCTGGAGATCACACCCCTAGTTCATACTGTGGATGTAGCCTTAATGGGCAGTAGGTGTGTCTGAGTGTGAGAGGTCATGCTGAGTAACTACCAGTGTGCACCACCTCCTCTGCCTTTCTTCCTCCCTGCAGATGAGCCCTTAGTCTATAGTAATGGCTTATTAAACGGCTTTGGTATTTTACTTCAAATAGGGCTTTTAAAACCCAGGCGCTAAGCAACCAGAGGAGCTACCAAACGGGGGCAGCAAACAGAAATTTTGTAAGAGTGTCCTCCAGGTGAAGGAGGAACAACTACATGACCCTTGGGATGAGTGTTATTTGTCTGTGTGTGAGCTTGCTGCTTGCAGTGTGCTTGCCTGATTGAAGTGTATAGAGTGGTCTTTTGGGAGGGCCATGTGCCAGACCGGTTCCTTCCCTGTTTCCCTCATCTCCCCCACCAGGGCATTAGTGGAGCTATCAACCTCCAAGGATAGGGGCTAGGGGCCCTGACCCATCACACCAAGGAAAAGGGCGGGACCCACCATAATAGCATTGACCATTTGTCATAGTCCCTGTTATAATTTTATAATGTAACAGCAAACATTTACATGGTGTATACCTATGTGATTAAATAACCCATCAAGGAAATCTTTTGAAATGCTAATGAAGGACTTGCAGATGAACAGAAGATATTAATTTCAAAGCAAGAGAGCCATTACGTGATGGTCAAAAGGCTAAGTGCATTCCTCACTTATTGCCATCAAAGGAGAAGCCCACGTGGGTAAACGCTGTCAGCTTGCTTTCTGTGTGAAGGTACTATAAATATGGAATTTAAAGAAAGATCCTTATGTTTGCACTGTTTGGATTCCTACAGGGCAGAATAACATAAGAACGGCCATAGTGAGTCAGAACAAAGGTCAATCTAGCCCAGTATCCTGTCTTCTGACAGTGGCAATGCCAAGTGCCCCAGAGGGAATGAATAGAACAGGTAATCAACAAATGATCCATCCCCTGTCACCCATTCCCAGATTCTGGCAACGAGGAGATTATATAATTATATAACACATCACCAGTTTGGTGTGTCTGCCCTTATTTTCTGCCAGTGTGACCTGAGGTGTGCATTCCAAGTTGTGAGCCACTCCAGGCAGCATGAACCCCATTTTAAAAAAGATATATATTAGAGGTGGGAGAGGCAGCTGATGGGGGTGGGAGGTGTTATTGGGGTATAGATTGTTATAAGCCATAAATCCACTGGCTCTAATCAGTCCATGACTTTTAGGGTCTATTAAATTTATCAATTTAAGCTTCCAGGATCATCTTTTTAAAGTGTTGTGCAGGTGACTGAGGATGAGGACTGATAGGTCATATATAGATTGATCACATTTAAGACAGATATCTCTCCCATTTTCATTGTATAGGGAGCTGGGCAGCTATCTTGGCTTTGGGGATTTCAACGTTGTTCCTATAATTCTCTAGGCGCCAAAAAAGTTCGGCACTGTGACAGTCTGTATTGCCACACCTATAATGCCTAAACTGGTATTAAATGCCAATTATTGCAGTAGAAAACTCTCCTGGAGTCTGTAGACTCTGCAGATGGGTAGGCTTGTGTACCAGTAAGCAGAGGCTGATTTCACCTAAGCAGACTCACACTGCTAAATTGTATGTTATTAGTGCTGAATTATCTTATTTTCTGTGGTTTAGGACTACTTGGTCTCTGCTCAAGAATAGATGTTAAGCCATGCACCCAGGCAAGTCTTTGATGTACTGCTTCAAGGAGAAGTCATTTACAACTGTACATCAATTTTCTTTCATATTAATGATTAGTTTCCAATTACTGTCAGGGCTGAACCCACCTATAAAGCCAGGTGCACAGAAACAAAGATAGCCATCCAATTTATCTTTGCAAATGTTGAGAACTCCACAAGGTTGTGACAGGCAATCATCAATGTTTACTTCACAAAACTGACCAGTAAACCCTGTCAAAATAAAGAAGTGAACAAAAATTAAATTTAGAGAAAGATACAAGTAAAACTAATATTTTCATATTTTATCGAAGACGACAAACATAAATGGACCTTTTCCTGACATTTTGTTTTAAGTGGCTTTCTAGTCATTACTTTTATCCTTTCAAGTTCTATCTATGATACAATAAAATACTTTGCCCTTTCAGCACTTCTCAGACAAATGAATCCCAGGTACTTTTCGAATGTGCCTAGTATAAAGCAGCATGAAAAAGCATGGCTACTTTTAATAGTCACAACTTCCACATATGGTAGGAGATGTCAATGTACTGTTAGCAAAGAGTGTTTGGAATCTCAACTTCGCCAAGGCATTTTATAAAGACATTTGTAGGCATATGAGAAGGACAGGGCTGATCCCTGTAGGACTCGGCACAAAAACGTTCTGGGGGTAAGAAGCTGCCCATCCACCTTTTTCTGTGTTTTGGGATTAATATAGATTTTAATTTTTTTAGAATGAAATGTCTTAGATTTTTTTTTTTTAAAAAAGACATAAATCTGGTGTTATTCGTAAAACAGAGATGATAAGCGCTGCCTGTTTTGGCAGTGGATCTTTATTAGTTTCTTGAGCCAATCTACACACACTTATCCAGGGACACATATTATGAGGTGCCAAATGCCCTCAGCTCCTATTGGAGTCTCTGTGCAGAACTGGGTCCTAGCTGCACATGCCTGAACAATACATGTAGAATATGCATGTCTGCAAATTAAAGGACATTTTCCACTCAGTACGCTCAGAACACCATTTCCTTTGTCATGCCAAAATACATTATTTTCAAACCAAGTAAAGGTTTTACTTTAACAAAGATATGATTTAAAAAACAAAACAAACAAACAAAAAACCAGCAGCTGCTCATGTGTGTACAGCTGGGTTCACAGAAACATGAAAATGGCCCTACTAGGTCAGACCAAAGGTCCATCTAGTCCATTATGTTTCACAATGAATTCCCCCGGGGTTTCAGTTGAAATACAGATTTTGCCAGATGAAGCAGGAGACAGAGGTAGTGGAAATCTACACTTCATCCAATAGGCCCATTCTACAGGCAGTAACCACCCAGTTTTTCTATATGCATACACTACAAAAACTCCGCCAATGCCGGTCCCAAGTCCGGATGAAAAAGGAGGAAGGTTGGGCATGGGGCTAGCAACCCCACCCCGTAAAAATTTACCCACTACAGAAACCCAAGCAATAGATAATTCAGAGACCAATTTCCTGGAAAATGAAGGATCTTCGTTTACCCGAAGACGCATGACGCTAGGTGGTGAAAGCCGCAAGGAAGCCACTAGGCCGGCTACCCTTCTCTCAACCAGGAGAACCACCATTGGTACGTGGAATGTCAGGACCATGTATGAGACAGGCAAGACGGTGCAGGTAGCTGCTGAGATGAGGAACAACCACCTGACAATTTTGGGAATCAGCGAGACCAGATGGACACAAGCGGGACAGAGGCAACTGATGTCAGGAGAACTGTTGCTGTACTCTGGACATGAAGAGAGCGACGCTCCCCACATCCAGGGAGTAGGCTTTATGCTTTCCAAGCTGGCACAGAGGGCACTGATTGGGTGGGAGGTGCACGGCCCCAGGATCATCACGGCATCCTTCAGAACTAAACAGAAGAGGATCAAGATGAACGTCATCCAATGCTACGCCCCCACCAATGATAGCGAAGATGCGGCGAAGGACCAGTTTTACAGCAGACTGCAGAAGATCGTGGAGACATACGCAAACAGAGACATCGTCATCCTTATGGGGGACCTCAACGCCAAAACTGGACTCAACAACACAGGATACGAGCATATCATGGGGACCCACGGACTAGGAGAGATGAACGAGAATGGCGAGAGATTTGCAGACCTCTGTGCACTGAATAATCTGGTCATCGGAGGTAGTATCTTCCCTCATAAGCGGATTCACAAGAATACCTGGGTATCGTCGGACAACGTGACAGAAAACCAGATTGACCACATCTGCATTAGTAAGAAGTTCAGAAGTTCCCTTCTAGATGTTAGAGTTAGAAGAGGAGCAGATGTGGCATCCAACCACCACCTAGTAGTTGCTAGTATGAAACTGAAGCTGAAGAAGACCTGGATGGAAGGATCACATAGAAGAATGAAGTACGATGTCAGCTGCCTGAAGGTCCCCAATATTAGGGAAGACTTTGGACTTCAGTTAAAGAACAGGTTTGAGGTACTACAACAGCTGCACAAAGAAGACAACGACACTGTACAGTACAAATGGCAGATAGTTAAAGAGACACTGAGAGCAACCTGCCAGGAAGTGGTCGGAGAGAAGAAACAACATCACAAAGAGTGTATCACAGCTGAGACCTTGGTCAAGATGGAGGAGAGAAAGCAGAAGAAGGTAGCAGTTAACAACAGCAGGACTAGAGCGGCAAAAGCCAAGGCCCAAGAAGAATATGCAGAAGCACACAGAGCAGTAAAGAAGAACATTAGGAAGGATAAGATAGAATACGTGAATGGACTGGCAGCTCAAGCTGAGCAGGCAGCGTATAGCAGCAACATGAAACAACTGTATGATACAACCAAGAAACTTTCTGGAAAGTACAGCAACCCAGAACGACCCGTTAAAGATAAAGAAGGAAAGAAAATCCCAGGAATAGAACAACAGATGAACCAATGGGTTGAGCATTTTGAAGAACTCTTGAACAGACCAGCACCACCAAATCCTCCAGACATCACCCCAGCCAACGTGGACCTCCTGATCAACAGCAGCAAGCCCATCAGAGAAGAGATCAGGAAGGCCATCACCCTGATGAAGAACGGGAAGGCAGCTGGACCTGATGACATCCCAGCAGAGGCCCTGAAAACAGACTTGGATGCCTCAGTCGAGATGCTGTACCCCCTTTTTGCGAAGATCTGGGAGGAGGAAGTGATACCAAATGACTGGAAGGAGGGCTATCTTATCAAGCTCCCCAAGAAAGGTGACCTCAGCAACTGCAATAATTACAGAGGCATCACACTTCTGTCAGTGCCAGGCAAGGTATTAAATCGAATCCTCTTAGAAAGAATGAGGGATGCCATAGACCCACAGCTTCGAGATGAACAAGCAGGCTTCTGGAAGAACAGATCTTGCACAGACCAGATTGCAACGCTACGCATTATAGTTGAACAGTCCTTGGAGTGGAACTCATCCTTGTACATCAACTTCATCGACTATGAAAAGGCATTCGACACCGTTGATCGACAGACCCTCTGGAAACTCCTTCAACACTACGGCATCCCAGCCAAGTTGGTCAACTTGATTAAGAACTCGTATGAGGGAATGACGTGCAGAGTCATCCATGGAGGGCAGCTCACCAATAGCTTTCAGGTGAAGACGGGTTAGACAAGGATGCTTGTTGTCGCCGTTTCTCTTCCTTCTCGTCATCGACTGGATCACGAAGTGGTCCACCAGTGAACGTAGGAACGGAATCCAGTGGACTTTGTGGAGACAGCTTGACGACCTGGATTTTGCCAACAACCTTGCACTTCTCTCCCACAGTCACCAGCAGATACAGGAGAAAACAAATGTTGTGGCAGCCACATCATTGCAGGTTGGACTCAACATCCACAGAGACAAGACCAAGATCCTGAAGATTAGCACCAGCAGTAACAAACCAGTCATCCTGAATGGACATTCCTTCGAAGAAGTGCAGTCCTTCACCTACTTGGCAGCATTATAGACCAGCTGGGAGGTTCAGATGTGGATGTCAAGGCAAGGATTGGCAAAGTAAGAGTGGCCTTCCTACAGCTCAAAAACAT
The DNA here is from genome assembly GCA_007922305.1 of Dermatemys mawii. Classification (NCBI taxonomy): domain Eukaryota; kingdom Metazoa; phylum Chordata; order Testudines; family Dermatemydidae; genus Dermatemys; species Dermatemys mawii. The sequence continues at coordinate 30,566,517 of ML677333.1, forward strand.
TTGGGGCTCCAGAGAGCTGGCCTTGAAAAAGATTCAGCTGTTCAACTCCAATGTAAAATCAGTACTGCTGTATGGGGCCGAAACCTGGAGAATGACACAAACTACCATCAAAAGAATCCAGACATTCATCAACAGCTGCCTCAGAAGGATTCTCCGGATCCGCTGGCCAGATACCATCAGCAATGCCAACCTCTGGGAGAGAACCAGCCAACTTCCTGTAGAAAAAGAAATCCGGAATAGAAGATGGAGCTGGATAGGACACACCCTGCGGAAATCACCAACTAACATCACCAGACAGGCTCTGAGGTGGAACCCCCAAGGCAAGCGGAAGAAAGGCCATCCAAGAAACACCTGGCGACGTGACCTTGAGGCAGACATCACGAAGATGGGATACAACTGGAGTCAACTTGAAAGAATGGCCCAGGACAGAATCCTCTGGCAATCTACTGTTGGCGGCCCATACCCTGAGAGGGGTGGAGGGCATAATGATGATGATGACGCTACAAAAACCCATCATGGCCTTGCATAATGGAAAATGACTCATCTCACACAGCAGAGCATTTCTGGTAGAAATATTACTAGGGTAATTTCCTTCACTACAAATATGTCCTCTATTACTTCACTCTGGCTTCTGGCCCTTGCAGTTCATTAAAATTGTTCTCACAAGCATCTAAGGACATCTTCCTAGCTGAAGATTAGAACCAGTACTCCATTTTCATCCTTCATAATTTGCCGGCTGACTTCAACACAGTTGACCATGTTTTTATTGTCTTTTTGAAATGTAATCCTCCCCTGGGCTTCATGAAAGTTTTTTCCTTTCCTGGCTTTCCTCCAACTTCTCTAATCACTCCTTCAGTGTTTTGTTTGAAGAATATTTTTCATCCCTCTGTAGCTTTCTGTGGGGGCTCAATCCTTGACTCTTCCCTTCTCTCCCTCTAACTTGTCTCTGTCAATCTGATTCTCAAATACAATCTCATCTCTGTGCTGATGACTCACAGTTCTATCTTTCTGTTGTGTATTTATCTCTTTCTGACCAGCTAAAATCTTAGTCTGAGATCTCATCATAAATATTCAGCTGTTAATTTAAGTTGGACATGCCAAACTAAACTATCTTTTCCAGCTAAGCTCTTCCCATTCTCAATCACCATGAACACCACCACTTTGCTCTCTGTCACTCAGCCTCAAAACTTGGGTGAATCTGTGACTCAGCCCTTTCTGGAGATCTTCCAGATCATGTCTAAATCTTGCTGTTTATTTCTGTATCACATCTATATATCCATCCTTTTCTCATTGTCTATCAAGTAAATCTCTTGTTCAGACCCTCACAATCTCACTTCTGAATAACTATGTGTTTTCTCCTCTCTAGACTTGAAAAACTTCATTTTATCCCACTTATGCCCAGTCAAAATTCTGTCACAAAGATCATTTTCAGGCTAGTCATTTACTCTTCTAACCTTTTCTTTGCATTCCAACCACAGTCTCCACCTTCTCCACCATATTAAACATAAAAACTAGCCATTGTTTCCAAGTCACTTTCATGGTCTATATCGCTGATATCTATCATGATTGATATGCCATTAAGACATTGATTACCCATGTATGCTCTGCCAATGTCATCAGCTCTCACCACTCACTTGTTACATTTTCAAATACCCTTTACACTTTTTCCCATGCCACAATCTCCTGCATCAGAGGAGCTTCCTGTAAAAATCTACAATACCAGTTCATTGACTCCCTTCATCTCTCTCCATAAAACTCTGTACTGACAACCATAAAAAAAATTAAAATAGTTTAGTCACATCCCCAAAATGTTTTTCCCCAGTGCCGTGACCCCCATTTATCTTATTAACCAGTTTTGTCTCAATGTTACCTTGCAGATTTTGTTTCCCACACGCACCTGCCTCTTGTTTTATACTTAGATTTTAAGCTTTTTTTGTAGTGTGTCTGTACAGTGCCTGTCACATTGGGACCCCACAGAGAGCTATTATGTTTCAAATAATAATAATTAATAGTAAGTGGGAATAATGCTGATATGAAGAAGACCATTCTAATGATTTGTTCCTTGGGGAAGTTCAACAAAACATTCAACTTCATTTTTCACTCTCGTCACATTGCCTTAAGGAATTTATAGTTCAGACCACTGCTCTCTACATGGGCTAAGCTCCCAGGAGGATTATATTTCTCATAATGCAATGCAGATTTCCTTCTGACTGAGCTGTGTGGTACATTAAGGGAAGATGTAATCTGGTCAGGAAGCCTATAGATCAGCCTATGCGAGAGAATGGAAGCATAAGGCTTCTGAATTACAACTCCCATGAGATAATACATTACTATGGGGAAATTAAATTTAATATTGAACTGACTCAAAGCAGCTTAGATCAGTTCAACAAACAGTGAAACATTTCAATTTTGGAAATGTTCCATTTCAACATTTGCAATCAACACAGAATGTTTTGACAAGTCTGAATGAAAACATTTTTGAATTTCCAATTGATGAACAATTTCCAAATATTAACTTTTCATCCCAATTTGGGAAGAAAACAAATGCTGAAATGTCAGAATGAAACATCAGGTTGGAAATCCAAATTTTGCTCAGATCTAACCAACTATATATTTTAAATAGCAATTCCTACTCCACTCACATATTTTTGGTGTCAATAAATAAATTTCTGTTAAACAAATTATTCACTCAGACCCCCTAAAACTTTTTCTTCAGGTGATATTAGGTAATTTAGCTCCATATCTGTTTTTCTTCAGCTGTACTGCCACATAGGCAAATTAAAGGGAAGCATGGTTCCAGTTCATACACCCCCTCTCACATACACTCACACGATCAAACTCAAAGTACAGGTGGCTATGTGCTTTGTGCAGTTGGAAGTAAGTTAGGTAAGGCGTTTGACATCTTACAAAAACTGTCAAGTTAATGAAAATTCAGCTGTCTCAACATAAGAATTATTTCCAAACAGATTAGAACTTGCTCACTATGAACTGTCAAGACAATATCCTTGTAATCTCATCCTCTTATTTCAAACTATATATGAGAGCAAAATATAATTGTTTTTAGTTTTGTAGTCAACATGACTAATCATTCTTTATTTTTTCTGTAGAATCCAAAATACTCTAGTGCCATAGAGAAACATATAAAAAGAAATAAAAGTAAACCCTGTCCCATTTTCTCTAACGTTAGATGTAATCTAATGAACAACTGATAAATAAAAGGAGAATTTTGAAAGTATATAAGGATTAGATAGATAATATAATGATGACAATAATATAAAGTTCACATGATGACTCAGTCTGATATATATACATCTTGGTAAGTTTTAGTTTTTTAATCAATTAACTTGCTGGTTCTTGGAAAAATTGCAGACAAAAATTTTAAGGAGGGATTTAAAGGAAGAGAGGATTGGTGAATGGGTTAGGGGGCAGCAGTATAGCAACAGTTACCTCTTAAGCCAGCTGTGATGAAGTAGGGATTTTCTCGTTATGTTGTGTGTGTCCTGCTGTTTTGCATGGACACTGTGTGAGACTTTTGCGGAGGTTGCTCCAGCTCCCTGTACAGATGCTATGGCCGCCGCTTTGTAATCTGAGACCCAGGAGAGGAACGTTACCAGGTGACTCTGGCCCCAGGAAGTGAGACAAAGGCCAGAGGAGGAGCAACGGGCAGGGCAGGAGCCAGGGAACAGGAAGCGAATCAGTCTCGGCTGGCTTAGGGCTCAGGAGGAGGGCCAGAGCCCTGGCCCTGGGCTCCCCTCCCTGCAAGATGGACTTGGCTGAAAGTCACTGATTTCTGTGCTAACAAGTCCTTCCCTACTCTGTGTTCCTGTTGACTAATAAACCTTGCATTTTACCAGCTGGCTAAGAGTCACTGCTGATTTCAGATTTGGTGTGCAGGATCCTCTGGCGTCCCCAGGAGCCACGTCTGAGCAGGCTCTCTGTGGGAAGCGCACGGTGTGGAAAGGGATGCTGAATGCTCTGAGGTCAGACCCAGGAAGGTCATAGCTATGTAAGCTTCTTGCCCTGGAGCGAGTATGTTGGAGAGAGGAGGCATGATTCTCAAGAGTCCTGACTGACTTTGCAGGGAGTAGTTCTAGAGCAGGGATCAGCAACCTTGGCATGCAGCCCCGCAGGGTAAGCACCCTTGGTGGGCCCGTCCAGTTTGTTTATCTGCCGCATCATCAGGTTCAGCCGATCATGGCTTCCGCTGGCCGCAGTTCACCACTCCGGTCCAATGGGGGCTGCGGGAAGCGACACGGTGCTGGTTGCCGATCTCTGTTCTAGAGCATCACCTCGGGGACTCTGTGACATCAGGATAAACAAAAGTTGTGCCAAGCAACACTACTCAATCAGAAGATTTAATGAAACCATCCTTCTAAAAAGGTTTTCCTTTGACTGTTTTTCAAACCCAGTAGAAGGGACACAGAGCCTGATCCAGGATTGATGAAAGAAAGCAGGACTCTTTTCATCAGTTTCAGTGAGAAACAGATCAGGCCAAGAAAGAAAAAAAACCAAGGAGGATCTATGCTATTTACCCCCTGAAAATGCAAATTCTAAGGGTCCACTCTAAGGGGGCACCAAAATAAGTTTTTATTCTGAATGTGTACACTGACTTGCAGTGTGTCAAGCCACATCTTATCGATTTATCATGTAATGCAGGAGAACAAAATCTACCACTCTGTTACACCTACAAAACTGCACAGACAAAAAAACTCCTTGTGAAATAATAGCTATCTATTTTAATGTTATCAGAAAGATTGTAAGGATGTCACTGTTTCTAGTTTCTTTCAGAAGGTCATGAGGCAGAGGGAAGCATCACAACATAAGCCTAGTTTCGTACAATCAATATGTAATTTTTTTCCATCTTTTAGACAATATATCCTTCACTAATTCATACACAATAATTAAAAAAAGTTAAACATCAATATACATAATATATAAATTAACAGCTGATACCATAAACTGTTTTTGATTGTTTCACAATATCCTTTTTTGTTGCATCATATCAGAGATCAGAGCAATACAACAATGAAACGTGCTGAGGATCTGAAAACTGGCAAAAAATTCAGCTGATGAGAAAGCTGCATTGTGAAAAACACAGTTTTTTCCCTTTAAAGGACAAGTTTGTTGTCATAAGTGTGAAGTAGCCTAGAATTAGTGTTTACCTGTAAGGGGTTAAGCTAAAGGTAACCTGAGAGGTGGACAACTGACCAATGAGAAATTCCTCAGGAGACAAAGGATTTTAAGTTTCAGTTTCTCTCTGGGTCTCTCGCTGTTCGCCTCGGCTATGGGATGAACACAGCTATGTCTTTCACTGTAACTATAAGATTCTATCAAGTACTGTAGTCAGTAAGTTTACCTTCTTTTTCTCACTTGGAGGGTTCTCAGTGGTGAGTGTTGTCTGGGTGCTTCTTGAGATTGTAAGATTCAGCAGAGATATCAACAGTGGGAGAAAGTTGCCTCGGGGGAGAGGTTTGGTTTCTGAATCCTTTTGTTGATTATGGTAGATGCTGTTCTATTGATGGTTATAAGGGATTTATTCCTTTCTTTTTTTCTTTTATTAAAATCTTTCTTTTAAGAAGCTGACTGCTTGTTTTTCATTGTGTAAGATCCTGATTTTGGATCGGGCACGTCTCGCAAGAGCAGGCGAGGTTTGTTTGTTTTTCTCTCAAGCTTCCCAGGGAAGGAAGAAGTTTGGGGGGTTAGTGGAAAGGGAAAGAAGGGTCCCAAACTACCCTAGACCTAGTTTGGTGGTAGCAGCGTACCAAGTCCAGACACAGAAAAAGTTGTGTTCTGGGGAAAAACATTTTAAGCCAAGCTGGTAAAATAAGCTTGGGGGGGTATTTCTTTTTTCATGCGGGTCCCCACTCTGTAGAGTACAGATGCGGGTCCCCACTCTGTAGGGTACAGAGAAGGCAACTTTCTCCACTGTTGATATGTTCAATTCAGCAGCTTTTCAGCGGACATACACAGGAGTCGGCAGCGAACACTGCACAGCTAAAAGGGGTCTCAAACCAGAAAATTTTGAGAACCCACGTGTTAGAAGTATGCACAGAGCAACAAAAACATTTGGAAAGAGCGTGGTCATCTTGTTTGTGCACATATATTCCAAAACAGCCTATAGAGTAGATCCTGCTGAAATGCATCTTGAAAGGGCTTTCAGTTCATCACCTAAATCACTAGCATCAATATCACATATGTTACTATATGTCAACAGTATCTCTGCTGCCCAGCATTGTTGGTGTAGGTCTTCTTCAGGTATAGTGAGGAATTTTGGAATATCATACAACATCCCAAATATACTGCTGTGTTCCTTGAGCTTCAGAAAACGTTCCTCAACTGACTGTATTGCACAATCTAGAACCTGATTTAAGAATTCAACTTTGTATTGTTGTTTGGGGTCTCTTAAGGGATTATCCCGTGCCTCATAATCAAAATGTCTTCTTCTGTGACTCCTGTATTCTTGAATAGGTGGGGAAATAGCTTCAGTGTGAAGCTCCTCTGTCATCTTCTGTGCACTCTTCAGAATGTTTTGAAATCCATCATCTGACTAGTGAGACTGTAGGTATGACTTTGCTTTGTCCAGTTGTTCCATTGCTCCACATATACCAAGGTCAACACCTTGGAGTCTCTTGCTTACAACATTCATTTCAAACAGTATGTCATGCCACAACACTAAGCCACACAGAAATTTGAAGCTATACATGTTCCTGGTGATTCCATTCCTCTCTGCCACTGTTCTCCCACAAACAGTTCCTGTCATAGCATTATCCTCCATACTGGCAACTATGGCATCATCTATCTTCCCAATTTGGTGTTTGATAGGCTTTATTGCCTCCACTCAACTTTTCCATCAAGTGGCACTCAGTGATTTCAGAGATGATGTTCCCAGATGTTGCTTCAAAATTTGCCATGGATGAGATGAGACAGAGAAAAATACATAGATGCTTTGAGTTGCATTAAAAAATTCAGCAGCCTCACTAGAAGGTAATGCTGCATCACTGACCACCAAGGGTCTAACTCTCGGATCTGTGTCTGCACTCCTCTGTTCTTTCCTTTCATGTTGACACCATTATCATAGTCCTGACCTCTCATGTCAGCTAGCACAATTCCCGTATCTTCCAGCTTTTTAAGAAACACATTTGTCATACCAGCTCTTGTAGTATCATCAATGCCAACAAATTCTAGAAAATGCTCTATGACAGTCACTATTGCAGGGACATTTTCACCAGGTTCTGTTGTTGTTACAAAACGCACCGTTAAAGTTATGTGTTCCATACAGCTGATATCAGGTGTGCAGTCCAGAATAACAGAGTAATATCTTGTTGACTTCAGATCTACCACAATCTTCTGTTTGACTTTTGTTGCCAGTGTGTCTATGTATCTCAGGGGAGCTCCTTCCTGCTTAGATAGAAAAGCTTCCTTTGCTTTCTTTTTTTTTTCTGAATTTAGCCCCAAAGATGAGTTTTCTTCTTTCACTCATGACTGCTGTTTGTGCCAGCTATAGTGACTCAATGCTCATTTGAAGGGGACAAATAAGCGGGCTTGTTGCAGGGCCTGAATGAGGGAAGATATCACCATCTTAATGGCCTAACTAGCTCCTACTATTTCAGTTGACTGCCTATTCTCCTCAAGTGGGTTCAGGGAAGCAGCAGAAAACAAAGCTCCCTGAGAAGCTTCTGTTAATCAGTCCAGGCTCCTGGCAGTGCTAGAGAGGTACGTAAGAGACTCCTCCTCCTCTCTCTCCCTGCAGCTCCTGCTGCTTTCTGTTATTCCTTCTCACCTTTTCTCCTACCTGCCTGTTATCTCTCTTGTGCCTCCAGTACAGCACTCCACCATCTCTGTGCATCTAGAGCACAGAGAATACATATGCACCAGCAGCAAACACATTTTTTTATACTCTGGGTCCTAGTGGCGCCCCCTCCCATCCCCCAGTCTGGCATCTGAGGTGGCCGCTTTAGTTCACCTCATGGTAAGGCCAGCCCTGTTTAATTAAGATACCAAGCCAGTTTATTCTTTGACATACATATATTTCAAAACATTTAGCTGCATATGAAGAGTAAATAACCTGTTTGATTTTTTCTTTTTCTTGTTTGCAATGCTGATGCTGGCAATTCTAATGTTTTGAGTGGATACAGGGAATCAGTAATATTTATGAGTCTTGTCCCCATTTGATAGTTTTCTTTGTTGCTACATATATCAGAGTTGCCTCATCTCTGCCTGTTTGAATCACATAATTACAGAGTTGTGTTTTCTGTACACAGAATAGCACTCGCTATATGAAACCATTTATTTGATGATAAAACACTTTCACAAACTCTTTCTTTTGTGGCCACTGAAAGATTCGTGATCTTGCCTAGAGAAAACAAAGAATCTAATAAAGGGAAATAGCTCTTAGTTCATTTCACTGGAAAACAACAACTCCCTTTTCAACTAACATTGTCAGATAACATTATTTAAGAATAAAGATTACAATATACTTTTTTTTGCATCTTACACAAGGTTACATTTATTTAATACACATTATATTCCAAATTCATAATATTTTTTAGAATTAAAGAACAAGGTGTACTTGTGGCACCTTAGAGACTAAGAAATTTATTTGGACATAAGCTTTCATGGGCTAGAAACCACTTCATCTGATGCATAGAGTGGAATATACAGTAGGCAGATTTTATTTTATATATATATATATATACACATACACATATATACAGAAAAAACATGAAAAGATGGGGGTTGCCATACCAATTCAAAGAGACTGATCAATTAAGGTGAGCTATTATCAGCAGGAGTAAAAACAAATGTAGTGATAATCAGGATGGCCTATTTCAAACAGTTGACAAGGAGGTATGAGTAACAGTAGGAGGAAACTTAGCATGGGTAAGTAGATTTCACTTTATGTAATGACTCAGCCACTCCTAGTCTTTATTCAAACCTAATTTGATGGTATCCAGTTTGCAAATTAATTCCAGTTCAACAGTTTTTTGTTGAAGTCTGTTTTTGAAGATTTTGTAGTTGAAGAATTGCGAATTTTAGGTCTGTTACTGAGTGACCAGAAAGACTGAAGTGTTCTCCTACTGGTTTTCAAATGTTATGATTCTTTTGCATAGAAACTGTCTGGTTTGGCTTGGTTGCATTGCTGGCACATGAATGTAACCCTCCTAATTTCTTGTGTATACTTGAAGAGGGCAGGCACAAGAGAATCTAAAATTATTCGTAAATGAACTAGAATTATCCCTATTCTAGTTAACTACACATGCCACCCAGACAGTTCTTTAGTGTTTCTCACTTCCAAGTAACATCACTTATGTCTTGTCAAGGCAGAGTCTAAGGTGGCTGTTCTTTCTCCAGGTGCTTATTGAATGTAGGCACACAGACTACAATGTGTTGTGCTAATATATATAGGAAAGAATATACACAGATGTGTCTGTGGCATCTTACCATCCTTTCAAGAGACCTTAGTTAGATGTTTAAGAGGATGGAAGGTATGATACATTACTGTTGGACTCCAGCAGTGAGAATTTTGGAGTAAAAGCACCAGTTCCCTATTAACTGTGTGCCGTCTACTCCAACTATATATTGTAAGTAGGTCAGTTATTCCTTTTTTTTCCTTTAGCATGTATGTAAGGTGTCAAACTCTTTAGACTACTAAGAACCCTAGCTTACTTTCATCCTTTGTCTCAGAGACCATATGGATAAATTTGAAGTTTTTAGGATGGAGGGGACTGAGACATTACATTACCTCCTCTTTTCTTCAGTTTTCAGAGTAGTAGCCATGTTAGTCTGTATCTGCAAAAAGAATGAGGAGTACTTGTGGCACTTTAGAGACTAACCGATTTATTTGGGCATAAGCTTTTGTTGGCTAGAACCCACTTCATCAGATGCATAGAGTGGAACATAGGGTAGGTCTTCACTACCCGTCGGATCGGCAGGTAGCGATTGATCTTCTAGCGATCAATTTCTCACGTCTCATTAAGACACGAGAAATCGATCGTTAGCAGTGCCCCCATCAACTCCGTAACTCCAGCCTGCCGCGAGGCGCAAGCTGGAGTCGATGGGGGAGTGTGCTGCTGACAGCCGCCGCCATGAGGACAGCAGGTAAGTCGGCTGAAGGTATGCTGACTTCAGCTACTTGAATCACGTAGCTGAAGTCGGCGTACCTTCAGTCGATCCCCCCCAGTAGGAAGATTTTATTATATATATAGACAAACACACACACAGAGAACAGGAAAAGGTGGAGGTTGCCATACCAACTTTGTGTGGCTTGTGTGGAATGTTGGTGTAGAGGGCTTCTACACCAAGATAGAATACAAGTCGCCAGGAACAGTATTCATGATAATGTCATGGTAAACTTGATGACAACTTTGTAACTTTGTCCTCACCCACAACTATTTCACATTTCAAGACAATATATACTTTCAACTCAGTAGCACTGCTGTGGGTACTTGCATGGCCCCACTGTATGCCAACATTTTTAAGACTGACTTAGAACAACGCTTCCTTAGCTCTCGTCCACTAATGCCCCTACTTTACTTGTGCTACATTGATGACATATTCATCATCTGGGCCATGGAAAAGAAACCCTTGAGGAATTCCACCATAATTTCAACAATTTCCATCCCACCATCAATCTCAACCTGGAACAATCCACACAAGAGATCCTCTTCCTGGATACTACAGTGCTAATAAGTGCTGGTCACAAACACCATCCTATACCAGAAACCTACTGACTGCTATACTTACCTACATGCCTCTAGCTTCCATCCAGGACACATCACATGATCCATTATCTACAGCTGAGCTCTAAGATACAACCACATTTGTTCCAATCCCTCAGACAGAGATAAACACCTACACGATCTCTATCAAGCATTGTTAAAACTACAGTACCCTTCACTGCTGAAGTGAAGAAACAGATTGACAAGGACAGAAGAGCATCCAGAAGTCACCTACTACAGGACAGGCCTATAAAAGAAAGTAACAGGACGCAACTAGCCATCACCTTCAGCTCCCAACTAAAACCTCTCCAGCGTATCATCAAAGATCTATAACTTTTCCTGAAGGACCATCCCTCTCTCTCTCAGATCGTGGGAGACAGGCAAGTCTTCGCTTACTGACAGCTCCCCAACCTGAAGCAAATACTCACCTGCAACCACACACCATACAACAAAATCTCTAACCCAGGACTTATCCTTGCAACAAAACCCTTTGCCAACTCTGTCCATATATCTATTCAAGTGACACCATCATAGGACCTAATCACATCAGCCACACCATCAGGGGCTTTTTCACCTGCATATCTACCAGTGTAATGTATGCCATCATGTGATAGCAATGCCCCTCTGCCATGCACATTGGGCAAGCAATACAGTCACTATGCAGAAGAATAAATGGACATAAATCTGACATCAGGAATCATAAAATCAAAAACTAGTAGGAGAACACTTCAATCTTTCTGGTCACTTAGTAACAGACTTAAAGGGTCAATTCTTCAACAAAAAAACTTCAAAAACAGACTGCAGTGAGAAACTGCTGATCTGGAATTAATTTGCAAACTGGATATCATTAACGTAGGCTTGAATAAAGACTGGCAGGGTCATTAAACAACTTGAATTTATTTCCCAATGTTTGCAATCTATTGCCCCTACTGTTACTCACACCTTGTTGACAACTGCTTGAAATGGGCTATCCTGATTATCACTGCAAAAGTTTTTTTTTTTCTTACTGCTGATAATCTCTCTCTTTAATTGATTAAGTCACTTAAAGTTTATATGGCAGCCTCTACCTTTTCATGTTTTATATATATTTATATATATACAGTGGAAGATTCTTTTTTTATATATATTCTACTGTATGTTCCACTCTCTGCATCTGATGAAATGTGTTCTAACCCACAAAAGCTTATGCCCAAATCAATGTGTTAGTCTCTACGGTGCCACAAGCACTTCCTTTTCTTTTCTTCAGTGTTGTTCTTTTTTTTTTTTTGTATTAGAGTCTTTTTATTCGAGAGTCCTTTTATTCTCTCTTTGATTAATTAGTTTTTATTAATTGGCTTAACTAAAATAGGGTTTGTGGTGGTATTAAATCATGGATTTGGAGAGGCAGGAAAAGTTCGGTGTTTTGTCCAAACCAGAAAATAAGAAGTCAGTCACTCATTTCACCTCTACCATATACTCCACAAAGTGCTTGCATACTCCAGATTATAGTTCTCCAATCTGTACAAGCCTCAAGTCTTATGGTGTTCACTTACATTCTTGCCACTTATTTAAATATCATCTATGCAACAACGTACTTCTTGCAACCCACTAAAATTATTTTGGGGGTTGCAAGAAGTACATTGCCAAATCAAGAGGAGAGCTCTTACTAGCAAGAAATTGATATTGTTTTGTGTTAGATTTACTGACACTTTCAAATTTCCAGAAAATGATTACGGTTCAATCATACAAAATGCTAGAAAGATAAATAACAGAAATTAAATAATTTTTACACAGTTTCAAGATTCTATCATTTTAACATTTATTTTTGCACATAAAATGTACCCTGTCTGACCTTTGTAAATTGATGTCCATATAGATAAGGAGACCTTCATTTTGTTTTAGGTGCAGTCAAATGTTATCAGTTGCTTATTTCTTAACATGCATATTCCATCATATCTTCTCTACTAAGTGGTAACATGGGATGAATCCTAGATTTTTAAATATGGCAGCATATTGTAGAATTAATGGATCATGCCACTGGAAAAAATACAGAGCTGCCAAATGAAAGAATGAGCCAATGAGCAATTTGTGACTATTCGGGGGAATGAATTTCTCTACGGGAAAGTATAAATCCACTGAATTGTGAAATATATCTATAAAGCTTTTAACAGGTCTTTAAAATAATAGGCTAATATTTAACAGGCTGAGGATCCATTTCCACAGCATTCACTTATTGCCCCAACAATACTTCATATGCCGAGAGACAAATCAGTTCAAGATTGCTGGCCCCAGAATACAGAATGAAGATCACCTGCTTACTATTTAAAAAGAAAAAATAAATGATTGAAATACCTAATTTTTCCAGAGTATATTACAAATAAAAAGTGAGTCCAAGATAGAAATGTAATTTGTGGATCCAAAATCTAGGATATTTGATAGAGATGCTTACTTGTCCTGGGAATTTTTTATAGGATATCACAATGTTCTTCAACAGATCAATATTTTGAACCCTGCCCATGCTAACAGTAACTAAAAGTTGTCATTATCCGATTACTCTTTGAAATAAATGGTGATCTTAGCATAGATGATAATAGAAAAATATCCATTTCACAAATATAATCTCACTTGACATTGGAGGACTGAACTCTCATTAAGAATGAACAACTTTATTTATGGTAATTTCAAACTTTTTCTGCTTTTGTGTATATAAATGCATTTTTCTTCTGTGTGTTCCATCGTATGTATCCGATGAAGTGGGCTATAGCCCACAAAAGCTTATATTGAAATAAACTGGTTAGTCTCTAAGGTGCCACAAGTATTCCTGGTTTTCTTTATGGATACAGACTAACATGGCTGCTAATCATAAACCTGGTAATTTATGGAGGTGCTTTTCTAAGTAAATGGCAAAGCACATTGTTGGAACAAAATAGGAACCTAACACTTGTCTCTTTTGCTCTGACTATAAGACTATTTTCCAGTGCTGTGAATCACTCATCTTTCATAACCACTACAAAGCTAAATGTATAAACACTGAAGGAAATCCAAATAATATACAAGACAGTAACTTACTAAGTCTTTGATATCAAGCCTGGATTACAGAGACAGCATTAGTGCCTGCTTTCTTAACCACTGGCTTTCTTTCTCTTACTGCATCACCAGTAGCTGAAAGCCCATGCTGTAACATGGGTGTAAGTCAAAGTAATGTGTGGTAAAAACAACAACATAAAAACGGGGGGTCTTCTTTCCATGTGCTGTGTTCTAATCAGCAATGTTGCTGCATGATTATTATTTCCAACTTTGTGCACAGAGCTGCTCCCTGGCTTGCAGTCCAATCACCTGTTTGTTACCTTACAAAACTGTTATTCCTACTTTCTCTGATCAAGTGTCACATTCCAACTGACAAAGATCCTTTGGACTCCAACATTTTATCTGGTTCTCACAGGGCCAAGGGATGATTGAAACTGGTTGCATTCTAAAAACAAAGAGCTCTCAACCATGCTCATAATTGCTTCCATCACTTTTCATTGACTCAGACATTTAACATTTCAGATAGACACTCAAAATAACAGTCCTGGAAGATGTGTGTTGATATGTACAGGTGGCAAATGAGGAGGTATGTGTTGCAGTGAGTAATTACGTTTGATGTGTTTGTGGTTGTATTTTCTGGGGGCAGTTTTAAAGAATTGTGACAGCTGGGCCAAGTAATCCACCATCTGTGCAGTCTCCGTTATAAAAAGAATTAAACTGTTGCATGCAAGTGATCTGTAGAATAAGGGTGGGGACTGATTAAGTCACCTCTAATATCACAATGATCTAGGATTCTTGGCATGGCATAGAATCACAGAGCCATAGCGTTAGAAGGGTCATCTAATCTTACCCTGCCAAGATGCAGGGTTTGTTGCATCTAAACCAGTGGTTCTCAAACTTTGATCAGGCCCCCCTTCTTTGTGTTTGTAGTAATGAGAACATTTTCATCTTGAAAGGCATTTCCATGGAAAAAATACCGTAAAAGTGATGTTATCCTGCTCTGTACCAACCGGAAACCTCTATAAACCAGCATTTCTAATCTTTGTAGAAAGTCCAGTTTATAATCTGGTTGGTGCATGCAGGCTCCCAGCCTAGCTCCACATGGCTCCATGGAAGCAGCTACCTTTCTCAGCTGTTCCTAGGCACCTAGCTGGTTCCTAGCCAATGACAGCTGAAGAGCCAGTGCTCGGGGCAGGATCGGTTGGGGGCAGAATGCAGAGCCTTTTGCCACACCTCTGCCTAGGAGCAGCTAGGACAGGTTGCCACTTGCTAGGAGCCACCCAAGGTGAGCGCCCCTTGGATCCAGCACCCCGAGCCCTTTCCCATGCTCCAACCCCCTTCTCCAAGCCTCCTCCTGCACCCAAACTCCCTCCCAAAGTCTGCACCTTCTCTCACGCACCAACCCCCAGCCCCACACTCCCTCCCACTACACAAACTCTCTCCTTCTTATGCAAGTGGCATTTTTCACTTACCAGGACCACCAGCATTCCACCAATGTGCCGGATAAAACAGCTTTTACTGTACGTGAAAAATATGACTAGCTATATCTTTTTTGCTTGTTTAAATTGACCTTAGCGTAAATTCCTGGTTTCAATCAAGTAAGGGAACACCTGTTCCTATGTTGGAGTCTATTAATGGAAGAATAAAAATCTTCATACAATGACATACCAGTGTGAAGTAGTATAACACTGACAGATCCCAATTGTGAGCAGGCAGAATCGAACCTAGAACCTTTGGAGTTAAAAGCATAAGCCTCTACTCCAGGCCAATTGGAGTTGTAGGAAGCAGTGCAGCCCAGACCACCATTTCCTACAGCTCCCATTGGCCGGGAATGGCAAACCATGCCCAATGGGAGCTGCGAGCGACCAAACCTACGACCACTCAGGTAAACAAAAAATCTTGCGGCCAGCCAGGAGCTTGCCCTGGCCAAGACACGGAACAAGTTTAGGAACCCCTGCTCTACTGCATGAGCTAGAAACCACATGGCCCTTTGCTAAAGCTGTATCAGACTCATTTATCTCTAGCTGTGCTAGTAGCCACTACATGGGGGACAGGGTGCCACACCAAGAAGGCATAGTTACAGTAGTATTCATACTACTTGTTAGGATCAGAGCTCTCTGCCCAATTTTTAATAGGGTAGATTATAATTTACAATTACATCTCACTTTAAGTATGGAAAGAGTATATTCAAGCAGAAAGTATGGTTTGTGAAATGTTATATCTAATTTATTTCTAATGTATTGTGATGGGGTGGATCAGCCCTACACTGGTACAGAGGAGGTTAATCCTTCCCTTCTAGCAGAGGAAACTCCACCCCTGAAGCTCTGCTGGGCATACTCCACCTGGAAGTCAGGTCTAAAAGCCTTCAGAGCTGCTCAGTCTAGGCTGACTGCTGAAAAGAAAGGACACTTGGCAGGAGCGCCAGCCCAGGAGCCATTACAACCCCTGCCTATGGGAGCTGCAGAGGCCTGCTGTGGCTAGAACCCCAGGATGTAGCTAGTGCTGAGGAGCCTGAAGACCCTGCTACCATATGGACTATGGCTGCAGGAGAGCCAGTAGGAAGTGACCCAGGGAGGGTGGGGTCAGAGTGTTTTGATAGGATTCCCCGCTGACCCTGTGGTGGGCCGCTCTGCTGCTGGCAGGGTCGTGGATCGGAGGCCCAGTGGAGTTGTGTGGGCTTGCCCGCCCCCACTGGGGGCTGCCAACCCCTTGTGATGGCCCCCAGCCACTAGGTACCCTGTTTTGCCTCCAAAGGTGTCTGTATTGACTCTGGCCGCTGGGCCATGCTATTCCACTAGAGGAAGAGAATTAGGCAGACTCTCAGACTTTGGCTATTGGTCACATTGAATGGACTCGGGCTGCTAGGCCATGCTACCCCTCTAGGGAAAGGGGAATTTATCAGGCTGTGGCAGTTGGGCCGCACTGCCCTAGGGGCACACTGAATGGATTCGGGCCTCTAAGCCACATTACCCCACTTGGAAAG
Organism: Dermatemys mawii; assembly: GCA_007922305.1. Lineage (NCBI taxonomy): Eukaryota > Metazoa > Chordata > Testudines > Dermatemydidae > Dermatemys > Dermatemys mawii. Next base: position 30,583,224 of record ML677333.1, read on the forward strand.
AGTCAATAGTCTGACCCTGGCCATTGGGCCACACTGTGCTGACTACGGGGGTGGGTGGTGGGAGGGGAGGGAAGTTGTTAGAAAATGGATGTAGGTGTAAAGAGGCAGGGTTACTCTCTGCCACCCTGACTTAAGGAGTCAAGGAGGTACAAAGCCTGTCATAGTATCCTAATTATGTCTAAAGGGTGATATATGCCCACTGGAGAACTAACCATTTATTTTATATGTCAAACAATATTATGTGTGTTTACATGTAAAGGTAAAGGCATACATCATCTTATGAATGAATAGATACAAATTTCACAGAACATTTTAATGGCATTATAGTCTTATTGCTGTAATTTAAAAAAAACTCTCAGGAGATAAAGGAGGCAAAAACAGATTCTCAAACTCAATCTGATCAAAATGACTGGTTTAATATCAAACTCCCCTTTATATATATTCTAATGTTACAGTCTTCTGCTTCTGTCTTATATATACAAGATAGAAGCAGAGGACTGTAACATTATAATCCTTCCAAATATATTGCTTAAATTAAAAAGAAAGCACAATCACTCAATTATGGTTCTTTTTTGTGTTGCTTTGACATTTCCAGCTTTCATTTTTGTAAGCAGGGAATTTGGTGTAATTCCATATTGCCTGGATGATTGAAATAAGAATGTGAATAAAAACGTCATACACTTGGGGAGAATTATCTTAATACAGAATGAGATAGAAAGAAATATAGACTGCACAAAAACACAAAAAGAGTTTATTCGGACCATCCATCCCTCTATTATCAAATTTACCCTCATTCCCCTGATCCTAGACTATTATTATTTTAAACTGCCTTTATAGAGCTGTATGAATTTTAAAGTGTGCTATGAATTAGATTTACGAACCATACAATACTACGCAGCTACAATAAAGGCTGGGAGAACCTACTTTAACAGATGAACATTCCTGAAAACAAACAGTATGAGATTCTGTTAAAAAGAGGTTATCAGGAATAAACGAGTTGAAAAATCATCAACTATCTTTTCAAAGTAATGGGAAATTACTAATGGCACTTTGTAGAACTAAAACTTTAAATACATTTACTTTAGCGTGAACATAGAGTACATAAATGTACAGTACAGATTAAAGAACGAAAACAAAATAGAAAAACAAATGAATGCTATTAATATATTACGGGGTTTGTTATTTTTCCTCTCAGACACAGCTGTAATGAACATGTTTGTCAAGAATATCTGTTGCTTTGCAAATCAGTCCAGTGAAATTGAGTACTTTAAAAGGGCCAATTTCACAAAGCAGAAAACAATTATGAGCCAAAGTGCTGGGAGAAAGAATTTAAAGAGAACAATGTGAATGAAAATTGGAACTGTTTAAAAACAATTTACTAGCCGCTCAAAAAGCAACACTTCCACAACTGAGTATAAAGGCTACACTGATTGGGGTGGGGGGGGGAACCAAAAACCAAAAAACAAACAAACAAAAAATCCTGGCGTGGAGGATGGATAGATAGATATGGATGGACAGACATATAAAAAACACAAAAAAAGTGAAGTTGATTGAAATGAATATACATTCGAAGATAGGATTTGTAGAAAATTATTAAGGAAACAAAAGGAAGAAATATATGGCCTAAAGAATTAAGGACAATAAGAAGTAGCTTTTAAAGTATATTAGGATCAGATGCAATACAAATGATGTTATTGGTCCATTACTAGACTGAAATGATAGAAATGTCAATAATAATGTAGAACAGTCAGAAATATTGAATACATATTTCTGTTCTATATTTGGCAAAAAGCCAGATAATCTTTTCAGAAGATGATGAAATTCTTTCTATTCCAATCGTAACTCTGGAGGATAGTAAACAATGGCTAATAAAGATTGACATTTTTTAAATCAGCAGGTTGTGATAATTGGCATTCAGAAGTTTTTAAAAAGCTGACCAAGAAGTTTGCTAGACTGTTCATGTTGATTTTCAATAACTCTTGGAACAGTAGGGGACTAGAAGAAAGCTAATTCTTTTTTAGCATTTGTAAAAGGTTAATAGGATGACGTGGGTAATTATATACACCTGCTAACCTGAAATGCTAACCTGGCAATACGATCTGATATGAGGTAATATAGTCAATGACATGGTTTTATAGAAGATAGTTTTACAAAATCTAACATGACTATTTTACAAGACTAAGTTTTGTTAGGTAAAGATAACCAGGGCCGTTGCAAAGATATTTTGCGCCATAGGTGAAACTTTTACCATGCGCCCCCCTTCTCCTGCCCCTCCCCACAGAGCATTGCTTACTATAAACTTTCAAAATACTTTCAAAAATACAGCCTTTTTATTCACATATACTTCCTTCCTTCGTATCAAAATTTACTACATTTTATTCTACCTTTAGAATATCAAATTATTGTTATTTATAAAATTAGACTGGTGGATACTCCATCATACAACAACTAATAATATCAATATGACAATTTTCAACAACCTACATACGCATATTCACACAATAGTGAGTTTGGATCCCGTTCCACTCCCAGGAGTCAGCGGTGTATCCCTGGGAGGACTAGCGGATCCAAATGGAGAGAAGCCCCCATGAGGCTTTGGGGCGGGCAGGTGGCCTGATAGAGGTCCTTTGTCCAATGTCCCTTGACCGTTTTTGCTTAGTGCCAGGGAGTCCAACTTTTTTTGACTGCTTCTTGGGCACTGGCGAGGGGTAGCGGTGCCAGACTGAGCTCAGTGCCGGGGATGTACTACAAACTGAGGCTGAGGTGCTGGGCCTAGAGTCCTGCCAAGACTGCAGTCCTGTGCCGGGCAGAGCGCAGCCTCCATGAGGAAAGCCCTTAAACGAATATTATGTTCCTTCTGCATTCTCGGACACTTGTCTTTCATGTGTGATTCCCCCAAGCACTTCAGGCAGCTGCTATGGGGGTCACTCACAGGCTTAGGCCTGTTGCAGGCATAAAAGGGCTTAAAACCCAGATACTGGCATGGGTGACAGGTCTGTAGAAATGTTAGTGGTGCCTAGAACTGTGCCCCCCACCTGGCTAACTGGGAAGGAGTTTGGGTGGGGGGGAGGTGGTCTGGGGTGCAGGCTCTGGGAGGGAGTTTGGGTCTGGGTGCAGGCTCCGGGCTGGGGCAGAGGATGGGGGTGCAGGAGGGGATGAAGGGTGCAGGCTCTGGGAGGGCATGCGAAGGGCTGAGTGAAGCCTCTGGGAAGGAGGACTGAGAGGGCTGTGGGGTGGGACTAAGGATGAGAAGTTTGGGGTGTTTGAGGAGGCTCAGGGCAGGGAAGAGGGCTCGGGTGTGAGGGGATGAGGGCTCTGGCTGGGGATGAGGGATTTGGGGTGTGGGAGGAGGCTCAGGGTTAGGCAGAGGATTAGGGTGCGAGGGGATGAGGGCTCTGGTTGGGGACGAGGGGTTTGGAGTGTGGGAAGAGGCTCAGAGCTGAGGCAGAGGGTTGGAGTGCGGGGGTGAGGGCTCTGGCTGGGGGTGTGGGCTCTCAGGTGGGACAGGGCTGGGGATGAGTTTGGGGTGCAGGCAGGCTGCCCCGGGGATGGGGCCAGAGAGGAGGACTCCCCCCAGCCCTCTCTCTGCTGGCAGCAGTGAGTTCTGGAGGAGCCCCCACCCCCCTGGTTTCCCTCCCACCCTGGTAGCACACTCACCCTGCACCACTGTCACTGCACAGGCTCCTAGGACCCCTCAGGTCCAGGAAGCTCCCTCGCCTCTTGAGTGGTGGGTGCTGTGCGGGAAGCCATCACATGTGCGCCTCCTCACTGTAGCCTCACTGGGAGCGACCCTTGCCCAGTGTGCGGCAGGAGCAGTAACTGTGGGCGGGGGAGACCTGTGCTGGTGGAGAGTCCCACTGGAAACGGGAAGGGTCTGAGGGGGAAGGGCAGGGTAACAGCTGATGGAGGGGCACTAGGACCCTGCGGCAGCAGTTGATGCGGGGAGCCAGCAGAGCCGAGGCAGCATGAAGCTGCAGACGGAAGAGGCAGAAATGCTTCAAAGGTCCGGGGAAGCTTGCTGTAGAAAAATTGGGGAGCACCACTTTTTGATGCCCCCAAATCTTGGCACCCTAGGCTACTGCCTAGTCGTTACACCAGCCCTGAAGATAACAGCATTGTTGTAATGCTAAAATGAGGAGCTAATACGAGGGGGCAAGTGAGTTGGCTATATTTTAAAGAAGTCTTATTGGAGGGTGCAGGAACAAAGCATCCCGAAGTGCAGAAAGAATAGCAAATATGGCAGATGACCAGCTTGGCTTAACAGTGAAATCTTCAGTGAACTTAAATTCAAAAAAGAAGCTTACAAGAACTGGAAACTTGGACAGCTAACCAGGGAGGAGTATACAAATATTGCTAGAGCATGCAGAGGTGTAATCAGAAAGGCCAAGACACAACTGAAGTTGCAGCTAGCAATGGATGTGAAGGGTAACAAGAAGGGTTTCTAGAAGTATGTTAGCAACAAGGTGGTGGTCAGGGAAAGTGTGGGACCCTTATTGAACAGGAGAGCCAACACAGGGACAGATTATGTGGTCAAGATCACAATAGTCAGATTTTACCCAATAATCACATTGTTGCCAATCTTTTAATATCTAATATCTAAAGGTTTATTTGTAATAGAAAAGATTCAATTATTGCAAAGTTTTTGGATCATGTTTGGAGCAGTGATGTTACAGACTGCTAGATTGTACAGTCTCTGGTAACTTCCAAAAGATTTGAAAGTCTTCAGTTCATAGACAATAAGCGCTGTTTAGTGAAAATCTATAGTCCAGAGACCACAGCAGGAAAGAGGCAAAATGGAGATGCTTCCAGGGTCCTTTATGTGGAGGGAATGCTCTCAGTTACAGTTTGTGGAAAATTACAGGGACAAGATGGAGTCCAGGGTTACATGAACAAGTCACATGCCCTTCTATGCATCATCAAAGCATGTGAGTAACATTACCCATATTCTGGGTAATGCATCCCAAGAAGGCTCACCAAGTGGGAACAAACTTCTTCTATAGGCCAGGGAGGAAGTCACCAAGGATTCTGAAAAGGCTATTGGTGCATTTGATAAGGTACTGGAGCTCAGGCCCACAGCAACCTCTTTCAGTTGGCTACATGAAAGATCATGGCACTGAGATCTTGTTCTGCACACTGACGAATCAGAAGGCTACAACCTTCTTGCAATACCCCTTATAGTTTTTCAGCTCCTGGAATGCTGAATAAGCCTCTATGAAACCTAACAAATGGTTTGCAATAACAATGGATCCAGAGCCTCCAGACACCATTTTTCAGCCAGCTTAGAGTTCAGAGAAGGGACGGAATAAACTGGAAACACCTGCAAAAGCCATTAGGGAGGCTTTTGATGGGGTGATTTATAGAGTTTGCTTAGCCAATCGAGAGTAAGAGCAGCTCAGTGGGAAGGGACAGCCTGACTCAAAGGCTAAGGGACTAATTTTAATTTCACTTTCAAGTTGCTTGAGTCTAGAGCTGAGGGAGAATCAGAATAGCTTATGGAATCGCTGGTTACCTCCTAGTTCCCATAAAGGGAGACTCTGAACTGCTATGGAATTTATTTGTGTTCGGATACTTTCAGTTCTGCATAGGCCAGCAGCCAGGGAGGCAGAAAACCAGCCTAGTGGTGGCTATCAAAAGCCAGCTGAAACTCCTCATGTAACCCTTCTGCCCATCAGAGTTGGCAGCAACAAGGGCCGGGTTCAGTATCCAGGGGTTCCATTCCAATAGCACAATACAAAAACCGGCTCGAGCCCCCACCCAGTGACCTGGGACAACCATATACCACCCCTCTGGGCGTCTGTAAGAGACAATACTTCCCCTCTCGCAAGCATTGAGTCTGAGTGTACCAAAGCCTTTTAATAACAGAGAGAAACAACGTGGCATTATATTGGGGAAACACCACAAAAAAAGGTTAATAAACCAAACCATGAACCAGAAGCCCCCCTCCCAGCAAATAGGCCGTGGCCTTCCCTTTGGCTCTTGAGTCCCGCAACCCCAAAAAGTCACTCAATAGTCCCAAAGTCCAGCAGCCCAAGAGTCTCTGTTCTGGGTCAGTGCAGAGCTTGAAAGTCATTTGGCAGAGTCTTACCTCCCAGCCTGGGTGGAAATGGAGGGTAGGGCACGGGGCACCTTACGTGGTCCGAGGCCGACTGCGCCGCCTCTCCGTGAGGTTCCGCTGCAGCTCTCCCCGCAATCGGCTCTGCTCCGCTCCGCTGGCTGTCCCACGAACCACTCTGCCCGTTGATCCGCTAGCTGCTCTGCTAGCCGACACACAGACAGCCGTGCCGTGCCGGTCACTCTGCCTGCAGCACCAACGCCTCCGGTAGTTGACACACAGACAGCTGTGCCGCACCGGTCACTCTGCCCACAGCACCAACACCTCCGCTAGTTGACACACAGACAGCTGTGCCATGCCAGTCACTCTGCCCGCAGCACCAACGCCTCCGCTAGTCGACAGACAGCTCTGCTGCACTGGCCACTCTGCCCGTAGCACCAACGGCTCATACAGACAGCTCTGCCGCACCAGCCACTCCGCAGCACCAACTCCTCCGCTAGCCGTCCTGCTAGCCGACACGTAGACTGCTCTGCTGCACCAGCCACTCTGCACTTTTTTCAGGCCCCCCTACTTAAGACAGTGCTCAGTGATTTCTTTAGCTCTTAGGTGATTTCAGCTCTTAAGCGATTTCAGCATACAGTAGGGGAGCCTTAGTGCAGGTGCACCAGTGAGCCCAAAGCAATTTTCAGCTCAGCAGCCTGAAACCAGGCTTCTAATGGAAGCAAAATTCAATTCTGACATTCCACAGTGGAGAGAGGCAGGGTGCAATAGGCCTGGGAGGCCCTCAGACACAGCCCTCACCAAAAGGTATAGGTGCTTGTCCACCACCTCTCTCGATCTCACAGTGTTCTGAAATGCATGGCCCTTGCCCAGTGAGTGCTACCTAGATGATGGCGAGTCCCTCCATCATAACAAGGGCCAAGTACATGTCCATAGTCCTTCATTCACATAATCACAGTAACATCACTTTATCATTCCTACCCGAACAACATAGAAACTGGGGCTCCCTCATCAGCCGAAGTGGCCATGTGGGCTGCTGTGGGCTCAGGCTAGGCGCAGTGGGTGTGTCTATGCAAATTGATCAGCCCCAGAATTATTTTCCAAGACTCACTGCAATTCCCATAGTTCGCCACCAGATGTCAGAATATATCTCATTCCTGACACTGCTTACACTCACATGATTCCACACCAAGGAGCCAGAAGTGGACCATGCCCCACCCAGGGTAGAGATTCGGAAAGGTGACCCTTTCCTTTTTTGTTTTAATATGCCAGTGTTCGCAGCACTGTAACAATCATCTCAGGGCTCATCCCCAATACACCACCAGCTTGGGAAGATGCCAGGAAGTAGTTAGGGGTTGGGAAAATTGTAATAGTTAGAGATGGAGAGCCACTGTCTCTTCCGTCATTAGCAGTGAGTGCAATAGAGACAGACAGTCTCTGGTGGTGGCATATGCCTCTGGTTTTGATAAAATGACATGCATCATTGAGGAAGTCAGTGCTGTCAATGATTCAGGCAATAGAGTTGGTCTGGGCACTACCACATGAGGTGACAATCAACAGCTCACCGTTGCTTGAAAGCAGCACCAGTCCGTGCAGCACTATAGCTGCTCTACGATTGCTACCCAGCTTCCTTCTGTGAGAGTCTAATGCATAGGCACCATCTCTATGGGTGTTCCAGGGCTGAAGCACCCACTGAAAAAAATGCTGGGTGCGGCAGCTCCTCTATCAGTGCCTTCCCCTCTCCCAGCATCTCCTGCCCACCAGCAGCCCTGCTGATCAGCGGCTCCCTTTCGACCCCCAATGTCTCCTGCCCACCACAGATCAGCTTTTCCACTGAGTGCAGGCAGTGCTGTGGGAGAGAGGGCAGCAATAAGGGCAGGGGAGAGGGAGGAATGGGGCTGGAAGAAGCAGAACAGGGGTGGAGCTGGAGCAGGAAGAGGTGGGATGGAGTATTCGGGGAAGGGGTGGAGTGGGCATTGCCTGGGACGAGCCTCCAGGACATTAAAAAGTTGTCACCTGTGGTCTAATGTTGACTTAGCTCTCAAAGAGGAAGATGCTTTTTTGATCAGGTGTTAGATTTCTTCTGGTGATACCAAGGATGGAGAATGGAATCCTTTCTCTGGTTCCTTGCACATGGGAAAGTCATTAAGTTTGGCAACACACTTCAGGAAGGAGTTGGGTCTAAATCCCGGCCTTCAGAATGGCTAGGTACTAAATGCGGATGTAATGCTGCCACCATTAAAATGTGTTAAAGGTGCACTTTCCCTCAGCTTCTTTAAATAGAGCACATATGCCTAACATGACGCTCTCCTAAGTATTTTAACCAGTTGGAGTGGAGATTGCTGGCAGGCATGAATTTATTAAAAATTTTGATCCCATAATTTTGTATATATAGTTGGGATAATGATTTTCAAAGTGCATTACTTTGTATCAGTTTTTACATAAGGCAACATGGCCCAGACAAAACACTAAACCAGCACCCAGGAGAGCTGGGCTTTATCCCGGGTTCTGCTACTGGCCTGCTGAGTGACCTTGGGCAAGCACTTCACTCTTCTCTACTTCAATTTCACCATCATTAAAATGGTAATAATGATACTGCCTTCCTTTGTACTACTGCTGAAACAAGCTATATAAGGATTAGGTATTCATATATCAGTATTAGGTAAAATCTCAAAAGAAAAATACTTCTCAAATCCTTGAAATAGCTAATGCATTATTTCATGGGTTTTTTTTGAATTTGATAATACTTTATATATCAGATGACCTATGATACAATTGCTCTAATTATGGATCATAGATTTTAAAGGTCAGAAGGAATGGTTATGAATATTGAGTATGATCTGCATAATACAGGTCCTAAAATTTCACACAGATTTTTGCATCTAGTCCAATAACTTGTACTTTCACTATATCATATCTTTCAGTAGAACATCCAAATATTATTTTAAAGACATGAGACAACTACTAATTTACCGTGTTACTTGGTAATTCATTTTAGTGGTTAATTACCCTCATTGTTCAAATTGTCTTATGTTAAAGTGTCCTCTAGTATCAGATCTCTTTTTTTTCCATGTAGGTCTTTAAACATAGTGATCAAGTCACCTCTAGTCTTCTCTTTAATAATTAAATAGATTGAGATCCTTTAGTCCAGGGGTGGGCAAACTATGGCCCATGGGTCACATCCAGCCCTGCCCCTGCTGTCCACCCTCCCCTGCCTACCCCCTCTCCCGGAGCCTCAGCATGACACCTCCAGGAGTGGCCCTGGACAGCGCTGCAGCGGTGTGGCTCCGGCGGGGCCTGTGGTCCTGCCGCTTGGAATAGCATGGTAAGGGGGTGAGGCTCCAAGCTCCGGCAGGCCATATGGCCTACAGACATGCTGCTCAAGTGGCATGGTAAGGGGGTCAGGTGGTTGGATGAGGAGCAGGGAGTCCTGGGGGCAGTCAGGGGACTGGTAACAGGGAGGTTGGATAGGACATGGGAGTCCTGGGGGTCTGTCAGGAGGAGGTGGGGGTGGATAGGGGTTGGAGCAGTCAGGGGAAGGGGGTGTTGGGTAGGAGGTGGGGTCTCAGGAGGGTGGTTATAGGCAGGATAGGGAGGGGTCCTGGGGAGTGGTTAGGGGCGGGAGGGGTTTCAGGAGGGGGCGGTCAGGGAACAAGGAGCAGGGGGCATTGGATGGGTCGGGAGTTCTGAGGGGGGTAGTTGGGGGGCGGGAAGTGGGGAGGGAGGTGGGGCCAGGCTGTTTGGGGAGGCACAGCCTTTCCTAGCTGGCCCTTCATACAATTTTGGAACCCCTATGTGGCCCTTGGGCCAAAACGTTTCCCCACCCCTGCTTTACTCTCTCATTGCATGGAATGTTTTCTGGACTACAAGTCATCCTGTTAGTTCTTCTCCTCTTTCCATTATATACTTGTGGTGATTTCTTTATGAAACTGTCAGAATGTAATTTTCCATGTTTTATTTTAGTACAAAAAGTAAGGCTTTTCCTTTTTAATTTCAATAAAAATGTGTAGCCATTTTAAAGCAGAAGGATAAATTAAGTTTTCATCTTTTGAAAAAAGCTTTTTCAAGGTTTTTGTTTTAATATCTTCATAGCAGAAGAGCTGGTGGGAGAAAGCTGATATTTGAAATAGTCCTCACCAAAGAGAGGTGCCTTTGAATGTTCAGGAGAATTTTGGTTTTGAATTATGGATTTTTGCAAAATGTACTATCTGAAGAGTCCATTTTTTAAGGATTTTCTACTAAGCTTCTAAACTCACTGCTTGCTGCAAACTAATGGAAAGACTTCTGTTGATATCAGTGGTCTTTGGATCAGGCTCAAAGGCAGTAGTTAAATAAAAGTTAATAAATAAAGTTTAATAAAGTTAAATAAAGTCAAATTTCGCTTCAAAGTAAAACAGTTCCAAAGATGGGGAAAAATGAGGCAACAGTTCCACATTTCAATCCCAATTGTTCATTATTTTATAGTAGCACATAGACTCCTTGTATTTAGGAATGCATTGCTTTATTTCAAACCAGGCATGAATAATTGTCTAATTTGTGAGATTTCATCCTGCATATACAATTATTTTTCTCCTTTATTTTGATCATATGCTACTTATTTATAGGGACCACACCTAAAAAAACTATTAAAACCTATTGGTGTAAAATTCATATATTTTGTTTGTTTGTTTGGTCCCAAACTGCTGCTTTAAATTATTATCCTTTCTTGTGAAAGACCTTAGTGTTTCAGACTGTTAAATCAGGCAGATTTTTTTTGTACTCATAGCTGTATTTTGAGAGTACACACAACCAAAATACTGTATAGTAAAACAAGACATGGCATTTTTGTTTATCCACCATAAAAAAGTAATAAAATATAGCCATAAGTATTGCAATTTACAAGGTAAAATCAACTGAAATGTCAAAATATAACAATTCAATCTTAATGGAATGTCCACAGTGATACAAAAGCTGATGACAAAACTATGACATTCTAAATCCTGAAAAGCTAAAAGGGCACTAGAATGGATAAAAAAAAAAGTTGTATATTATACAGAAATACCTATATTGAAAAAAAAATGCACTACCGGGAATACTGAAATATCAATGCAGCTAGAATGTCATAAAGCAATGGGTTTCAACCTTTTTTTCATTTCTAGACCCCTAAAAAGTTTTGAATCCTGGTGCAGACCACTTTGGAAATCCTAGTGATGGTTTGCGGACTCCCAGGAGTCTGCAGATCACAGGTTAAAAAACACTGTTCCATGGTAATGCCAACCTTTCACAGACCCCTTTGACATAGTCTGCAAACCCCCAGGGATCTGCGAACCAGAAGCTGAAAACCATTCTCACAAGAGCATTGGCTCATAGCTGGCAATTTCTCCTTCAGCTGCCCATAGAGGTGGTCAGATGCACAAGGTTGAGTGCTCAAAGAGACTTCAATGATTAGGACTACAGTCTGATTCCCCATTGTTTACCTACAGAAAAACCAGACATAAATGCAACTTTTTTTAAAAAAAGATAAAGTTACTTATCAATTTCTTGAGTTATAAATGCCTATAGATACTTTATGCATTATAGAAACTGCCTCACAGGACTGAAAGGGACCTTGAGAGGTCATCTAGTCCAGTTCCCTGCCCTCAAGACAGGACTAATATTATCTAGACCATTCCTGACAGGGGTTTGTCCAACCCGCTCTTAAAAAATCTCCAATGATGGAGATTCCACAACCTTCCTGGTCAATTTATTCCAGTGCTTAACTACCCTGATAGGTAGGAATTTTTTTTTTAACATCCAACCTAAGCTGCCCTTGCTTCAACTTAAGCCCATTGCTTCTTGTCCTATCCTCAGAGGTTAAAGAGAACAATTTTTCTCTCTCCTCCTTCTAACAACCATTTATGTACTTGAAAACTTATGTCTGCTTTAAGTCTTCTCCTCTCCAGACTAAACAAACCCATTTTTTTCTATCTTCCCATAGAGGTAATGATTTCTAGAATTTTAATGATTTTTGTTGCTCTTCTCTGGATTTTCTCCAATTTGTTAACATATTTCCTAAGATGTGGCATCCAGAACTCGACAACATAATCCATTTGAGGCCTAATCAGTGTGGAGTAAAGCAGAAAAATTACTTCTTGTGTTTTGCTTAAACATCCCAGAATGATGTCTGCTTTTTTGCCACAGTGTTGTACTGTTGATTTGAATTTAGCTTATGATCCACTAAGCCTCCAGATCCCTTCATAGTACCCCTTCCTAGACAGTCATTTCCCATTTTGTACATATGCTCCCTGCTGACTGTAAAGGGCCAACTGTGCATGGTTAAACGGTGATGGGAACAATCCTATGAATAAACTGGGCTACTGGTTACTAACCTGAGCGTCTCAGAGTGACTTTGTGGACATAGCAGAGGCAGGAAATGAAGGGGGCCCTGTCATGCTCTGCTAGAGACACCATGATAATGAAAATGAATCAATCACTGTACTGAACATTAATTATCTAAGTGCCAGTGACTACAATCCAGTAACATCACATATAGGCAAACAGAGGACAGCGCCAACCATTAATATATTTATTTGATGCTTCAAAAGGTCTAATTTTCCAAAAGTAAAGAAAATTATCAGCAACATTGACTCAGAAGAAAAGCTTAGACAGAAAAATGTGTATAAAAAGTGGTATGTGGAATTTTTAAGTGCCCCAAAATACATGATTTCACAATCAAATAAAGATGACAAATTTGGCTAGAAGCCCACCCAAGTTTAGTGGCAACGTGAAGGAAAAAATAAAAAATAAAAATGCAATATGTAACAAATGGGGGGAAGGGAAATAGATATTAACCAACTAGAAATTATTAAGTGTAGTACATTGATGAGGAGCAGAATACACCAAGGAAAAGTCCATGGTTGGCACGGCATAAGACAGTAAGAACAGATTTCATGGCAAATCTTAGCAGTGGTATATGCCTGTACTAGATGGGAATGGTAAAATTGTGAACAAAGACGAAGAAGCAGCAGAAGTTATGAAGATGTTGTGAAGGCCAAAACTATAACTGGGTTCCAAAGAGAATTGGGTAAGTTCATGGAGGATAGGTCCATCAATGCCTATTACCCAAGCTGGTCAGAGATGCAACCCCAAGCTCTGGGTGTCCCTAGCCTCTGTGTGCTAGAAGCCAGGAGTGGACAACAGGAGATGGATCAACTGATGATTGCTTGTTCTGTGCATACTCTCTGAAGCACTTGGCATTGGCCACTGTCAGAAGACAGGATACTGGGCAAGATGGACCATTGCTCTTCCCTGTATGGCCATTCTTATGTTCTTAAGTGTGCAGTAAATATTTCTCTTTGTTTAGAAAGATGCAGGATGATATACTCATATTATAAGAGTATGTTCAAGTACACTACAGCCTCAGAGTTATGAGCTGCTCAGGAATGGAGGTTGTTCATAACAAACATTTGTAACTATGAACAAAATTATTATTTCAAAAGTTTACAACTGAACATTAACTTAATACTGTTTTGAAACTGCTATACAAAACAAAAATGCTGACTGTAGCAATCTTAGTTTAAATTAAAAAAGCACAGTTTCCTTACCTTGTAAAAAAAAATTAACTTTCTCTTCATTTTTCAGTAGTTTACATTTAACACAGTACTGTACTACATTTGCTATTTTGTGTGTGTCTGGTACTGCCTAATTGCATACTTCCAGTTCCAAATGAGGTGTGTGGTAGACAGGTCAGTTCGTAACTGATGTTCGTAACTATGAGGTTCTACTGTACTTTTCCATGGATTTGTAACTCAGGATGATCTTAGATTTTTTTTTGTACAGAGACGCATTTTAAAATCAGCATAATTGGATAACTTGCACCAAATAATCTAAAAGAGCTGCTTTAGGAGACTTCTGGCACAATTATATTTTTTAAAAAATAAATTTTAGAATACCTGGGAAATTCTAGAACACCAGTGGAGTGTTAATCCATAACTTTCTGCAAATATAAGATCCAAGATAGTCAGAAAAAGTGTGGGACCCTTAATGAATGTGGGGGGCAACCTAGTGACAGAATGTGGAAAAAGCTGAAGCACTCAATGCTTTTTTTGCCTCGGTTTTCACAGTCAGCTCCCAGACTCCTGCAAAGGGCAACACAGCATGGGGAGGAGGTGAGCAGCACTCATGGTGAAAGAACACATTAAGGACTACTTAGAAAAGCTGGACATGAACAAGTCCATGGGTCCAGATCTAATGCATCCAATGGTGCTGTGGGGGTTGGCTGATGTGATTGCAGAGCCATTGGTCATTATCTTTGAAAACTCGTGGCAATCTGGGGAGGTAAAAGGCAAATATAGTGCCCATCTTTAAAAAATGGAAAAAGGAGAACCTGGAGAACTACAGACCAGTCAGCCTCAACTCAGTTCCTGAAAAACTCATGGAGCAGGTCGTCAAGGAAACTATTTTAAAGCATTTGGAAGAGAGAAAGGTGATCAGGAACAGTCAACATGGATTCACCAAGAGCAAGTCATGCCTGACCGACCTGATTGCCTTCTGTGATAAGAGAACTGACTCTGTGGATATAGGGAAAGCAGTAAATATAAATATATCTTGACTTTTGCAAAGCTTCTGATATGATCATCCACAGTATTCTTGCCAGCAAGTTAAAAAAGTATGGATTGGATGAATGGACTGTAAGATGGATAGAAAGCTGGCTAGATTATCAGGTTCAATAGGTAGTGATTGTGATAAGATGAGGTCCTGAAATATAAACCCTTGTAATAGAGGCCCGGTCTGAGGCCTAAGGCCTGAACTAAAGTAATGGTCAAGACTTTGTTAACATAAAGCAAAGTTAAATGGTGAGACAAAGGCATGCCCTGCTCCCATAAGCTGGCAAAGTTGAAAAACACACATTCTTACAAAGTACTGGCTATTAGACATATAAACATATGCCAGGATGATGTCAGAACACTCTGATACTTTCACATTACACACAGATAAAGAACAGGTGGACCCATCCTAAAGACGGTGCAAACAAGTAATATGAGAGTTGTTTTGTTTGAACCAACATGTACAAGGTGAGAGGTGGCACCTTACTATGTAGAGAGATTGGACCTCAGTGTCAGGAGTGATGTGTAACTTGTTTGTACCTGTGTATAAGAATGCATCCCTGAGGAGCTGTCTTTGTCCAGCCTAGGGGGCAGTGGAGAGTCCCGCCACTGTCTAAGCTGTGTCCATTGTCAGGGCCACATATCCAGGGGTTTGAACTAGATGACCTCCTGAAGTGTCTTACAACCATAATCTTCTATTATTTTATGATTCTATGAAATGGAAAGGAGAGCTGTACAGGACAGAGAAGGCTGCTGAAAAAGAAGAATGTCCAAGTGACCTTCTTTGAGATTATTTTAATCCATGAGTGAATGAAGAAAAAGAGAAGTAGATTCTGGAGGTGAAACATTAGCTACGGAATTGTATAAGGTACATGGGTATTGTTTGTTTGAACATTAGTCCATCTTCAATGGGAGGAGGGAACAGTACATTTTGTACTGCCTCCATCTCAGCGGAAGGGGAGTCAATCTTCTAGAGGACAGGCTGGCTAAACTAGCAACTAACAACAACAAGGGTGGTGAAAAGAGGGAACAAATGTTGACACAATTAGCACAAAAAAAATCAATCAATGCACTGAGTGACAAGAAGAGAATAAATTACATAATTGTGTATATACAATTTAGGAACCTGGGTAATAAACAAGTAGAATTGGAATTGGTCATTCATTAACAAATTGAACTTACTTAGCATTATTGAAACCTGGGGAAGATTGGTAGGATAATAGAATAATAACGCTGAGAGAAAGAGAGAGAAAAAAAAAGAGAGAGAAGCAATGAATATCAATCAGAAGCTAGCAATTGTGGAAAATTGATAAGGGGTTCAAAAGGACACAAGGAGAAAAAGTATGACCATTATATTTAGAGAAAATAAAGAGAGTTTTAAGTTTATTAGGGGAAAAAAGCAATCCTAAAATGAGCATTGCTCCTTTACTAGATGGAAATGGTAGAACTGTTAATGACAATGCAGAAAAGGCAGAAGTGTTCAATACATATATTTGTTCATTATTTGAGAAAAAAACAGATGAGTGTAGTCATATTACATGAAAAAAAGTCGAGTTCCAATAGTAACTCAGGAGAATTTTAAACTGCAGCTACAAAGTTAGACATTTTCCAATCAGAAGGCCCAGATAACTTGTATCCAAGTGTTTAAAAGATCTGTCCTAAGAGCTCTCTGGACTGTACACACTGGTTTTCAAGAAATCTTGAACACTTTGGAAGTTCTGGAGGACCTGCGGAAGCTAGGTACAAATACTATGAGTTTTAATTCGTCCAGTTCAAGTTCATATATCTAGGGAAAAAATACAGGTCTTACTTACAGGATGGTAAAATTATTCTGGGATGCAGAGACACTGAACAAGAATTGGGTGCCATGCTGGAAAATCAGGTGAATATGCACTCTCAGTACAATGCTCTGGACCAAAGAACTATTGCAATCCTTTGATCTATAGATGGGAATATTGGATAGGAGTAGAGTAGTTATAATGTCTCGCTATTTAGCATTAGTAGGACTGCAACTGGAATTCTGTGTCCAGTTGTGATATTCTCGATTCAAGAAGAGCTTTGAGAAAGGTTCAGAAAAGAGTCAGAAGAATGATTAAAAGACCAACAATCATGTCTTATAATGGTACATACTCAAGGAGGTTAGTCTAATTATCTTATCCAAGAGAAGATTAGGTGTGAACCCATCACAACCTATAAGTACCTACATGGGGAACAGAAATTTGATAATAGAGGGGTCTTCAGTCTAAGAGATATGGTATAACAAGGACCAATGACTGGAAATTGAAGCAAGACAAATGTAAGCTAGAAACGGTGCAAATGGAGTAGTTAACTATTGGAACAATTTACCCAAGGTTGTAGTGGATTCTCCATCATTGGATATTTTTAAATGACTATTGAATTATTTTTCCCTAAAAGACATGCTCTGGTTCAAGCTGCAATTAATTCATTGAAGTCCTGTGTTATGCAGGAGGTCAGATTAGGTTATCACAATTGTCCTTTCCAGCCTTGTACTCTCTTAATCTTATCTGTGTCGAGTGACTGTTACACAGAAAATTCTGCATCAGTATCACAAAGGTACACATTCATAGTCCATTAAGTCACCTGAAATAATTCACTAATTTTTCCCAATAGACTCTCAGCCAAAATCCAGAGCTTTTGCTCCTGCTTCAAAGTGAACATAACTTTAATATGCATTTAAAAATTATTTACAGATGGAGCCTGACAAATTATTCTTATTTTGACAAAATCACTTCCTATTGACACACTAGATTTTTATTCCAGAAATAAGCTTGCTCTCTTTTGCACTGTAGCATTTTCAGGTTTCATTGCATTAGATTGCTAACTTGACACAATAAAATATCAGGAGGTCAGACTGGATGACCACAATGGTCCCTCCTGACCCTGGAATCTATGAATTGGAAACTCTGGTATAGTGCAGCGTTAGTGACTTAACAAGCGGAAATGACTGAGGTTAAAAAGCACTACTGCCTCCTTATATTTAAACCACTGCTTTCCAGTCAGATGGTGTCTGATCAATACATAAAAGTGTAGTGGGAGTTGTAGGGGTGAAGAGATGCTCCACCAGTTAATCATACCGTATAGATATGGTATATTTAGACTGGCAGATTGTATTCAAGTATATTATATTCAAACTTGTGAAAACTGACCTATAACAGCAAAACAAGCATAATAAGGAAAATTACATTGAAGCATATCAATGTTGTGTGTGTACAAGATATTACAAATTGGGCACATGTTGTTGTGTCTGCAGAAAATAAGTTGATTTGATATTGTCAACTCTTCTCAAAGTTACCAATAACTTCTTTAAATGTATTCACTGCCCAGAAACCCAGTATGACATCTACCTGCCATGCTCTCACTGTCCCTAGTTTGTCATAAGAAAATTGAAAAAACCCACATGATTTCAATAAGTACACAAGAAGAAAACAAAATCATTCCACATTTATGTAATATGGCCAGAACGTTGCCATGCTTACAGATTTTTAAATACAGAATTCTCAAACGATTCTGGTGTGAATACTAGTTATATTTTCATAAGATTTCTATAACAACTTCATTCATTAATACGCAACTGAACTCTTCTAGCATTCAAGCTACCTGTTATGAAAGAAAATTTCTAAATATAGAACAAAGTGTCCACATAATAATTGCGCAGTGTATTGCACAAGCACTTGCACAATTTCCTTCCATCTATACTCAAAGCAAATCTGAATCCAAACAATGCATGTATCTAACTACAAAAAAAATAAGTTATATTTCTCTGCTGAATATTAGTCTAGATTTTAAATCCACATATCACCTGACTACTTACCTGGCAAGCAGCTACAGTAAAATTCACCACTCAAATCATGGCAGTGGGCTCCGTTTTTGCAGGGCTTGAAGGCACATTCATCAATGTCCATTGAACAGTTTTTGTCTGACAGAAAAGAAAATGAAACATTAAAACTATAAATCATGTTGGGTTTGGGCAAGCAGAAAAGCTACTTCATAGTCCAAGTGACAGCTACATAATTTAACTTTTCCAGGTTGGGCACATTGTATTTTACCTTTTTGTGTTTTACCTCTTGACATCTTCGAAGCTAGGGATTTTCATAGATCATAGCTAATAGTTAAACAAATTAAATATTTTAAAGGTGTGATGTACCCAAGAAGAGTGAACTGTATTTGTAAATACACTGTGTGTGTATTATAGGGTCACATTTCCAATAGTATGGTTACAGTTAGCATTATATAGCACATCCGTTAAAAAGCTATTTTAAGAGATTTATTACCTCACCACCAGCAAACTTGCCTCAGACTCGCAAGAAATCTGCTGCTCAGATCACAACAGTCAAATATAAATGTATCCATCTTTCTTTCTTGTTTTTCCTCTTTTATGAAGGTTTGAAGGAGTTACAATGGAGCCTAATTGACAGATCTCAAAAAACTTGTCAGTGGAGAATCTCCATTGAATGGTCTGTTTTTAGTGGTGTTGTGCTGGACTTTGGTACTAGACCAAATAGTAGTTCAACATTTCCACCAATGATCTCGAAATAAATATACAGTCACTGCTGGAAAAAAATTGTGGATGATACAAGTTTGGTGGAGCGCTAAATAATAATGAGAACAGGGAAGTCATACAGAGTGATCTGGCTCACTTGGTAACCTAGACTCATTCCAGCAAGACATGATTCAATACAGCCAAATGCAAAATGTTATATCTAGAAACAAGGAAAGTAAGCTATACCTACAGAATGGGGGACTGGGAAGCAGTGACTTTGAAAAGAATTTAGGTGTCATAATCCACAAGCAACTGAACATGAGCTCCCAGTGCGATGCTGTGTCAAAAAGGGTTGACATGATCCTCGGATGTACGAACAAGGAATAGCAAGTAGGAAAAAGGAAGTAAATTTTACTTGTGTATATGGCATCGGTGAGACCAACAGTGAAATACTATTTACATTCCTAGTGTCCACATTTTTAAAATGATGTTGAAAAATTGAAAAGGGTGTAGATAAGAGGCACAAAAATGATTTAAGGTTTGGGGAAAATGGCCTACAGTGAGCAGATTCATGAGCTCAATCTTCAATATTCGAAGGTTAGTTGATCACAGTCCATAAACACCTTCATGGGGAGAAAATACTGGGTACTAAGAGGGCTCTTTCATCTAGTGGAGAAAGGCATAAGATGCACCAATGGGTAAAAGGTGAAGCTAGAAACATTCAAATTATAAAT
This sequence comes from Dermatemys mawii, assembly GCA_007922305.1. Classification (NCBI taxonomy): domain Eukaryota; kingdom Metazoa; phylum Chordata; order Testudines; family Dermatemydidae; genus Dermatemys; species Dermatemys mawii. The sequence continues at coordinate 30,603,075 of ML677333.1, forward strand.
TATGTACAGATATATAGCAGTAAGTGTGATTAGCCAGTGGAACAAACTAATCGGATCAATACAGGTAACTGGGTGAAATATAATTGCCTGTAAAATGCAAGAGGGCAGAGTAGATCATCTATCTAATGGTCCCTTCGCACCTTAAACTCTGAGCCTCTAGGCTCCCACACCCCTTCCAACATAGCTCAATAGGGTGATATGCTGTCTTTGGCATCCTACTTGTGTTTGCAACAACCTCTTCCCTGAGACTGCATAAGGTACAGGTGGAAGTTAATGAAGTGAGGAGCATATTTATTGGACTGAAATTATTTTCTGAATTCTGGACCAATGCTAATTCAAGGGTGTTAACAGGTCTTTTGTAAGGAAGGTCATAAGACAGGAAGTTTGACTTCCTACCCTACTTCAAAATTCTAGTATGGAGTACTGAATTGTGCACTGTTGAAAATAATGTTAGATAATATTATCCGTTTGGATTATCAAAACTCTGACGACTGTGGTATCCAAGTGCAATGAGAGTTGTAAGAAAGAAGAATGCAAGAGGGAAAAGGAATTGGTTTATTCAGACTGAAAAATGGCAGGGTGGAGAATTTTAACAGCAGGGAGAAATGAGTGTAGGGAACAAGTTGCCTAGGTCCCAGGTCCTGTCCAGGTGCCCTTCCCAGCCTTAATATAAGGCACATGCTGGAAAGAGGAGAGACACATTGTGGGGAGCAGGATGGATTAGGTTTCTCTGACACTAGAACCACTCTGGTGTCAATCAATGGAATTTTAGCCCTTGCAGGTTAGTTGATGCTACAAAGATATTTACACAAACCTATCCAATAAAGCTCATATAGTGGTTACTTTACTGTTGAAATTCATGATCATCATTATGTATTTTTCATGTTACAATAGCACTGAGAAGCTCCAAATGAGGTCAGGGCACCAATGGAGTAGGGTTGCTAACACCTGTAAGTTATTCAAGGCATGGAGTGTCTCTTGTAATATAAATAAGACCGAGTGAAGAGAGGAAACGTGTTATTTTGAAGATAGGGCACTGAGGTACAGGGAGCAAGGCTCTTGTCTGCATGGTCACTTAATTCATTGTCAGCCAGGATGTGATGTACAGAGCACAAGCTTGCCATGCCCTAACTGTGTGAGGCCTGCTACCCACACTATGGAATTTTTAGTGCATGGTAACAAGGCCCACACAGCCAGTCCATGCATATCAGCCTAGTGCATTGTAATTTGATATTCTGGCTTGCCATGATGGGGTTGCCTACAGTCAGTTACTAAGTGGCTTGTCAAGGTCACAAAGGAAAGAGGCAGAAATTGAACCCAGATCTCCTAACTTGCTCTTCTATGCCTTAATCTCAGGATCAGCTTTCCTATTAAATGCTTTTATATCATTGCTTCAATTTCATGAAGATCTCCCAGCAACAGAAACCTGCAACTAAATAAGTAGCTTTTGCAATCTAAAAACAAGTCTCTTAATTGCTAAGGACAGTTCCAATTTACCTTAAAAAACCCCCAAGTAAACAAAAAACCTTAGTCATTTCCAGAAAGATATTAACTCAATTTCTAAATACACCTTACTATTAAAATATCACAATTGACAAAACTAGAGTTATTTATTCTGTTTGAAATTAAAGGGAATAAACAGCTATAAAAAAATCACCATCACATTTTCAGTACAGCAACCACAAAATGACAGAACAATTCCCATTTAAGCATATTTTATTCTTGGTTGCAGCATGAAGCTGATTCCAACTGTTACACTTACCTTCTAATTAAACAAATCACGTTTAATATGTGCAAATGAAATTGTCAGAATTATACTATCAGATTTCATGAAAACAAGGCACTTTGGTTAATTTCTAACTGATGGGGAAAGTAGTATTGTTGAACCATAAATTGATTTTCTTATTTTATTAAATTCAATGGTGGTTTTGTGTAGCTTTTAACTACACCTTAAAGAATAATTTCAGAATACAATGAAATCTGAGCAAGGTTCTTTTTGTAATCCATAGGCCATTCATTCAGTATCCCTACTTGAATTTTTCTTTGGTGAATGTGATGTACAGATCACACATTAGCCATAGTGATAAAGATTTCTCCAGTAGTCCTGACTACAGAAGCGACTTACCACTAATTCTGGTTTTCAAGAGCATTGCCTGAATATTTCCACTGATGAGATATGGACCCTCATGCCACAGATCTTGTGGAACTTTGTACCACATAAAAGCCACACCATCCCCAAAGGATGGAAAGCCAGATAGTTGCACTTGCACTGGAGTAATCCTGAAACTAGAGAGAGTATCCTCCTGGTACTTGGAGCAAGAGAAAAGTGCTGGTTCCAGCACTGAAGGCTTCTGCTTCCTCTCTAGAGGATTTTGAAGCCTAAGGGGGCCAAGAGGAGAGAACAAGTTTTACTCAGCCTTTAAGGATAAGTGGACACAACCAGGCTTCTCCCTTTGGCTTCATGGGTAAAGTCCCAGCACCTAGAAGAACAATCTCTGACATTTCTCTCCTTGAGGCTTAAAAGACAACAACTATGTGCATCAGACTCTGGAAAGATGGATGGACACAAATACATTACTTAAAACCCAGTCTTTTTCTGTTAATCTTTGTGGTATGGATTGGACATGATCAGCCTGGAATTCAAACTGTGCAATGATACTGAAATATCCTTAAAAATACCAAAGCCACAATAATTATTAACAAGCTCCCTGAAAATTTTGGGGAAAAAGCTCCCAAAAACAAACAGCAAAAGCTCTTTGGACACTAGAGGAAGACTCCTGTACTTGTAATTAGCCACAGAAATGAAAGAGCAGAGGTAGCTGAGTACTGGACAGCACTTTATAATCTTCTCCCCAAGTGTTCAGTCCTGTAAAGCTCATTCACTCAGTGACAATGGGCACTGCTTTTCTAGAAGGTTCCTCAAGCTCAACGACATGGTATGGGGCAGCAGTCTCATCCCCAAAGGGGAAATAGGCAGAGGACACCAAAAAGAAGAATAAAAGAAAAAAACAGGAAGTTTATTAAGACAAGTATAGTATCAAATATAAAAGCTCTACTTTGAGTTGAAATAAGAACCTATATTTAAATCAACATAGGCTTCTGAGGATATGTTGATAGTACTGTCTCATAAGAGACTCACATGAGAGACTCAAAGCATAAAATAAAGATTGGGAGATGCATGCATTTGATAAGACAAAGGAATGTATGCAGACCACAATATAAATGAGGAGGCTAAATTAAGCACCTTAATTACAACAAAGTTCAGTAATAAGTGCTACAGTGATCTGATGGAATCATGATAATTGCTTTTAACTGTGGTGGTGCTGGTGACTATAGAGGCTGGCTAAAATTTATAATAAGTTCACTGAACATCAAATATTAGTGCTATTTGGATGCTATCCCTATAATTACAACTGATAGCAGTGACACTGCTATTGTCATTAGCATCTTGGAGCACATAACACAAGTTCTCTAGCTTTCCTGCTTCACCACTGAACTTAAAGAGCAGAAAGGTTTTCCTTGGTCTCTGAGTCCCTAGACTCAACAGTGGAAGATATGACCTCTAGCTCCAGCACACACTTTTCTTGATACTAACAATACTGTATAAATGGCAAGTAAAGCAGTGAGCAATTGTAAACTAGTTCATTCCTCCTGTAGTCACCACTGTCTTCACAGGTCTGAAAAAATTGAGTATCATATTTCACCCCTTTCATCCCACACACATTCTTCACCATTTAGTCCCGAAGGGTGAACCATTCAGAGCTGGAAAAACAGCAGCATTTTCACCAGGCTAAAACCTTTTATTTTAGCCTAGGCGGCTCCTTTCTGCTAAGTGCAATAGCTAGCCCTATAGTTCTTATTCATCTCCTCTCTTTCTCCACATGTCCATCTCTTCTTTCAGTTCCAGCATGCAGCACTTCATAGGCATTCAGATGCATCTCTGTCTATCTATACACTTGAGTTGGTTCTTATACTGTGTTTTTCACCATGATAAGTAAGTACTTCCTCTCAGACTAGCCAGCACATGTTATCCATCCAAGTGCTACCCACAGTCTTGGCTGCTACTGTTTGTCCTCCTATTTTTCCTCGCTGTTACTGCTGTTCCATCTACCTCTCCAAACAGCTACTCAAAAATCAGTATGTTCCAGACACTGACCTTGTGGCATATTAGTTATTATGCCCCTGCCAAGGCAGCTTTATTAGTTTTCCCATGAGCCCTCTAGAGGTTTCTAATGTGGAGCAGGAGTCATGGAACAGGCTGACCCCGATGCAAGGACTATTTGCCAGTTTTCTTAATCCTATTACATACTAAAATAAATTTGCACTTGCTAAGCTATTTATCATTAGGATTGTGTTGTGCCCTCCTTGAAGTGAACAAAGTGTTCTCCTGCCTAGAACTGAATCTTATTCTTGTTTTTTTCTCCAAATCACAAAAAAAGCATGGTAGTGATACAATCTGCAAAAGATAAACATTCCTGTATATAGTTGTCATTGACAGACTGGCTGGCTAAACTTTGAAATGCTATTCTGCTACACATAATAGACTAGATATTTTCTGAACATTTTCTGCCTACTAGAGATTTTTTTGTTTTTCTTTATGATTTGTTTTTGCACTTGCTGGCTATTAGTTAACACAACAGCATTCATATCCAAAGTCTCTGCTCATTTTATAAGAAGGAATTAAGATAAATAATTAATAGGATAGAACACCGCATTGGGATGAGTCTAGTTTTATTAACACTAAAACAATGAATAAAATGTAATCAAAAGAACTATTTATTTTTAATTTTAGAATAGGTAATAAAGAATTTAAATATTTATTATCTTATTTAGAGTTTAAAAAAATCTTACCAGTGAAGCCTGGAGGACAAACACATGTATAGTCTGCAACCAGGTCTAAACAAGTTGAATTGCTTCTACAGAAGCCGTAACTGCACTCATCAAAGTTGATTTCACAGTTCAGACCTTCAAATCCTTAATTGGAAAAAAACAAAAAAGGAGTTTATTATTAGTTTATACCTATGCTTTCTTTTCTAAGACCCAATTATTGTATATAAATCATTCATATCAAATTACTCCATAAAAACCACAAATAATTCTCTTTTATGGTTTTGCTGCAAGCTCTTTCTAAAAGCCTTTTCTGTTCTGTCATTAGTACATTATCACTTCTGACCTTGATGTGTACTTTTAAAGAACTAGTATTTGGAAGAACACACAAACAAAAGGATTTGGTATTCCCTTAAATCCACTTCTAGTTTCTAGGGGTTTTTTAAATTTTAGTAATAATCTGTGAAAAAAATGTATACTTTCTAAGATCACTTGTGAAGGACAATGGTTTGTATTGATTTTTTGGGGACTGATTTCCTAACAGTTTAAAATCAATTTTGATACAGTTTTCATTTATCTATTTATTGTATTTATTTTATTTTCATTACTTTGGGTTAGGGTTTTCTAAAAAAGTCTTCTTTCATATGCATTTCTAGTTGATATCAAGATTGTTTAGAAATGCAACTCCGACATCATCAAGGGCAGCAAGGTATTGCAGTCCACCCTCCAATCTTTTAATTGTTTACTACTCCACAATATTTGATCATTTTCATTGCTCTTCCACTGTCACACTGTGAAGATTGGGTTTAGCCAAATTTCTGCATTGTGGCAGCTGCTGTGCCTCTCTCAGTAAGTTCTAACCTTAATTTTAAGGTTAGAAACAGAATTTCACTGCTCTGATAGTTCGAAACCTTTGTCTAATTTCAATCAAAACTTGTTGATGACCAGTTTATATCCATTTGTTCTTGTGTCCACATTGGTGCTTAATTTAAATAACTCCTTTCCCTCTCTGGTACTTATCCCTCTGAGGTATTTACAGAGAGCAATCGTTTCTCCCCCTAGCCTTCTTTAGGTTAGGCTAAACAAGTCAAGCTTTGAGTCTCCTCTCATAAGGTAAGTTTTATATTCTTCTGAGTAACCCTTCTCTGCACCTGTTACAGTTTGAATTAGTCTTTCTTAAACATGGGAGAGTAGAACTGAACACAGGATTCCAGATGAGGTCTCACCAGTGCCTTGTATAACAGTACTAATATTTTTCTGTCTTTACTGGAAATATGCCACCTGATGCACCCTAAGACTGTATTAGTATTTTTCACAGCCACACTACACTGTTGGCTCATAGTCATCCTGTGAACAAACACACACATCTAAGTCTTTCTCCTCCACTAACTCTTCCAACTAAGTCCCCATCTTATGGCAAAAATTCTTGTTGTTAGGCCCTAAGTGCGTGACCTTGCACTTTTGCCTATTTAATTTCATCCCATTTCTATTACTCAAGTGTAGAGGGTTGTTCAGATCTTTATCTTCTGGTCCTCCTTTGTATTAGCAATACTTCCCAACTTGTGAGTTATCTGCAAATTTTATTAGCACACTCTCACTTTTCCTGCCAAAATCAGTAATAAAAATGTTGAATAAGACTGGTCCCAAGACCGATACTTGAGGAACTACACTAGTAACTTCCCTGGAGCCTGAGAGTTCATCTTTCAGTATGACCTGTTGTTGTTTCCTCTTTCACCAGTTCCTTTTTCACCTTTCAAGCCTTATCCTAATCCCCATCTTCTCTAATTTAATTAATAATTTCCCATGTGGAACTGTATGAAATGACTTAGTGAAATCCATGTAGACTAGATCTACTGCACTTTCTTTGTCTGAAAAAATCAGTTATCTTCTCAAAGAAGGAGATTGGGCGGGTCTGGCATGATCTAACTTTTGTAAAACCATGTTTTATTTTATCCAAATTACCATTTTTCCCTCTATATCTTTAACTACTTTCTCTTTCAGAATTTGTTCCAACATCTTACATATAACTGAGGTCAAACTTACAGGCCTCTAGTTTTCTGGATCACTTTTCCCCCATTTCTTAATAATAGAACTATAATAGCAATTCTCTAGTCATAAGGTACTACTCCTCCCATAAGTTAACAGATTGATTAAACATCCTTGCCATTGGACTTGAAATTCCATGTCCCAGTTCCTTTTAATATTCTTGGATGGAGATTACCTGGGCCTCCTGATTTAGTTCCATTAAGATGTTTGAATTTGACTTCCATCTAGAATGTGGTAATTTTTACTTCCATTACCTTGTTTCTGTTAGGCACCCTGCTCTAACCCTAGACTCTTCATTAGCCATATTAAAACTTATTAAAATATCATATTTATTTAGGTGTTGGGAGACACTTAGATTATCTTCAATCTCCACCCTATCCTCAGTGTTTACCAGTGCCACTTCTTCCCTTGTTTTTTTTTTTTTCCTTTTTATTTATATGGTTATAGAACTTCTTATTTTTTGTTTTAATTTCCTTTGCAAGATTCAACTCTGCTTCGCTATTGGCAGTTCTCACTTTACCTATACTTTCTCAGCTCTGAGAGGTAGATTTCCTTGCTGATCATTCTTATCTTCCATTCCTGGTAAGCTTTCTGCTTTCTTTTAGTCACTTATTTGAGATGCTTGCTCATCCAGCTTGGTCTGCAACCCTTTCCTACAATTCTGCCCCTCCCGCCCCTGCAGGCCTCCTGCCCATGCTTGGGATACAGGCTTCATATAGTTTAAGTCCAAGCTGCAAAAACTAATTCCAAGCCTCCTCCGCATTCATATTCTTGTGTTCTTCAGTCCATACTTTATGAACTTCAGTCCTGGCTCTGGTATTTATTACAGCAGCAGAACATCTGGCAGAAGGATAGCACAGAAGTCAGCACACATATCTCGTTTATTTGGAGCTGAATACAGCTACCCACATCATTAGTGGCTGCCATCCATTAATATCTAGGACTGAGATTATGAGCAACTAACTTTTAGAAAATTCTAACTACTAGGAGTATCAGAGATTTCTTAACATAAAATCTGCTGAAGAATCTCCAGTCCAATATCTGACATTTTATATTCTTGTAAATGTATTCTAATGCATGGTCACGCTACAAAATGACTGTCATTAGCGCTGTCACAGGCCATGGCTGCAGGAAGACCATGACAAATGCTAAGCTATCAGCAACTTCAGTGCATGGCATATTCTCATAATTTCTCAAACTGACCATGGAACCAATTTCCACTGATGCCTAAATCATAAAGCTTGACAATTACCCTGAGTTCTTTAATAATGTATACAGTAACTGTTCATATTTGCAATCAGAGTTTAATCAGACCCATGTCTCACAGGTAACAAGTAAACTACAGCATGATCAGTATGAATGCAAGATTTATTTTCCTAACTCAAATGATCTAAGCTACTCAATCAGAATAAATAGTGAAATGATCTCACCTAACCTTAATTTTCAACTGATATATCCAGTACCCATATTGGCTACAAATTTAAAACTAAGTAGTGGTAGAGGTGACATTTTAATAAAATTATTTGCAACAATCATATTTTATATTATGCTTTTTCAAAATACAACATTATAATGCTTGTCCTAGTATACAATGTCTTCACAATTTACAAGAAATGTAATGAAAAGCGAGGGTCAGCTCATATTCATACTTTGAACATATAATTTAAGAGATGAAAATTAAGCTGCGGTAGATGTACCAGTTATAAATAAATCAGAAGACAACTTCATCTTTCCAAATTATAACACTGATCCTCCTCCTTAGCCTGCCCCAAAGAAAAAAAAATCCTAGAAATATGCCAAAATGAAACCACTCAAAAGAATATTTTAAAAAAGTCTCTTCAAATTCATTGAAAAAAATACTGAAAATTAATTATGTGAACCTTCTTTGCAATCACACTTTTGTTCACATATAGTAGTTCACATTGAACAATGTTGTGTTTATATAGAAATAGACCAAAAAAAGGAAGAAAAAAATAGAATACTTTTTTTCTGAATGGATGAGAGAGAGCTCTAAAATTATTGGCAGTGTAGCTCCATTCCAAATAGTAGTATTATTTTTATTATAATTTTTTGTAGGATACTCAAAAGTGCCTGGCTGTTTAGCTGTACCAGGTATTTCCTGAGAAACTTGTTGATCGAGCTTTCTGTAAAGTTCACATGCTGCCCATTTGTTTTCATTACCATCATTCTATCATCGTTAAAATTATGGTTATATCATGAGACATAACACTTACAAATATACTATTTGTATCTTTTGTGTGAACGTTTGATTTGTAACTTGCTTTGATGGACATAGATGTAAATGGGACTTCAGAAATGAATAATATATCTTGACAGGGAAAAATTCTAACAAATGCTTTGAAGACTCTCAGGAAGACACTCATAATCCTCAGGCAATTTTTGCAAATTGTCACTTATAATAAATACACATTATTTTGAACAACTTACCTTCAGGGCAAAAGCAATCATATCCATTGACATTATTCTGACAGATAGCACCATTCAAGCAGGGCCCCGAATCACACTCATCTATTTTTATGTCACAGTATTGGCCTAAAAAACCTGTATGAAGAATGGAAAGTTTTGATTTTCTCAGTATTCATGTGTATTCTTACATAAAAGTTTTTATTTCAAATGCATTTGCCTAATTAAAATGAAGAAACATTCAGATGCAAATCACCATTGCAGGAGAAGACTTGAGGCCAGAATGCTTGTGTTCGATTCTGGGTCTCCTATTGAAACATGGTATTACATTTGACAAGCTTCTTGGACAATATTTAAAAAAACAACAAATGTTCACTGATTTTTGGGTGCTTTCAGTTTATGGGTACCCATCATGAAACATGTTTGAACTCAGTTCAGAGGTGCTGAATATCCAGATTTCCCAGAAGGAGCTCAACAGGTGTCTTAAGCTGCACATTGAAAAACTGAGCAACCACAAAATAGTGGATTGTTTCAAAAACTCCTCCATTTACTCAGCTGTAAAATATCATAATGCTTCTCTATCTAAAACTATAATAGTTAAATAATTAATATATGCAAAGTGTTCAGATTTAGTCAAATGAATGTTGTTATACAAATCTAATAGTACGTATTATCAGTGTATAACACGAGAGTTAAATATTTTAGTACTGTACATATTTCAAGATTTTGTTATTATTTGTGGAAAAATATGAAGTTTGCACCTGAATTATTTGAGTGACAACATGGAAATCAAAGATTGCATCTTGGATGAGCCAGAAGAATGAAAGGCAAGTCAGAAGATATGCATCAAACAGCATGTGCTGTATAAACCTGAGAAGTAGTAACACAGGATCCAACCCCATAAGGTACATAGTGGCCTCAATTCCTGCCAAAAGCAAAAGTCAGGGCATACAATACCTCAGAGGATCAGACTTAGTGCACTGTATTTTACTCCAGTTGATGCAATAAGCTCCTATTGTTAACTCCAACCAACAACAGAAGCTGCTGCTTCAAACCTCTCACTTGCACCACAACATCAGTGTTTTCAAGTGAGTTGCACTAGTTTTATTGACAATAGAAATTGTGCCACCGTCCTCTCCCACCCCCCGCCCTCCTACTCCTTGCTTCTTATTCTGTCAGTTTGCTAGGATGTACATCAAGAACTCATCATTGTTCGCTGCCTTTGGAACATACTACAGTCTGGCTCTGACTCCTGGAAGAATTATATTCAAAGTATTGCATGCATGTAATTTAAGTGTGTGTATTATATTACTAATATTTTATATTAGAATATTTTATATTTTTGTGTAGGTAGATTTATAAATTTAACTACAGTAAAGTGTATTAGTTCCATCATGTGCCTATTTCAGCTGTGGAAATCAAGATAGTTGAATCCATACTCAGACTGAGTCTGACTTTAACATCACCTAAAATATAGTCATCAAGACCCTCAACAGGTGTAAACTGGCATAGCTGATGTTCACCAGTGGCACTTCTGGTCTGGCATTTTTAATGTTGCTATAGTAGGTAGTTATTCAAAGAAGTACAATAGACTATTCAAAAAAATATTGATTCAGTGTAGCCACTTATATTCACACAATTACTGTCATTCTATTGCAGAGCTGCCACAAAATACAATTTAACCACAACTCCTTTTCAATTTAGTTCTTTTTTTAAAGCATTACATAATGAATAGGGAGTGGATTACTAATATTTGTGTATACTGCAAAAGCCATAAAAAAGCAAGTGACTATATCAGCTGAGTTTTAAGATATCCTTGAGATAACCCTAGAGATTATAAGTGAGCTTTCCTTTTTTAAATTAAAAATGTAACATAATATTCCATGTGTTAATAAAGCAAGAAAAACAAGACTACTTCCATTTTATAAATGGACAATCCCACATGAAGTTTATATTGGATTGTATTTCCCTGTTCAATCCCTTTCAACAGTCATTTGATTAATTATTTAAGAAGGAAATCACATTTTTGTATTTGTTTTCAGAACCACTAAATGTCATGAAATATTTAAAAACTATGCAATAATATTTTATTTGCATTTTATTCCATAACAGTTCACTAAGCCTCTCAGAAGGCACCTATTTATGTGAGCAAGGCAAGCTCAAATTGTGCTTCACTTGTAAAACAATTTAAAACAAAACATTTGTAAATCAACACAAACAACATTTTTCCTGGTGGTTTAAAAGGCAAAACCTTTCCTATTTTCACTTTGAATTTTTGTCACATTTCTGATTTTGCACCCGTCAAATCCTTTGTATCATTCACACTAAACACTCAAAGTCCTTTGGTATCACAACAAAACGATGTGCTAGAGTATATTTGTGGAAAACCAGCAAATTTGGTCTGGACTGAAGTGTTATATTATATTTTTTTAATTGTCTTGTTGCAGGAAAATCAAATATTAATATATGTCCAATAGGGGATATGTCATCATTCACACCCAAGGAATAAATTTTAGTGATAAAATAGCATATTCTTTACCAAAAACATTTTTTTTTCCCTGATGGAAAAGTGAAGCATTTGGGTGACAGGTCAATTTTTTGCAAAATATCTGTCAGGAATTTGTGTGTTCTTGTTTGGTTTTGGTTTATTATGATTCCTGTTATGCTGGTGTAACTCACACCTGTGAGTGTGGTATTCTGTCCCCTCTAATTAATGAGTCTCCTCTACAGCTTTAGTTAAGGGCCAGTCGTCTTTTAGCTCATACAGTAGAGGCTCATGGACTTCCAGAGATCCAAGGTTCGATCCTGCCTGCCGACAACCAGGATCTGTTAATGTTACAGTGATTCAAAAGCTCTACATGTAAACACAGGGAGGTGAAAGAGCCCCAAACAAATGATACAAACAGGACTATATTTATTCCAAGATGGAGCCAGAAAGAAGCCTCAGTAAAGACAGGGTATCAGCAAAAACACAGTTTTAAATAATGGCACCTACCACATCAGCTGGTGGGGAAAATTGATGGGGCAGGCAGTGAAATGGGACAGTCCCAGTGGCAAGGGAGGTATATACTCACCAAGAGATAATAGAAAACTCCCCACTGGCACTCATTGGCTATATGCAGAGAGGATTTATGAGGAGACATTGAGGGAATGGGGATTGTTTAGTCTGCAGAAGATTAGGGTAGGTAGAACTAGGGACCCCTAGGGGCATCTGTGAAGAGGTACTTTTACTCAAAGCAACCTTTTCCCACTCCCATCCTCCACTAGGGAGGATGGGAGTGGAAAAAGGTTGCTTTGAGTAAATGATCTACAGCCCTGATCCCTTCTCTAGCACTCTGATATGTTGCAATTTCATTTTAGCTCCTGCTCACTACTACTCTCCTCATTACCCTCTTCATGGAGAATAGTTTTTCTTTTTCAGTCTCACTGATCTCTTACTCCTCCTTTAATTATGCTTTTGTTCAGGTGGCTTCCTCTCCTGGTGTCAAAGGTCTTTCAAAGCCTCTTCTTCAGTTCTTCAAACTTCCTAGATGCAGTTAGGGGATTAGACTATAGCATAAGCTCCCAGCCCTCTTTTCCATGCCAGCAGCTTTCAGGATCCACAATTATCAGGGTGCCCCTTCAAAACTTTTCTTAAAGATTGGCAACTATGGACAGTCCCCAGCAGCACTATCTCAGCTCCACTTCAATAGAAGAAGGATGGAGAGACGCTATTTATGTCTAGTTAGTCAAAGCTAAGGCGTTTGACAAAGAATCCACTTGACTACCCACTCCAACAAACCTCAGGCTAGTCCTGCATGTCATGATCACCAGGAGTTACATTCGGGCAGGGAAAGAGCAGGGGAAAATGTATTTTACCCCTCCCCCTCAAAAAAGTGTTAAAGTCCAATTTGTTTCAATGTTCAATTATTTTATCTAGGAAGTGGCTTATGGATCAGGTCCTGGGTACCTAGAAGATAGCTATTAAGTCACCACAAACCCACAATAGATGACAATACCTAGACTTTTATGTGAGGGGCTGGGAACAGGGCTTTTTCTCAAGTGCTGCCCACCCTGTAATCTTTCAAAGCACGCTGAAAAATCTGCTATAGATCTCTGATCTTTTAAAGGTGACAAGTTGACTAAGAAGATTTTTTCAGGAATTTGTGGAGTTTGGAAATGTTCACTGTTATCACACAAAATTATGTAAATTTTTATTTATCAAAACTAATACTTATATTAATCAATACTAATATTAATAATATTATATATACTTATAATATTATATATACTTATATTAATCAATACTAATATTTATCAAAACTAATACAAAAGTAAGAGAAAAAACCTAGAGCATGCTGTGAGAAATTAAATTACAAATAGCTAATTCTTTACAATGTACCAAAACTATGAGCTCAAGCTGAATTCTGAGGTGCATTATTTCTGGGTAAATACTTAACATGTTTACACATGAACATGTTTTTCAGGCTTGCTTTAGGTGCTGATTCTTTAAAATGGAGCACAAACCATCTGTCTGGTCAAATTAGTAATATTTATTTCAACTCCTTCTAAAAGCAGATAAAGCTAAGTGTCCTATGATAAGCAGAGTGATTATAGCTCCTAACTATATTCCTGTAATTTGTACATTTCAAAAAGCAAAAGGAAAGCCAAAATTCCACAATTATCTATGTAAGCTTGTTACCTAAAAGGTTGAATTTCTAGTGTCTTTAAATTATAAGTTTGAAGTGCTTTCATTTTAAATATTCATGTTTATATAGCATACATAAGAATTGTTTTATTGAAACTATTGTCTCTTTTTTCAAAGTTCATGAAAGCTCTCTACATATACACATAGGCAGTTAGATTGTCAAAGTTAAATTCACAGTGGTTGTGTACGCCTACTTTATGCAAAAAATCCCATTTGTGTGCATTCAAATACCAGATTTGCTCACATGAATCTAGATTTTTGCTTGCAAAATTTGAAAAACTGACCTATATAATGAATACTGCAATATCAACATAATGTGCATATGGAAAGCTCTCAGTGAACATGCATCTTCATCTTGTGGAGTCAGATGTGAGGATTAGCAGATTCTTATAAAACATTTATTCCTTAAGTGTCACAATAGCTTGTTTTGTGACCCAGAAATTCCTTAATGCATTATATACACACTCTTCTGAAACCCATTAAATCTCTACAAACAAGCTACCAAAAAAAATATAAAATCAGTAAGAGCTAAAAAAAAATCCCACCAGCAAAAACAACAAAAAATCAAAACTAAAATACCCCCAACCAAGTAGTGTTTACACTGAAAAAGGAGAAGCACCTTGAAGTTAATTTCATGAAGTGAATTATCTAGCTACTATATTGCATAGGCAAAGTCTCAGCCTTATTAGCTTTACATTTTTATATTCACAATACTCCTGCAAAATGAGAGGCAATATCACCTATGGGTTACAGCACTGGATTGGGACTCAGGAGACCTAGCTACCATTCCCAGCTCGACCACTGACCTGCCAAGTATTGCTGGACAAAGTTAAATAGCTGAAACTTTCTTCAGTGAAAAATGCAGATTTGATAAACATATTTTGAATGTGCATTGTTCACATTTGTTCACATTTAAAAAAAAGAAAAATAAAAACTTTTGGTTTAACATTTTTTGACTGTGTGTTGTGTGAATAAATAGCTCCCTTTGTTTGCTTGAAAACTGTTGCCTATTAATTTCATTTGGTGGCCCCTAGTTCTTGTGTTATGAGTAAATAACACTTCCTTATTTACTTTCTTTACACCAGTCATGATTTTATAGACCTCTGTCATATCCCTCCTTACTCATTTCTTTTCCAAGCTGAAAAGTCCCAGTGTTATTAATCTCTCCATATATGGAAGCTGTTCCAGACCCCTAATCATTTTTGTTGCCCTTTTCTGAATGTTTTTTTTAATTCCAATATATCTTTTCTGAGATGGAATGACCACATCTGCATACAGTATTCAAGATGTGGTGTGTGCTAGAAAAGATCATATTGCCTCTGTATAAATCCATCTTATCTGTCCCTTTCTTAATGATTCCCAACATTCTGATAACTTTTTTGATGGCCGCTGCACATTGTCCGGATGGTTTCAGAGAACTATCCACAATGACTTCAAGATCTCTTAAGTGGTAACAGCTAATTTATACCCCATCATTGTGCATGTATAGTTGGGATTATGTTTTCCAATATACATTACTTTGCATTTATCAACATTGAATTTCATCTGCCAAAGTGTTGCCTAATCACTTAATTTTGTGAGATCTTTTTGAAGTTCTTCACAATCTGCTTTGATCTTAACTATTTTGAGCAGTTTAGTATCATCTGTAAACTTTGCCACCTCACTGTTTCCGCTTTCTCTAGATCATCTATGAAGTTACTATTATCCTGAGTTACTATTGGAACTCAGCATTTTGTCATGCAAAATGACTACACTCATCTGGCTTTTATCTCAAATAATGAACACAAATATGTATTGAACACTTCTGCCCTTTCTGCATTGTTATTAACAGTTCTGCCATTTCCATCTAGTAATGGACCAGTACTAGTCTTAGGATTGCATTTTTCCCCCTAATAAGCTTAAAACTCTATATTTTCCCTAAATATGCTGGTCATATTTTTCTCCTTGTGTCCTTTTGCTCTCCTTATCAATTTTCCACAATTCCTAGCTTCTGATTTATATCCATTGCTTCTCTCACTTCCTCTCTCTTGATTTTACTATTTTAATCCTACTAATCTTTGCCAGGTTTTAGCAATGCTAACTAAGTTGAATTTGTTAATGAATGACGAATTCAAATTCTACTTGTTTACTATCCAGGTCCCTAAATTGTGTACATGCAGTTAAATAATTTATTCTCTTCATGTCCCTCAGTGCATTGATTGATTTTGTACTAATTGTGTCCACATTTGGTCCCACTTTTCACCAACCTTTTTGTTGCTAGTTATCTAATTTAGGCAGCCTATCCCCTAGAAGACTGACTCCCCTTCTGCTGAGATGGGGGCACTACAAAATGTACTGCTCCCTCTTCTCATTGAAGATAGACCAATGTTCCAAAAAACGATCTCTCTGTATCTTACTTAGCTAACACCTCACTTCTGGAGTCTACTGTTCTTTTTCTTCACTCATGGGATGAAAATTCTCTCAGAGAAGGTCACTTGAACATTCTTTCTTCCAGCAGCCTCCCAAGCTCTGAAAAGTCACCTACAATCTGTGAGCTATTTTGTGAAGCAGTGTCACTTGTGCTAATATAAGACGACTGTTCAATCTTAGTCATATCTCACGTCCTAGC
This sequence comes from Dermatemys mawii, assembly GCA_007922305.1. Lineage (NCBI taxonomy): Eukaryota > Metazoa > Chordata > Testudines > Dermatemydidae > Dermatemys > Dermatemys mawii. The sequence goes on from ML677333.1 coordinate 30,619,667, forward strand.
TACAAGAAACAGCTGATCATTCTGTTGTTCATCTGTCATTTGCAGAACATTCTTTCCATACTTCTTAGTATAGAGATTCCAAGGATTGGATTTCTTCCCTGGATAACTGGAGATCCTTTTGTGTTATGTTCCATTCACCTATATCCTGTACAGTTCTCCATTCCATTTCATAGAATCATAAAATCATAGAAGATTAGGGTTGGAAGAGACCTCAGGAGGTCATTTAGTCCAAATCCCTGCTCAAAGCAGGACCAACACCAAGTAAATCATCCCAGCCAGGCCTTTGTCAAGCCAGGCCTTAAAATCCTCTAAGAATGGAAATTCACCCAGTTTGGTGAGATCCCTTCCTAATACTTCACAGTTTGCTTTGGATTTAACTGTCTTGAGTAATTTTGTATAATTTGCCAATTTTGCCACTCTTTTCCCAGATCATTTATAAATATGTTGAGTAATACTAGGTCCAGTGAGACAAAGTATCTTCCCCCAGGTCACGCAGGAAGTCTGTGGCAGAGTAGTGACTTCAACCAAGGTCTTCTAATTCCTAGGTCAGTGCTCTAACCACTGGACCATCCTTCCCCTCCAGATGCCACCTCACATTGCTGCTGATTTTATGTAGAAGGCACATACATACTATTGTGATAGGTGGCAATATACAATCCTAAAACAGGTAGATTATGATAAACAGGAATTGTTAAAGAATTTTGAAGCCCTAGATCCAAATCCAGAGGTTTTTGAGTTAATACTGACTGAAAACTGACTAAACAGTCTCCTCTTGATATTAAGGATGAGCTCCAGGAGTTCTTTCTGGGACCCCAGAAATGAAACATTCCATTCAGGAATGCTCTCTTTTTAAAACTCATTATTCAAAATAATGTGAGTCTTTGATGTATGTTATGGTACAATATGAATTAGAAATGAAGTCAGTGCATCTATTTTCTTTATTTTCATGTCATATATAATTTTGTAAATTTTAAACACACCACAATGATAGTTAAAGCTCTAGAAAAGAATCTTCACAGTTCCTAGGAATAGTAGGCCCAACAATGTGTTCCCAGGATACAGAGAAAAGTTTAAAAATCAGATGTACTTGAATAAACTTTGAACTAATCAAGCTGAAACTGAACTCCTCTCACACCTAGTGAAGATCAAAAAGACCTTATTGCCAGCAGATTGTCTGGTTGTAGTTAATAGCTCATACAGCACTGAGACAAACTGTTTTATCATCTAGTCTGGAAGTATTACAGGAAACAGAAGTCAAAAGTTCAATTTGGCCAATCTACAGTGCAACAAAAATATGAGATTTTTAAAGATGTTCTCTCTCTGCATAACCCCATAAAGTTAACCCACTATGCTCACAGGCATACACTAACTGCAAAGATGAGGAAACAGTATAATGACAAACTGATTCAAAGAAAATAATTTGAAGCTGAAATCAGTTTCATTTACACTATGGTTATTTCACATCATACTAGCAGTAATGTAAAGGGCCCTTTCAGTGGGTATAAATTTAATGTACTTGGCAAAACAGTGTAAAGTGCTTTTGTGTAAATGAGAACACACACCTATGTCTTTTTTGTTTTAATGTAGAGCAACGGTGATGAAATGTAACAAATTCAAAGTAGTAAGCATTCTGAATTTAACTCAGACATTGTGGAAAGATTATTTTAGGGTCTTGAGACAAAAATATATATATTCAAAAGTATATTATATAATTTGTCCTGTGCAGGCTAGAAATCATTTTGCAAAATGTATTTATATATTCTAAATTGATTTTGTTTGTACTCTAATATAATCTCTGTACTACAGAGACTATTCTGGCAGAGTTATGTCACAGTATTTATGCCAGAATAACCCTGTGGTGTAGAAATAATCTACACTAAAAAGGGAGATGTAGTGGGGCAGCTGCCCATAGAGAACAGGGGTTAAAAGCAGCTAAGCTAGGCTGACTGAGGAAGCAGCCACAGCTGGAGCCTGCCAATCAGTGCCCAGCTGGTCCTGATAAAAGGGCTGTGGGGCCAGGAGACAGGGGATTCTCATTCTAGATGTGGAATGGGAGGGCCTCCTGCCTGGGAACAAAGTACGTGAAGCTGAGCAGTGATGGGGGGCTCCAGCCTGGTAAAACCGCAGGCCTTGTTTAAGGCATATGAAAGTACTGGGGCTACAGAAGTGCAGCCTGCAAATAGCTAGAGGCAGCTGGTCCTAACCCCTTGCCAATGATGAGTGGCCATTACAAACTGCAGTCTGCCCCAGTGACTGTGGGCTAGATGATGACTGAGGCAAACTGGGCTTAGAGGGTTAGGGGTTCCTGTGGGAGCAAAAACCCAGAGTGTGAGGGAACTGTGAGGCAGAACCCCGAGGTAAAGGGGCATAGGGCCTGAAGCAGCCAAGACACTGGCCAGCAGAGGGCACTCAGAGGCTGAAGAGCTAATTCCCAAGATAACCAGCAGGAGGCACCACATCAGTGAGTCGTCACCTTGCTAAAGGAGGACTTTTTCCAACCATTGACATCACCTTCCTAAATGAAGTTAGTAATGTTGACAGAAGAATCCTTTAATCAGCAAGATATGTCTACACAGAAATTAGGTTGGCATATCTACATCAGTCAGTGGCGTGTTTTTTTCCCCCACATAGACCAACATAGCTATGTTCACCTAACTTTTAAGTGTAGACCAAGCCCTAAAACTTGTGTGTGTCCTAGAGCGTGCTCTTAAGGTATATATCTACACTGCAATTAGACACCCATGGCTGGCCCATGCCAGCTGGCTCAGGCTCATGGGGGTCAGGCTAAGAAGCTTTTTAATTACAGTGTAGACGTTCAGCCTTGAACTGCAGCCTGAGCTCTGGGATCTTCCCATCTTGCAAGGTTTGTGATCCTGAGACAGCTAGCATGGGCAAGCTGCAGGTGTGTCTGTAGTATAGACATATCCTTAGATACATGCAAGTGGGTTGGGCTTTCTGACTAATCAACCTAACTTCAGAGCAGTGGTTTAGGCCCACAGTTTCCGAAGTGTCCACTAAAAGGAGGAAACCATAAGTACTGGAAGCTTTGAGAAATGATGGCCATACTCATTAGCAATATTAATTCCAGGATCTTAAACCAAGAAAAATACTTTTGGATTATTTATAGAGCTAAAATGTAGTTTATGTCAGCAATGTCACCTTTGGAATAGTAATAAATTCAAAACTAAAAAAAAAAAAGAAAATGCCAACTAGCCCTTTTTTAGCACTTTTCATCAGCAGATCTCAAAGGCCCAGGTCAAAGATGTTAAATGCCTACATACTTTGAAGACCTGGGCCAAAGTGCTTTAGAGATTCTTGCTGTTCTACCTATAGACACTTGTGTCTAGATGAGAAGGCTGTCTGGCAATACTCCTTTCCCCCTGACTGATTTCCCAGCATGCTCTCTGCTCCTCTTAATGCCTGAGAATGCAGAAGGGGAACAGAGAGAAGTACCATGATTGTAAGTGGGGCAAGTACTAGGCAGTGACCGCATCAGGTAGAAGTGAATACCTCTCCCCTCCCAGTGTCAGAAATAGGAGGGAGGGCTCTGTACTGAGCATGGTTATTCCATAAGAGGGATTTAAATATCCAGGGTCAGTCCCAGTCAAATTGGGACTATTAATTATTAGGCCTCAGTGTAAAAGTCATGATAGAAATATATTATGAAGGGTACTGACATAACAGGTACCCATAAGGTAGTGTGCTGCATTGCTGTTGAACACATGGAAAATAGTTCAGGTCACCTTTAGTGGTGTGTTGCACAGCCACTAGAATTGGGGCAGCAGGAGAGAGGCAGATTTTACTGATGTTTTTAATGAAAGCTTTTATTGTGCTCAGCATGCATTATTCACGCTGGGAGAGTTGAAAGGAGAAAAAAAAATAATAGGTTTTATATCCAGGATTTTTTTCTGTCACAACTTTAAGGGAATTTGTCTTGTAGATAGAAAACAATTTAAATGCAAAGTAATTTGTATTTATCTTCATTTGTTTCTCCTGAAGTTGATTATTCATTTTCAGTACAACATATATGCTTTGATCATGTTTATTCATCGCTGATTTGGATGCCAACCAATGACACCTCTTGCTCTAAAATCACTTAGCTATTTAAATGTAGAAGAAAATACATTGAAGAAAAGTCCTTTTGCTTTCTTCTTAGATCAAGTACGAACAAAGAAGTATTTTTTAAATAAATGTAGCACAACTCTAATACATTTCTACAATATTAACATCCTGTATAAATTTAGTAAAGGCATCTTATAAAACAGAAATAGGAAATTAAAATATAATTGTTGAAATGGTTGGCATTTCTATACACTACTGGAAAGGGCTTAACATGAATAATTTCCAAAACCAGCATGATTAGTTTCATGTATAAGGATATGAGAAAGTATTTGTTATAAATACTAAAATAGAATATTGAATTATTGTGAAGTTAATTTGATATCACTCAGATAATATATATATTTAATCTGTATTTAATTAGTTTATGGTAATTATAATTTGAAAAATACCTAGTCTGTGTTTTAATGATGTTGTAAGGTGCATGATTATTAATGTAATAGGTTAAAGGAGGTGAATATGTATAAAATTATATATTTTTCATGGTTAGCCATAAGATAAGGCAGCTCTAGTTCAAGAAAGTAAGGTAACTTAATAGCAAACATAGCAAGAGTAAGGGTAGATAAATTAAAAGAGGGAAATTTCACAATATTAAGGGAACACTAAGGCCAAATTTTAGGCCAAAAGAAAGGTTTCCGTTTAAAAAAAATCAGCAAATACTATTTAAATGAAAACTGGAATAGCACCCTCACAAGACAAGAACCACCAAATAATTGTAAACTCACCAATCTGAACACACGAATAGTATTTTACTACCGAGATTAAAGAGCCACAGAAGACTCAGAGTTAGGCCAGGTCTATACTATAACATTTTGCCAGCACAAGAATGTTGGTTATGGTTGCGGCTTGTAACCTACATAGCTGTGTGGCAAAAACCCCTATTACAGACATATTTATACTGGCAAAACTGCACTTTATCTGATATAGCTTAGATCCGGTCTACGCTAGAGATTTCTGCCAGTCTGGCTAGGTTTGACCTTTGGAATGAAGAGCTGACTAACAGCTGTGTGGGCAGAAGTCTCTAATGTAGATTAAACTGTACTGGCAAAGTTTGCTTCATTCATGTGGCGTGGTTTTACTATAATAGTATGGTGAAGCTCTGTACTTTGGGTAGAATCCCCATGTTCATCCTTATAATATGATTGTGTGGTATCCAATGCAAAGTTTGTCATATCGAGTGTCTTCAGAAAGCTCATGATACACTGAGCATTGTTATAGTAATATTATAAGTTTTAATTTCATGTATATAGTTATGAGGCTCAAACTGTGTTCTCATGGCTTAAAACAAGCCCAGGTGAAAATTCTTCAGGAGCAGAAGGGCAGTTCACACCTCATCAGGGCATGTATGGGACAAATCCAGCCCATCCTCACAGGAACAAAGGACACTGGCCTGAGCAGCAATAAAGGATCTGTTGGACTCTCGAGTGAATCACCCACTTTCCCTTGGTCAGTTTGGGACTATGGTGAGGTAATGCTCACCTGACTCTGAAGCCAGGGGGTGGGGGGAGGCAAAGCCAAGAGGGGAGGGAAGGATATGATAAAAGGGAGAGAGATTTACAATGTTCTGTCTCTCTTCCATCTCCATCTACAACAAATCCACTAAGCAATTGAAGTGCTGATCAAAGGGGAGACCCTGGATGAAAGGCAACCAGACAGACTGTTGTGGGAAATATCTAAGTTTTTAAGGGCATTTAAAATGTAAAGATCAACTTAGAATGTGTTTTGCTTTTATCATTTGACCAAATCTGACTTCTTGTGCTTTGACTTATAATCACTTAAAATCCATCCTTTGTAGTTAATACATCTGTTTGTTTGTTCTACCTGAGGCAGTGTGTTTGGTTTGAAGAGTGGCAGACTCCCATTGGGATAAGCAGCCTGGTAACATATCAATTTCTTCATTAAATTGATGAACTCATAACCTTTCAGCGTCCAGCGGGCATAACTGCACACTGCAAGATGAAGGTTTCTAGGATACATCTGAGACTGAAGATATTGGCTAGTGTCATTCAGTTGCACAATCCAAGCAGCAACTGTCCAACAGTGCTCATTCACATTGCTGGAAGCAGCTTACATGCTAGAGGCTGTCTGTGAACAGCCCAAGAGTAGGGATTCTCCCAGCAGAGTAGGGTAAGGCTGGCGCCTAGAGTCAAGGATTGGAGTGACCTAGCAGATCAGTGGTTCAGATAACACTAGGGGAACATCACAGATACAAAATGAAACTTTGTAGTACAAGCTGAGCCTACACAGTTACCATTTGCAGGAAGCTATACCAAAACCTTCCAAGGGTTGATCTGGCCTAATGGAAGAACTGTTACAGTTCCATTATCAATGTAGTGTTTAAGTACAGCTGTTGGATGGAGGGAATTATCCTTTCTGTGGGCTAAGGGTCCTGCACTGATAAATAGAGGAAAAATCAATGCACTTTCCAGCGTCACCTCACATATTTGCTTTTTAAAAAATGAAAACATTTTGAAACTATTCACTGTGGAAAGGGTGACAGTTCTCTGGAAATGGTTAATTTCTGCCTACAGATAAGTGTTGCTTCACCTCCCAACCCCATAAGTTGCTTGATTTTAGTATCTGGAGAAGCAATATACAGTATATGTTATCCATATGACAAATTTTCCAAATTGTTAAGCATTTTGAAATCTTTGAATGAAAATCCCATTTACAAACCATCGGGCCTTGTTACTGACATTTTAACCAAATGTCCCCATAATGGATAAAGGACATAAACACATACCTGGGGGTGTAGGAGTGGAGTGAGGAAAGCTAACACAGAATTAGAATAATAGAATATTAGGGTTGGAAGAGACCTCAGGAGGTCATCTAGTCCCATCCCCTGCTCAAAGCAGGACCAACACCAAGTAAATCATCCCAGCCAGGGCTTTGTCAATCTGGGCCTTAAAAACCTCTACGGATGGAGATTCCACCACCTCCCTAGGTAACCCATTCCACCCCTCCCTAGGTAACCTAAGAGTGCTTTACCACCCTCCTAGTGAAATACTGTTTCCTAATTTCCAACCTAGACCTCCCCAACTGGAACTTGAGACCATTTCTCCCTGTTCTGTCATATGCCACCACTGAGATCAACTGAGCTACATCCTCTTTGGAACCTCCTTCAGGTAGTTAAAGGCTGCCATCAAAACCCCACTCACTCTTCTCTTCTGCAGACTAAATAACCACAGTTCCCTTAGCCTCTCCTCCTAAGTCATGTACCCCTGCCCCCTAATCATTTTTGTTGCCCTCTAATGGACTATCTCCAATTTGTCCACATCCCTTCTGTAGTTGGGGGACCAAAACTGGACACAATACTTCATATGTGGCCTTACCAGTGCCGAATAGAGGGGAATAATCACTTCCCTCCATCTGCTGGCAATGCTCCTACTAATGTAGCCCAATATGTTGTTGGCCTTCCTGGCAAGGAGGGCACGCTGCTGTCTCATATTCAGCTCCACTGTAATCTCCAGCTCCAGCTCTGCAATCACATCAGCCAAGTCCCTCTGCACCCTTGGATGCATTAGATCTGGACTTGTACATGTCTGGCTTTTCTAAATAGTTCTTAACTTGTTCTTTCACCAATGAGGGCTACTCACCTCCTGCCCGTACTGTGTTGTGCAGTGCAGCAGGCTGAGAGATGACCTCATCTGTGAAGACTCAGGCAAAAAAGCACTGAAAAGCATTCAGCTTCTTCCACATTATCTGTCACTGTTTGTGAACATAGTGTTTGTATTCATATGGGCTTACTATGTTATTGACAGGCAATTTTCATTATTGGAATAAATGAAGAATTTCTTAAAATGATCATTTTTAATTGTATCTAAAGGATATTACAGTAGTAACTGGCCAGGCTGGATGAAGAGAGCTATTGCATACATTAGATTGATGTCATCTGTGGCTGAATTAGTTATTCTTCAACAAGGATAAAAATTGATATTGTCAGAAGCACGAAAACTCATGTCATGAATTAGAAGATAGTGGCTTTGTATTACCACAAGGAAAGGAGGTAAACAAATTATCTGATTCTGACTTGCACAGTTGGCCTAACATTAATTTAGCAGAGAATGGCTGTAGTGTGATGTTCCACTTGATTAAATAGGTGGTGATGCAGAATTTACAAAATAAACATGCATATTCTTAGAGAAGAAACTGAAGAGCAAAATATACATCTGAACCATTAAAAAAAACTAGCCTACCTCAGTTACTATAAGGGGAACAAATCAATAACGGACATTGTTTTCTAAAGCAGCCTTGGAAAACATACTTTTGCTAGTTACTGAAGACACAGTTTTGTCAGCAAGCATTTTTCTGCCTACTTATTTTTACACCAAACTAATTATTTTCTTAGTTTCAAATTCTGAGAACTGATGCTCTTCATCTAGCTTTTATCTTTACTATGTGTATGGGACTTCAGCTTCCATTAATAAAGCTGGTCATTATTTTTTATCACTTACCATGGCAAGTGTCACTCAGAATAAACTACAAATAAATGTCAACTCATGTAAGAGGAACAAATCCACAGAGAAGCAGTTTAGTGGAGTGGGAAGTTACTTGTTTGTAAGAATATCTTCTTGTAACTGTAAAGCTGCTTGAACTAATGAACTCTTCATATAGGCTTATGAAAATTCTACAAATATACGTAGTCAGCTGAGTTTATAACACTAATGTTCTATATTTCGAAGTGCAGTCATCAGTTTCATCAGTGAATAAACATTACTCTAAAATGGAATATTTTCAACACTTTATAATACAAACTAAAGAAAGCACCAAGTAAAAATTCCATTGAACTGCTTTGACAAATGACAAGGAACAAATGAATATGCCTATTTGATATCAGTACCTTAGGATTTATTTAACTCAGGAAGTGATCAAACAATTGTATTTCCTTACACAATATGTCCACTATTGTTTTAAAAAACACACAAGGCACATTCAGATATGTTTTACGTAACAGTACACTATGCCTCTTTGGGCAAATCTTACTCTCTCCTACTTTATAGAAGCTTAAAATAGCAAAGTTGCATTCTAAATGTGTTAACAGAGGATTTGGGGAGGTGGTACTAGAGCCCACTCTGTGTGTAACAGAGCCAGCTCATTAGGCATGCTTAATTTGAGGTTTGGTCAGAATAGTGGGAGCTGGTATAGGTCAGATATGCAATTATCTAGGCTTACCTGCAAATGTGCCCACAAACCAACAGCTCATGAGCAGTGGGGCTACTGTAACCTTAACATAATTTTAACAGCCACAGGACATGATCTGAGGGTGCAATCACAAAATCCCTATATGCCAGACCTGCATTTCAGGGAGTTTTACTACTGACTTCAGTGAGGCCAGGATTTCACCTTAGACCTTAGGGTATTTTAAGAGTATATGTTTTGTATGAAAAAGTGAGCCCTATTATATACTAAGGAGACAAATTCATTCCTGATGTAATTCCATTGATTTCTATAACATTTACATCAGGTATGAATTTAGTCCAGAACTTATAATGCATTTAACTGAAGTTGGTATCTAGAATTCAGAAGCCTTATAAAGAAATAGGTTTATAAAGAGGTAACACTTTCCAATTCATTCCCTATGGTGAAAATATAGGAATAGAAAAATATTTTATGTTATAATCAAAGTCAGATCATTCAAAAGATGCTTCAGTGATTCTATTCCTACACTAAAACAGATTATATCAGAGTGTACTATACATAGGTTATGTAGTGAAAAACTACCTTGTTATCTTGATACTGAGCTCTGTATGCCTCCAGCAATGATCTATGAGCTCTTCTGGTCGTGGATCACATCCTTTTATATCTTGGCTCCAAAGCAAAATCGTTATTTTGTTTTATTAAAAGCCTCCTTGAGAAGAGAGGAATAACAGTTTTGTCTTCAGGAGAGGTTGGTTACTAATCCAAAGGAAGGAAACAATAGTCTGTAGTGCCAAACCTATACTGGCAAAAAAGGAGGAAAATAGTGGCACCATATTACATTTTTTAGAAGAGCTAGAGGAAATAACTCCTAGATTTCCTTGTGTATTTTTGACCTATTTTATAAATAGTTGTCCATCATATATTTTTTGTTCATTTTTTGGTTTCCTTATTTTCACAACTTTCACATGCATGTTTGGCACTTTAAAATTATCGGAGCTTAAACAGTCTTCTTGGCTTTGTTACAGGTTTCATGCTAAGTACAGCTGGTCAGATACTGTATGGCAAATTTATCGATTTTTGTGTTGTGAATTGTCTGTTAACATCTTACTTTTCTTTTAATCACATGCAGTTATTTATGAAGGATGACATTCTGCTTCCCTTCCTCATAAGGAGAACTACCATGCTCTGAGCAAAGACCCACTTACTTCAGTGGGCATACTTGTAGGATAAGGTGTTACACAGTCTGATGAAGAGCGTCAGAATCTGGTTCCAATCATTCATGGTCTGTCATTAGTTGTGAGTAGTTACTATAAAATTTTGATGTTGAAGATCTATTTGTTAGCTCTGAGTGGATACAAGATAGGTGATGTAATATTTTATTGGACAACATTCTGTTGGAGAAAGACCAACTTTAGCTCTCAAAGAATACTTCTAAAGCTTGTCTCAGCAACAGAAGGTGGTCTAATTAAAGATATTACCTCACACACCTTGGATCTCTCTATGAATGTAATCAGATTTCTGGTATGAAAGACAACTATTTAATATTTGCATAAAACTTGCTGATTCTAAGTTTATTTCTGTCAGTAAGTGTGTTCCCTAGAATACTTGCTGAAATTTTTTTTTTTAAAAAAATTACACAGTGAAATGATTAAAAATTCAAATCAATGTTATAGAAAAAAATTGCAAGTCATTGCCAGTGTAAGTAGGGCAATTTTGTTTATCTAAAAAATAAATAAATACAGCACTCTGAGAATCATTTTCTGCTAGCTTTTTCACCTGTGCAACACTCATTATAGGAATTACATCTGTGTAACTGATGATACACAAATTAGTCTTAATTTATGTTCAACATATTTTCATAAACAAAATATATAACATAGTTAATGTAGAATGTGCAACAAGAATAAGGGAAGTTAGGGTGGAAATATATTTTATTCCAATATATACCATATATGAAGTGACTACAAGAGATTAAAATGTATAGAAGATCAGTAGCAGACATTACCTCAGGACCTGGCAAAACTATTAGTTAATGTTGCCCACTGCAGGTATTTTGGTTTTTGTTGTGTTGTTAAGTGAATTGGATTATTTACAGATGAAATGGCAGGGATTGGGAACCTAGGGGAGAGTATTTAACTACAGATATTACAGTAATTAACATGAATATAATTGTCAAGTTGTCTTGAATGGGCTCAGGAATATGAGTACCAGCCTCAGGCAGACTGTTAAAAAGCAGGGTACAAAACTCAAACTGGCTGTGAGTACTATACCAAGTATATATAACCAAGTATCAAGTGTGAACTCCTCAAGCACTGGAACAGCTTTAATATGGAGTCAAAGGCAGTCCCATTGGGGAATCAGCTCTATTTTGCCACGGAGGCAAGCCTACTTTTCCAGTTGATGATCCCTTACACCAATAATAATAGTAATTAATAATAATCACAATCAATCACTCCCCATCCCAAAGTACCAGTGCCTATCCTGGGTCAACTGATCCTTAGATCCTACACCAAAAACAATGCATGTTGCCAACATATAATAAATTAACTCAAGATTTATTAACTAAGAAAAAAATTTGTTATTTAGAAAGTTAAAGCAGATACACATATACACACAAAGGAGTTACAGTCATAGGTTTCTAAAGGTTAAAGAAGCTGCTGCAAGATGTAAGCACTATATGTCCCCTAGGCTTCAGCAGCTGGGAACTCCTTGCTTATGCCTAGAAATCTTGCCATCTCAAAATCCGAGCAATATAAAGATAGTTTCTTTGTGCCAGAGATTTGTATTCTCTTCCCCCAGAGTTCAAGGTGTTAGTATTTATTAGTAAATATTAACCCTTTTTGCCTTCACTTTCTGTATATTGTTTCATTTATATATTAACTTAGTCTGGAATTCTTTGTATTAGACTGTTAATGATCTTGGGAACCCCTAACACACAGAATTCCCCTAACACACAGAATTGCTCACATAAGCATATATTAATCTGACAAACTGATAAGGGATAATTGTTACAGCAGAGAGGAAAGAATAATTATGGGGGAAGAAAGACCCTACTGAAATATACTGTCTTGTTAGTCCTCTGGTCAGTAAATGAATAATCATGCCTTCACACATAAATCAGGTAAACTGGGACTATAGAAATGACAAAAATATGTTTCTTTTCACAAAGAGGACTTCTTTGAAAACCCCATTTGATGACACTGGCATGGGAACATTTTTGGGGGGAATGAAATCTACCATGGTCCTCCATATACAGTGAAGGATAGAGATAGTCTAGTCTTGGTCTGACAGCAAAGGATGGTAATGTAACTGTTTTTTCTGTATAATGCTGTACTATCATCTGACTAATAATCTTTTGGCATGTCAACCATACCATCAAGTTCTGTTGCCAAAAATTGCCTTTTGTTGACCCAACAGTGCATGCATACACACTGTACTGTGACTTTTGTGGGGAAAGCTGCCCGGTTTTGATGACTAAATACAACCACACTGACAAGAGACTTGAGCCTTTTTCTGCTACATTTTCCTCAACAAAGTGATAGTGTAGACACCACACTTGATTTTATTGCTTTAAATGGCCTCCATCATGACTGCTCTGGTCAGTGTGTTGAACTCCACTGTACTGCAGCCAAGTAAACCACCATCTGCCCTCCCCTTTGGAAGCCCCAGGAATTTTTGAAATTCCATTTCCTGTTGGCTTGGCGTGGAGAGGTCTCCATCAGAACTTCCCAGGTGACCATGGATGGCTATTGCACTAAATGCTCTCCCCACTTGGACCACCGCACAGCTGTTGGATCTGATAAGTATATGGGCAGAGGAGACTCTACAATCCCTGTTTCACTTCAGCTGTAGAAACTGGGATACTTATGGGCACATTTCTCGTGGCTTGTGTGAAAAGGGCTATGATCAGAACAAACTGCAGTGCAGAGTGAAGATAAAGAAGCTGAGGCAGGCATACCAGAAAGTGAGGGAGGCAAACCCTTGCTTGGGTGCTTAACCTAAAACTTGACAGTTCTGTAAGAAGCTGGACACTATCCTCAATGGCAAGCCCACCTCCATCAATCAAGAGCCCCACGGATACTTTGGAGGGAATGGAGGCAGTGGAAAGGAGACCTAACCCAGAAGACAAAGTTATTGATGAAGAGGTGGAATTACACAAGAGTGTGCAGCTCCCAAAAGGGTAGCATGGTGGGGCAGTCAGACAGGAACTGTTCTCCACTCCAGAGGTGTCTAGCCAGTCTCAGCAGTTCTCCCTAGGGAGTAAGAAGCAGGATATGAGACTCCTGATAAGTGGCTGTGGCTTGTGTATTGCAGAGGTGGGTTCAGAGTATAGAAATGTGGGAGGCTGGCTCTGTTTACGTGAGATGGAAATTTCTCTGTGTAGCAAATCGGTATGGTGGAACAGGGTATTGATGCACACTGGGATCTCACAGGAATCCTCCAGAGAAGGCTCCAAGAAAGTTTGCTGATGATATTCAGAAATTCTCTGCAGAAGGTTCTATGGCAAAACAGCTTTGTTCCTTCCCCAATTGTAAGAAACTTTCTGGTGCCGTTCGACAATCAACTCATGCAGGGACCAAAGACACACATAGGTGAGCAGAATAGGGAGCAAGGTGGAAGCCACAAGCATGGAGTAGATGTACCCCAATTTCCCTGCTTACCCTTTGCAGTGAGATGTCCATTAGAATAACCAGCATGGAGAAGTTCAGGAGAATTTTTGAATTTTTTCCACAGAATGCTGCACCACTCTGACATTGCACTCTATATGATTTTATGAAAATATGCTAATGAGTATGAATATAATATGCTCCATGCAAAAAGTCTCTTATAAGGTATCATTATGAAGCTTATAATCTGAGTATGGTCATTCTATTTGTATGTATGCATCATTCTTGTGTCTGAAGCTAGAAATATGAAACAACTCTGCATAACTACAATTGGCCCTCAAAGTGTGGACCATTAATAGTGGTTTGGAATTTTGATGGCTCCCATCAACAAGGACAATTGACTGTGGATGGCTGTTTGCTTGCTGGCTTTCCTGTGAGTCAGGCTGGGAGGAAGAAGGCTTGGTGTCTCACAGGACATGTGACCACATGTCACCTGGTACTGAAATCCATCTTAAACCTGATGCTTTTCCATTGAAAAGCACGGGGTGGGGGAGGGAGGAGGACCCAGAGAGACAAGATTCCCACCTTATGCCAGAGCTATATAAGAGGGTGAAACAGAACAAGGGAGGCTGCAATCATGAGAAATCCCCTAGCTACTACCTGAGCTGGTACAAGGGCTATACCAAGGGAAATAATTGTGCCCAGACAAGGAAGGTGTCTCATCTGATAGAAGCTTATTGAAACATCTCCGAGAGTGAGATTTTGTCTGTATTTAGTTTTCTTACTGTATTAGGCTTAGACTTGGGTAGGTTTTTTTAAAATTTTGTTTGGTAATTTACTTCGTTCTGTCTTATTACTTGGAATCACTTAAGTAAAAATTTATAAGCAAAAAGTAGGATTTAATCAATTAACTCAGTATGTATTAATACCTGGGAAGAGGGGGAAGAAGAGGGGCAAACAGCTGTGCATCTCTCTCTATCAATGTAATAGAGTGTGAACAATTTGAGTTTACCCCGTATATGCTTTATACAGAGTAAAATGGATTTATTTGGGGTTTGGACTCCAGTGGGAGCTGGGCATCTGGGTTTTAGAGACAGGAACACTTAATTTGTTTTCAGTTAAGCCTACAGCTTTTAAGGGACGTGGGTCAGACTTGGGTCTGAGTTTGTAGCAGGCTAATGGGTCTGGCTCAACTCAGGCTGGGCACTGAATCCCCAAGCTGGCAAGGAAAGCAAGCTCAGGGGGAGTCTTAGCACACTGGGTGGCAGTTCCCAAGGGGTTCTTTGTGATCCAACCCATTGCAGCACCACAACCCTTGCACAGCGTGTGCCCTTTTCCCCATGTGGAGTACCCCCTCCCCTCCACCAACACTCACCACGCTATGGCTGTTTGTGGAGATGTGTGCCTGACAAAGGTCAATGACAAAGTGATCGCAATATTGCAAAAGGTGTATTTAACTGAAATGCTTTGTGTAAATTTAACAATCCCACTTCTGTGCATTGTCCCCTGTGCTTCACCACATGTGGCCTTCAGGAATACAAAATGCATCCCTACCGAGTGTCTCCACCATATAAAGCGCCGAAGATGCAGCAAAAAAAAGATGTATTCTGGAAGGTACTACAGTGTTCCAATGCAGAAAAAATGGAACATAAGAAGTTCTGGGAAGATGAGCAGCCGTACAGAAAAGAGAATCAAGGAAAGGATGATTAGAGTAATGGAGGAGCAAATGCAGATGCTGCAGTCCTTAACAGTGCTACCAGTTGAGCTTGCCTTCCCTGTAGCACATTCAGAACACTTTTTCATGCCCCCCAAAACTCCACCCACACATCTTTCCATGACTTATCAGTTTCATCTTCATTCCACCCCCTCAGACAACTTTCACAATGATGGATCGACACAGTTGCTAATGTTTGTCCTTCTCTGGTTCCTCCTTTCCCAGCAGGCATCTGTGTATTTGTGTGTGCTGAGTCTCCCAGGATCACTATGGACATTTCAGCATCCCCCATGATAATCTTCTGGTTTGGAAAGAAAGACCCTGCTTGCAGCTTTTGGTACAGGCCGGTGCTCCTGAAGATTTGTACACCGTGCTCCTTCTCAGACCAACCTGCACTGATGTTAGTGAAATGCACTTAGTGATCCACAAGCACCTGTATCATCATGGAGAAGTTCAGGTTCCTGATAAAAGGAAGAAAGGGGAGCAGCAGAATGCAGACCCTGGACTTCAGCAAAGCAGATTGACTCCCTCAGGGAACTGATGGGCAGGATCCCCTGGAAGAATAACACAAGGGGGAAAGGTGTCCAGGAGAGCTGGCTGTATTCTTATCGAAGAATCCTTATTGAAGTTGCAGAAACAATCCCAATGTGTAGAAAGAATAGTAAATATGGCAGGTCACCGACATGGCTTAGCAGTGAAATCCTTGCTTATCTTAAACACAAAAAAAGCTTATAAGAAATGGAAGCTTGGACAAATAACCAGGGAGGAGTATAAAAATATTACTCAGACATGCAGAAGTGAAATCACAAAGGCCAAATCACACTTGGAGTTGCAGCTAGCAAGGAATGTTAAGAGTAACAAGAAGGGTTTCTACAGGTATGTTAGCAACAAGATGGTGGTCAGGGAAAGTGTGGGCCCTTTACTGAATGTGGGAAAAAGCTAAAGTACTCAACACTTTTGGGGTTTTTTTGTCTCTGTCTTCACAAACAAGGTCAGCTCCCAGACTACTGCACTGCACAGCACAAGACTGAGAGGAAGTGACTAGCCCTGTGTGGAAAAAGGTGGTTCAGGACTATTTAGAAAAGCTGGAGAAGCACAAGTCCATTAGCCCAGATGTACTGCATCCAAGAGTGCTAAAGGTGTTGGCGGATGTGACTGCAAAGCCATTGGCCATTATCTTTGAAAACTCATGGCAGTTGGGGAAGATCCTGGATGACTGGAAAAAGGCTAATATAGTGCCCATCTTTAAAAAAAGGAAGGAAGAGGATCCAGAGAACTGCAGATCAGTGAGCCTCACCTCAGTTCCTAGAAAAATCAGAGTAGGTCCTCAAGGAATCCATTTTGAAGAAGCACTAAGAGGAAAGTGATCAGGAACAGTCAGCATGGATTCACCAAAGGCAAGTCATACCTGACTAACATAATTGTCATCTTTGATGAGATAACCGGCTCTGTGGATGAGGGGAAAGCAATGGACATGACTTTGACTTTAGCAAAGCTTTTGATATGCTCTCCCACAGTATTCTTGCAAGCAAGTTACAGAAGTATGGGCTGGATAAATGGAGTATAAGGTGAATAGAAAGCTGGCTAGATCATTGGGCTCTACTGGTAGTGATCAATGGCTCCATGTCTGAGAATAATGAAAAAAATTAATAGCATAATATAAATATGAAATATATATTCAAATATCATGAACCCTAAAGATAAGTATGAGTTATAAACAGCATGAATACCACACTAGTACTCAGTCACAACTTTTTTTTCTTCTTTTTACAAGTAATAAAATACATATGCATTGGAAACAGAAAATAGTCAGGAAAAGTTTAGGAAGGGGGTGGGGGAGTTAAACTGAACTTGGACTTAGGGATAATGTAAATAGCAATCAAAGAGCAAATGCCCATAAGATAATCAACTAAAAAGTAAAGGCTAATAGAATTAAACAAGCACATATAGGCTATTAAAATGAATAACTACAGCTCCAATCCTGTGTAGTGTGTATACAGAGTGCTGTGTCTGTGGAGAATCACCCTTCGTGTATCCACTGTATGATAGGAACCTAAACATATGTACAGATACATATTTTGTTTTAAATGGTACTAAACAAAATGTGTTAGTCATCCTGGCCACTTTGGCCCTACCCCGCAAACACTTATGCCTATAAACAATGTTACTCATATAAGCTGGCTGCATTGACTTCAGTGGCAGTATACACAGGCAAAGAATTATTCCTAGATATAAATCTTTTCTTTCCCCTCTCCCCCACCTTTTCCCCTCCTAACTGGGTTACTAGATTGGAAGATCTTTATTCCAAGGGCTTTGTCTTTCCATCTTTCTGTAAAAACTACTTGTGCATAATGGGCACTACAACAATACAAATACATACAAACAGGCAAGGTTTCCAGTAACAGCAGTAATTCAATATCCATTCTACAATATTTAGGATTCTTTCATTAGGTAGATCCACAGACTACACCAGCTCCAGTAGATGGGGTTATATGAATAATCGCAACGATAACAGAAAGTTCAGTGAAACAGCTCATTTCTTTACTCAATAATCATACTAAAATACTCAGCGGTTGGTAGTCATTTGTGCTAGATTGAAATTTTCCTTTGTATAGTATTAGTTCTGTATGACTTTTACTGTTTGCTATTGTGATATGCAAATATACTTACTACACCTTTTTACTGAACTGCTTAGCATTTCTACATGCATTTAAATCTGTGAAAATGAATTGTAGTAATATGCAGTATTAATATGAGCTATTAGAAAACTGATCACAACACAATTTTCGTATTATTCTAGAACTATCACTGGTATCCGTCAGCTTCCTATCTTACATAGGCATAAAAATCTCTTTTAGAGGTATTAGAATTACAGTTTTTTACTTGGCATAAAATATTTGAATGACAAATGATCATAGCATAAAATACTGAAGAAAAAAATGTATCATATGTAAACATTTAAAAATGGGTACCCTTTATTAATCCTAAGTAACAGAACTGTAAACTGTACCCCTAGGTTTAAATCTACACATAACTGTACATCTACAGTCAATACAAGTATATTATGTTTTGTATTCACAGGTTTTGAAAGTGGCATGGTATCATGTAATTGAAGACTATTAAAATGCATAATTCTGGCATTCCTTGACTTTGCTACCTCAATAATGTTCTTGTGTGTAATTTAATATATATAAGGCAAAAAGAGATCAATAAAAAGCAGCACTTATGGCTCTGATCCTGCATTAGATAGGATGCAGACAGATTGCAGTTTCCATGCAGAGCCTCACTGACTCTGTGTGCATTCAGCACCCCAGTTGCATGTATCCAGAAAAAGAAAACTTTGTGACCCTGGAACCTTTTAGTGCCAACTGGAAAGGTGGACAGAGTGAGGTGCAAATGGGTTACAACAATCTAAGTCTGGTGAGTACATTCTAGTTTACTAAAGCATATCATGTGAAGTCTCAAAAGCCAGTGTCCCACTGGTCATCAATATCATTGTGAAACACATACATATGTTATTTGATAATAGATATATTTAGAGTGAAAGGATTCATTTAAGTGGTCTGGTATTAAGCAAAGTGTTGGTCCTGACCTGAATCCTGCAAGCTGGTGTGTACTGTTCTTTGGAGAATGGCAGAACTAGTAATGCTGTGAGTATTCTATGGATAAGGAACTGGACACTACAGCAAATGTGTCAAGGACATGAGGTTGGTGTGTGCCTATCATTACCTGTACAGAGTGTGCAAAGTAGTGCTTGTGCTGCCAGAGTCTGGTGGTTTCAGGGAGCGAAGGACTGGTGGTGGTGAGGTGCCTCACAACTCTGGATATTCCTGGAGATTGTAACAAACATGCTGCTTTTTTGCCAAGACAGGTATACATTTGACGCAAGTGAACAGGCTAATACTCCAAATCAGAGCATTGGGGAGTAATACACAGCAGGTGTCATAAGCATAAAGTAGCCTAGAATTCCTGTTTACCTGTAAGGGGTTAAGAAGCTAAAAGAAACCTGGTTGGCACCTGACCAAAAGAACCAATGAGGACCGAAAATGCTTTCAAACCTGGAGTGGGAAGGAAAAGTGCTTTGTTTGTTGTTTTTCATTCGCTCTGGTTTTTCAGGGGAATCAGTTTCTTCTCTCCATCTAATCTATATTCTTTTTCACCAGCAACAGTAAGTAATTTAGCTAGGCAAGGCTGTAGCTTATATTATTTTTTTCACTTGTGAATTTCTCAGTTTTTTGGGGAGATATCCTGTGTTTTCTCTGTACTTTGAAACTCAGCAGAGGGGAGAGGAATTCCTCTGTGGTGTGGGCTTTCCTCCAATTCTTTTTGTGATTGCAAAGTGTTTTCCACTGATTCCCATAGAAATTTTTTCTCTCTCTTTTCCTTTAATTAAAATCTTTCAAGAATTTGACTGCTTTGTTTTCCATTGTGTAAGATCCAGGCTTTTGAATCAGGCACATAGCAAAATTGGTGAGGGGTTTTTCTCAAGCCTTTCCCAGGGACGGAGGTGTAGGCTTGGGGAATTTTTGGAAAGAGAGGGTGCTCCAAGTGGCCCTGCCTCTAGTTCTTGGGGTAACACTTGGTGGTAGCAGCATACTGTTCCAGACACAGGAGAAACTTATGTCTTGGGGAAGCTTTTAGCTAAGCTAGTAAAATAGGCTTAGGGAGTCTTTTCTTGTGGGTCCCAACATTTATACCCTAGAGTTTGGAGTGGGGAGAGAAACCCTGACAACAGGGGTGAAAGTAACTTAAAGGACATACCAGTACTCCAGAGTCCTGAGTGGGGATGGTGGGGTTTGACTGGGACAGGTGGGGCTGGCTGGTTGAGTCCTGCTGCCGGAGCCCTGGGGAGGAAGAAATGGGATTCCAGTGGCAATTTAAAGGGCCCAGGGCTCCAGCCGTTGCTTCCACCCTGGGACCTTTAAATAGCCCCCCAGAGCCCTGGGGTAGCAGTAGGATGGCAGGGCTCTAGTGGCTATTTAAAGGGACTTGGGTGGTAGAGGCAGTGGGAGGCTGGGCCCTTTAAATAGTGGCAGGAGTCCCGCTACCGCTACCCCAGAGCTCCAGCAGCAGGACTCTGGCAGCTATTTAAACGGCTTGGGGCTCCAGCTGCTGCTGGGAGCCCAGGCCCTTTAAATTGCTGCCTGGGGAAGCTGTACCCAGGTGTACTGGCTTACTTTCACCTCTGGTAGTACAGAAGTACTGAGGGTCAGATTTTTTTTTTTTTTTTTTTTTAAGGCATTTGGGAACAATGGAACAGACTACCACAAGACTAAAGCTTGCTTGTGCAGGAGATAATTTTCCTAAGAGCCATCCAAGACTGCTGCACAAATTGCCATGGAATGAACGGAGAATATTTGTTGCTTTCATAAGCTGCCTTTTTGAGAGCATGCCATTATTTCAAAGCATTTTATAAAGCCACATTAAAATTAAGAACGCGTGACCAGCATCTGTGTACCTCCCATTGAGAAAAGAATACAGATGCCAGCATAAAGAGTTCTGTTCCAGCTGAGCTGCTGAGCATACCTGTTGCTCTAGTCAATGCAATGTTTACTGTTTATTTTATAGCTGTGAATCTGGTGAATCCTTCCTGAATTCCTCATATTTTGGGCCTACAGCTTCTGGCCAAAGAGGAACCTCTAAAGATTACCTAACTTTAAGTGAATACCACACTTCTGTAGTTAAATTCTTCCCTGAGGTAAGTATATTGAAGAGAATAAATTTATAACAGAAGAAGAATGTGGAAAATGGTATTTTATAGGCATTCTGTTTTGTCTTATTTTGTAATAAATTATCAGAACTATTTTGGAATTGTTTTTTAAATAAAATCAAACAATTACCAATGTCTAATTCACCCCAAAGGAAGCAGAATAAAATACAGGTATCAGAAATGTGACTTTTATATCTGAAGTTCAACACAAACTGATAACCAGGTGGGAATTTTCACTTCCAAATTCCTATGCATTTAACTTTGATATGCTAGCTGTGTAGCAGAGGCACAACAAAGATGCCTTGAAGATAAATAACAGAGGACATGAAACCTTGTTAACTGTTTTTAAATAATTCAACAGAATATTAAAATTTCACAACTCCTTAGACTTAAGAGTTGGAACTCTATTTAAATTATCTGGCACGATACAGTTTTTAGGACAAACAATGGAAAAATAAAAGCTTAAGTTTGGAAGATAAAAATGTACAGACCAGAACCAAAAGCTGAATGACAAACAGTTTAGAACTAAGTAGTATTTGAAATGGACCCTGAATATTAATTTTGGTCCTTATAGATAACACCTTCATCAGTTCTGTTGTATGAAGAATTAATGCAGCCTCTCTGACCTTCAGATAATTTCAGTGGCTCTGATTCACAGAGGTACTGAACACCCACATGATGTCCATAGGAGTTGTAAATGGTCAGCATCCCTGAAATTTAGGCCTAAGGAGAAAATCCTTAAGCATGGCTTGATCAGCATTGAAGACATTATTTGAATAGATTTAATTTTTTGTTAGCTAAGAGTGACGTTTTACTGTAATATTCATAGACAGCTTCCATAAGGCCAGAAGGGACCTAGTCATTATCTAGTCTAACCTCATGTGTAACACAGGCCATAGAACATATCCAAAATAATTCCTAGCGCATATCTTTTTGAAAAAATGCAATCATGATTAAAAATTGCCAGTAAAGGAGAATCCATCAAAACTTTGGTAAACTGTTCAAATGATTAATTATCCTCACCCTTAAAAATTTTTCTGTTATTTCCAAACTGAATGTATCTTGCTTCAGTTTATAGCCATTGGATTATATTATATCTTCTATTAGTTTGAAGAGCATATTAAATATTTGTTCCCTATGTAGGTACTTATAGACTGTAAATAAGTCACCCCTTAGCCTTCACTTTGTTAAGCTAAATAGATTGCACTCCTTGAGTCTACCACTATAAAGGCATATTTCTAACCCTTTAATCATTCTTGTGGCTCTTCTCTGAATCCTCTCAAATTTATCAACGTCTTTCTTGAATTATGGGTACCATAACTGAACTCTGTATTCCAGAAGTGGTTGCACCAGTGCCAAACAGAGGTGAAATATCACTCTCTCTAATCCTACTTAGAATTCACCCATTTGTGCATCCCAGGATTGCACTAGCCTTTTTGGTCATAGCATTGTACTGGGAGCTTATGTTCAGCTCATTATTCACCACAACCCCCATATCTTTTTCAGAATCACTGTTTCCTGTAAGTGTCAAGTCCCTCATCTTGTAACTATGGCTTATATTCTTCAGTCACAGATATATACACTCAACCACATCAAAAAGGACTTTTTCATTATTTTTCCCTTTCCCCAATGTGTGTGTATTTTCCAAATTTTGTCAATGATACTTTTGCATTTCTGTTCAGGTCACTGATAAAAATGTTATGTAGCAAAGGTCCAAGAACAGATCCCTGAAGAACCCCACTGCAAAAGGGGGTCGGGGGAAGGAAGAGAAACAACATTAATGGTCCAGCAAGCTCCTCAACTTGCTCTTTTAAAACTCTTGGATACAAGTTATCTAGATCTGCTGACTTTAGTAGCGTATGTGATGTTATCTGATTAGAAGAGGACCATACAAATCAATGTTGCTACCACTGTTCTATAATTGCAATGCATCTTATACAAAGTGTGATGCATGGCCAGAATGGGCTAAGCATTCTGCAAGATGAATGACCCAGATCCAATCTTTATACATGTTAGAAAAGTATGAGTGTGGTAATTAGGGTCATTCCATGGTAGATAGGCTAGAACTTTGAAATTCAATCATATTGTTAGAAATTATAGGTGATACTAGTTGTAAAAATCTACTCATATTTTGTTAGATGTTAACAATGGAGTCAGTCCCTGTCTATGTTGTATTCTGTTAATTCAGAGATTAAATTTAACACTAACATTTCAATGAACTGTAGACATACTGATATCAATGTATTCAATCTCTCTTTGAAATGTATAGCAAATCACCTATGAATGGTAGAAAATAGGCAATTGCCTTACATTAATCCCTATAGCTAATTGTAGGTGATGCTTAGGAAATAGATCTACTTCAGAGTCTCCATGTTTGCCTATTTTTCACCCAAGGACTCTGAGCTGTCAAAAGGCGGCCTGGAACTGTACAAAAATCTTTTGGGTCCTGATCCTTTTTATCTCATGCTTAATGCTTCATGCAGGAGAAGCTTAAGTCATAAGACTGACATCTCCAGTCCTATCTGGATTACCCTGCATACAGACATTGGAGTATAACCTATGGACTAATTCTGAAAGAACTCTTTGCAAATATAAAGCTTACCACTCTACTATGAACCTGATCTCAGAGCTACACTCATGTCTTTATGTATATCGATCTTTTAAGCAATTCACTCTTATTTTTAAAGAAATTTTAGTTTAATTAATAAGAGTGGTCTGTAAACATGTATTTGGGTCAGATCTGGAATATTCTTGGACCTGGGAAGTAATGTGCCTGATCCTTTGGGATTGGTAGAAATTTCCTTTATATAATTTTCAGTAATCCTCAGCATATTTGACTTGGGTGTCTGGAAGGAGGCCTGAGGTTGTGCTGCTTAGTTTAAGCAAACTATATTGTTGGCTTCTGGGTAACCAGTAAAGATGTTTTGTCCTGGTTGGGTAAATTTAAATATTGGAATATCCACCAGGTGTCTGGATTGTCTGCCCCATTCTTTGCAGTTCACCCTGAGTAACCTCAGTGAGATTCCCCTGGGATCCTCAGAGTATTTAACAGCCTCCAGAGATAGTAATGGAATGTATAGTGTTACCAACATATGATAAAACTGTGTCATATAGTGCCCTCAGCACACACACCACAAATATCTATTTAATATGTCTACTTTTTCTTTATTAATAATTCTACTCTTTCCATCTTTCTTGCTTCTTCATGGGGAAGTAAGCAAATACATATCATACGCATGTTTTGGGAATTTTATTCAACCTCTCTTTCCAGTGCAGCAGGATTTCTATGAAGATAGATCTCAAAATTTTGTTATTTATATTTTATTAAATAAGGCTTTAACCTTTTTATTCTGACCAGTATTTACCAGCCTTATACTTTATTTAATTTCAGTGGCAACATAAGAGATTCATGAATTTCAAAGGAACAAACTTTTTTTCATCTGATTACTTGCTTTAATTCAGTTTGAATAGCGGTAAATCTAATTGTTTTGAGGAGTCAAATGTATGTATTTTTAATCTTCAGGATACTTCCTATGCTGCGTCCAAAACTTTGCCATTTGCTTCCTTCTTGGTTCTGAGTCATTAACCCTTTTTTCCCTGGATAACTTTGGGGAAAAGGTTGAAGGACTGTTTTTACAATTTTTTGGAAGGGGTTTTAACTGCATGTGTTTATAAGAGAAGGGAATGTTGTCCATTATATTGTATCTTCATTATTAATATTCAGTTTGTACCTAGACATTTCAGTCCCATTATGCTATTCACTAAACAATCATATAACAAAGAGACTAAGTACAATATGAGCCAACAGGTGGATACAAAAAAGGACAGATGGGGAAGTACAAAGTAAAACTGTTATAATACTTATCGACAGCATATGCAGCAGTCACAGCTGCCTAATCATTATAATTATTCTAGTTGATGGAAGAGTTGCTTATTTTTTTGCATTTTTATAAACTGAATTCATTTTCTTTACCAGCTTCTATATCTGGGTGATCATCATGGCAGACATAATATATCTGGTACTTATTCTGATAGAATTCCAGAAGAGGCTATTTTGAGTCAAATGCATGGTAAATATGAATGCAAGTTAAATCTCCAGAAACCGTGCCCATCTGAAGATAGCAGGTGAGGTAGTTTTAATGTGATAACTAAGAGGCAACAGAATAATAAAATTACATTGACAAATTGGAGAAATTTTCTGAAATCAATAATGAAATTCAGTAAAGGAAGGAGAAATCAAATGCACAAACACAAAATGAGGAATTACTGACTAGGCAGCCGTATGGCAAAAATGGGTTTCAGGGTTTTAGTGGATCACACTTTGAATATAAGCCAACTCCTCAATGTAATTGAAAAAGACTATAATCATTTGGGGCTGTATTAATAAGAGCGTATCTAAGATATAGGTAGTAATTGTCCTGCTTTACTGGTGAGGCCTCAGCTGGAATAGTGTGTCCAATTTTGAGCATCACATTTTAGGAGAGATGTGGACAAATTGGAGTCAAGAGGTGAGCCAAAAAACGTTGAGGTTTAGAAAATGAGACATATGACGAAATGTTAAACAAAAAAATATCTGGGCATGTTAATTCTTGAGAAAAGACAGCTGACGAGGGATGTGACAATAATATTCAGATCTGTTAAGGACTGTTGTAAAGAGGATGATGATCAATTATTTTCCATGTTCATTGAAGGTACGATAAGTAGTAATCAGCTTAGGCTGCAGCAGAGAGATTTAGGTTAGATATTAGACAAAAAATTCATAACAATCAAGAGTCCATCACTGGAATAGGTTTCCAAGAAGGGTTGTGAAAGCTCCCTCGCTGGTAGTTTTTTTAAAAAAATTGGCTAGACAAACACCTGATGGAGGATGGTCTACGCATACTTGGTCCTGCCTCAGCACCCAGAGATGGACAAGACCACCTCTTTACGTCCCTCCCAACCCTACATTTCTATCATTAATCCCCCTTCTTGGATGAAATAACTAGTATGGCATGAAGCGCAGTGT
Source organism: Dermatemys mawii (assembly GCA_007922305.1). Lineage (NCBI taxonomy): Eukaryota > Metazoa > Chordata > Testudines > Dermatemydidae > Dermatemys > Dermatemys mawii. Next base: position 30,645,961 of record ML677333.1, read on the forward strand.
TGGTCTATATGGTAACCAGAGACCTAAACTTTAGCAAGTAGAGCGAGAAATGTGGGTTGTAAAATGAGATTGGCCGCAAACCACCAAAAGTTGCTTGTGTGCCTAAATATTTTAAATAATTTCCATTTTAGGGATCAAAATTCAGTGTTTAAGCACCAGTGGGATCCTCAAAACCCCTGCACTAGTTCCTTCTAATCCTGTAGATGCCTAAAGTCCCTTAATGCCTAAGTTTCCAGAAGTACTACATTGATTTCTTGCAGCCCACGGGTTAGAAAATAGGTGACTCAGTTTCAAATCCCTGCCCTGTCTGATTTGGAACAGCATCTTCAAACCTCTTTTCTCACCTGTGAGGTTAGTACTCTAATCACTGGGCTACTGGGGAGAGGGGAGAGGCTCCTTTATTTTTTTTAAAAAAAAACAAAAACACCACCCCAAAAATTGTCCCTGAGGAGGATTCATGGCTGTGACTCCCAAGTAGAGGAAGATGCCTCCCTCTGAGCTGGAATTAGGTATCTAGGTCTCTCCTGTCTCCTTACCATTTTCTACTATCTGGCTTAGGTAGCTCACTGCCCATCTTGATGGCATCTGAGGATCCTAGTCTTAGGTGCCTAAACATGAGGCATTCCAAAACAGAGCACTGCAGTATGTGTAAGTCCCTTTGTGGCTCTAGTCCATTGTGATTACTTCAAGAAGTGTGAACATGTAAAGAGAAATGGTTAAGCAGTATCAATTACTTTAGAAGCAAAATAATTACTAACTCATAAATATCAAAGTAATCTGCTTTTAGGGAACTTACTGGGCATAGATAAAACAGTAGTTATTTTTCACAATATTCAAGATGTACCATCTCTGTCTCTAGGAAGAGAGAATTTCAACAGTGACATGACAGTTTCAATGCAAGACCATGGAGACCAACTGCTTGCTATGCTGTTACAAGATGAGATTACCATGACAAAATGATTTCTATACATGCCTGTAGGGAGCCCATTATGAGTCCCTCTCGCTGGCATTACAGTGTGAAATTATGATGGAAGAAAATTTTTCATTCAAATTCATATTGCGTGACAGTGTTGTTCCAGTGTGAATTAATTATATATAACAATTGGGATGCAAGCCTAGGGAGGCTGTGTTATGATTAGAGCTCTGCCTAACCACAAAATTTTGCTTCTCATAAAGTACTAGACAATTTGATATAAGGTAAAAATATTAAAATTACCTCAAGTTAACAATTTTTCCCCTCTAGGAAATGTACAAGTTCTTTGCACAAGTTAATGTGAATGAGTTGTTTTGGTTGTTTGATTATTATTTGGGTGGGAGTCTGGGGGATTGTTCATTTACCCCCAGCAGAAATTCATCGTTAAATAAAAATATTTTCATAATAGAATGTGTTTGTCATTTGCAAAAACCTATATTCATTTTCACAAAAATGAGGAAAAGCTTTCTATACACTTTACCAAATGGAGCTCTCTCTCACTTTTCCTCCCATTTAGTTAATCTTCTTACTTCCCATAGTCTATTTAATATCCAGCATAGTGCAGCACACTAACAGATTTGAGTATACGCAAATTTCCCAAGCATTTCTCTACCTGCTCTTTATGAAAAAGTAATTTTATAGGGTCTTTGTTTCTTTACTCTTTGGTCAGTATGGGTTTTATGAAAAAATCCAGTACCACAACATTTTCAGTGAACATTAATTTTATTCCACTTATTTAGTAATATACTTACATTCTCTTACTTCCTTATACATGCCCTCCATGTTCTCCTGCACCTCTTTGACTAATATAAACTAATCTGTTTATTTTTTTCCATTTTATTTTTTTTCTGAAAGCCTTAGCAAACTCTTATCAGTCTTCTATGATTGTTTCTACCTTTTCAATTTACCCTTTTTAAAAAACAAAACACAATCCCTCTTCATCTCTTTCAACAGTCACTCATGAGGCCATATTGGCCTATTCTCATTTCATCCATTTGTTTTGAGAAGAACCATAGCCTACATTACATTACTTAGGGAGCAATTAAAAAAAAAGCCAAGGAACATGTCTGATCTATGTAAAGTGCTGAATAAATGTTTGATGTCTCCTACAGTATGTAACTAATAAATCTTTTGATATATTCTGCAGATGTGCAAATAGTTAAAATCTCTTACATTGTTCTGTGGCTTCAAGTACTGTGGCTTGAGAGTCACTTCAGGAATTTTTCACTCATTCTTCTGAATGTGGGCAAGACATGGATAAATTTGTTTCTCTTTCAAAAATGAACTTAGTGCTTGTAAGCCATCTTTAATTAACAGTCCTGGAACTAAAGCATACAGAACAGGTACAATGACATCCCCCATGCACACTAAACAGTATGCTTGTACAATGTTTGGAAGCACTCACTGCTGAAAGTGAAGTTCTGTGCTTAATCTATGAAGTGACCACTTTGCTCATCTTGTCTGAGCTGGAGTGCAAGACAGGCCTGAGAACTTGCCCTGAATGAGTTGTTTTCATGCTCATTTAGTATCTGAGCATGATGCTGCTAACATTGTCAATGACATCAGCAATTGAAATTTTGTTTGTGGACTTTCCATTAGGAAATTAACCGAGACCAATAACTCTGTACAGAGTCCACTGCATAACATGCAGATAAGAATGCCTTCTGATCGCTACTCTTTTGGGATATATTTGAAGAGTATAAGTGTTTCTTTAGTCGATGTACTTGACAATAAAAAAAGAAAAAAAGAAAAAAGAAAAAAAAAGAATTATCACCAGCAATGGACAGTCTCAATTTAAGTATAGTAAGAAAACTAAAAATTCCAAGATGGTTTAAACTTTGCTTGAAGGTTGATTTTTATTTGAAGGTGGGAGGGGGGAGAACAACATTTTCTTTACCTGTCTCAAATTTACATCCCTGTACATCTCTTGCATACTTCAAGGCTAGACAGATCCATGCTAAGGTAAGCAAGTTTAATGAATAGTAACCATGTGATGTGTTTAATACCATACCAAGCTTTATGGTATATTTTCCTAGCATTTTCTTAGTCTTTTAGGATTTAGGATCTTAGCTTGAGGAATGTATTACATGAGGACCTGATCCAAATCTCACTGAAATCAGCTGAAGAGATGTCATTCAGTTCATTGGACTTTGAGTCAGATATTAAATCTAGATATTTAGTTTATTATATATTCTTAAATCTACACTCAGTGAGTGTGCAGTTAAATTTACTTGAACAACTATATCTCCAAAGTCAGGAACACTAAAGGGTCTTTTTGCATGAAACAAAACTGGGAGATTAGTAACTACCACCAGCAATGGACAGTGTCAATATAAGCACAGTAGTAAAAAACCCCCAAAAAACTAAAAATATCCAGCTGGTTTGAATTTTTGGTTCAATTGTTTTAAGATTGACTTTTTGAGGGGAGAAGGGGAAAAGGACAATTTCACCTATCACTGTACCTGATCTCTTACATACTTTAAGGTTAGACAGATCTATGCTGACGTGAGCTTTTTCCAACAAAAAACCTATATTTTTTTTCTCCTGAAGGCAAAATTTACTTTCAAACTATCAGTATCAATAGTATGTATACAGAGACAAACAAGACTAAGAAATAATGCTTTGCTAATCAGAATAATCTAAGCCATGCAGAACTGATAAAAAGTCACTGACCTAGAATATAATTTTTGCTTTAAATTGCTCTTTGAAATGTTTGAATAGGTGTAATTTATTTACTTGAAATTAGCAACACAGATGCTCTCACCCACTATGCGTATCCTTTCCATTCAACTATGATTTAATGGATTCTTGTACAAAAGTACTCTAAGCCAATTAACAAGCAAATAAATAGTCACAGTGGAGGGTAAATTACCTTCTCTGCCATCAAGAGCATATATGCACTAGTGAAGTAAAATAATGTCAACCTATTAAAATCTCCACATAATTCATCCTCATCAAATGCTCTAGTCGAAAGACATTTCAACAGCTTCGTATAACTGCCCACGATCACTCTTCCAGTTGTGTCAAAACCCAGGGAGCACCAACTGAACAGTATTTTTGCAACATGTTTCAACTACAGAGAAAGTGCAGAGGAATACACCCACTTTTTATTAGAAAGGATAAATCTAATGACAGAGAATCAAAACTCAAATTAAGATGAGAAAGGCACTGAAAACTCGTACATAAATTCACAGTTGTGAACTTTTATATCATATTTCACTACAGAAGTCAAAACATTTACAGAACAACCAAGTGAATCCAAACTGAAGAGACAAAGCCAAATTTGTCCATTTAATCTTTGAAATATCCCTACCTCACAGCAATAATGATTTAGTTTCTATTTACCACCAGTAGAGATAATGTTAAACAGCAACTATTAAAATTAACTGTTTCTAAAGTTTTCAGGACCATAAAACTTGCTCCCAAGAGTATTGAAATAATTTAAAGTAGCTCTTGAATGATTAGATGTTATTTATTTATTTTAGTAAAAGTTGGGAAACTCCAGAGAACTAGACAAAAGCTAATGTTGTGTCAATATTTCAACAGCAAAAATGGGATGACTCTGGCAACTATAAACTGGTTAGCCTGACATCCATCCCAAGCAAAATTATGGAAAGGCGGATAAGGGATGCAATCAAAGAATTGAAGGATGGTTGCATAAATAGTGTAAATCAACATTGACCAGACCTATTTTCTAGAAAACGAACTATTTATAATGAGCTCACAAGTATTGCTGATAAAGTTAACTGTGCTGACATAATATATTTGAGACTTCTTTAAGGCATCTATCACACAAAACATTCCGATTCAGATATTAGCATGATACGAAATCACTGCTATCCATATTAAATGGATTAAAAAGTGGTTAACTAATAACCAAAAAAATTAAATGTAGAATCAGAGGTATTTCCAGTGGAATCTTTATGGGTCTGTTCATGACCCAATGCTATTCAATATCATTATCAATGATCTACGAGAAAACAAAAATCATGGCTGTTAAAACGTGCAGATTATAAAAATTGGTGAAGTAGTAAATAAAGGGATAAGAGTTATTTAATCCAACTTGAATTTGTTGGTAAGGATCGCACATTTGAATAACAAGTGTTAATACAGCCAAATGTAAGCAACTAATAATGTAGGTCAGGCTTACAAGATGGGACTGTCTTCAGGATAGCAGTGACAGTAAAAGGACTTAGCGGTAATGGAAGATAATCAATTTAACATGAGCTCCCAGTGTGATGCTGTAGCTAAGAGGATGAAGGTGATCCTTGGATGAATAAAGCGGGGAAATATCAAGGAGAAGTAGGGAAGTGGTATTACTAAGGCTGTGATTCTGCCATGGAGATCCCGGAAATCATGGATTCCATGACTTTCTGCAACCTCTGTGACTTTTGCAGCTGCAATGGCCGGTGTGGCTGATCCCAGGGCCACCAGAGAAGCTGGCGCTAAGAACAGCTGCTGGAGCAGCCCTGGAGAGTACTTGAACAGCAGTCATGGGGAGCACCTGGCCCCAGGGAGAACCCAAGCAGTGGCCCTGAGGGACGTCTGGTGCCGGGGAGCTCACAAGCAGTGGCCCCGGGGCTGCCCTGGAGAGTGCTTGAGCAGCCTTCCCTGAGGCATTGGAGAAGGGCTGGCTGGGGTTAGTCAGCCCTGGTGGCCAGTGCAGGGACTAGCCATCAGTCCGGGGGGCCCAAAGCAGCAGTGTCTTGAATGTCCCCCAGAGCAGCAGCACCCAGGCCCCAAATGCTGTTAAGTTTAGGTCAGGGGTATTATATAGCAAAAGTCATTTATGGCCCATGACCTGTTCATTTTTGTTTATTACCTGTGACCTGTCCATGACTTTTACTAAAAATACTCATGACTTAATTTTAGTCTTCGGTATTACCTATGTACATTCCAATAGTGACACCACTGCTGGAAAGAATACAGTGTCCATATTTCAAAAAAGATTTTGAAAAAAATTGCAAAGTTCAGAGAAGAATTACAAGAATGTTTTGAGGACTGGAAAAATATCTTATGGTGACTAATTTAAGAAGCTTAATCTATATAGTTTAGCTAAGGCCAAGAAGTCACTTGATCATGGTCTATAGGTATCTTCAAGGAGAAGCACTTTTTGATAGTAGATGCCTCTTTAATCTAGCAGGAAACAAAACATAATGGGATCCAATATTTGGAAGCTGATGCTAATCAAATTCAGAATACAAAAAAAAGTGCAAATTTTATCAGAGAGTAATTAATTATTGGGACAATTGGCCTTGGAATGTGACAGATTTTTCACCACTTAAGTCTTTAAATCAAGATTAGAATTCTTTCTAAAAGATATGGTCTATCTCAAAGAAGCTGTTTCAGAATGAGGGGGATGAGGTCCTTTGGTCTGTGTTCTACAGGAGGTCAGACTAGATCATAATGATCCCTTTTTGGCCTTAAAAGTCTATGAACTTAAATCCATTCTGTTAACACCTAAGATAAGCCAAGAAAGATTTTAAGGCTTGCCTGGGAGCAAGACTCCCCTGATGCTTTCCAGTTAAGATAAAAATGTCTAACAAAGAATGGAAAACTACTGTCGAGTAGCACTGAATATACTGACAGATATTTTTGAGATATATTTTTAACATTGGGCTCACTGCAAGATGTAAAATGAAACTATCCAAGAAACGGCATAAGCAAAAACTAACCACCAGGTGTTGAGAGAACTGGAAAGTTGTAGTGAGATAGGGAACCTTGGCAATAACTTAAGGGAAAATATGTGCCAGAAAGAGGAAATAGATATATAAATAGCTAGATAAATAAGACCTGGATGAAGGTGGCACTGAAAAAGCTAACAACAGTATAATTGCCTTCAAATAACAAGAGTAGTAAAACTATCAACAGACTGGATGCAGGCTCTCAAACTGCAGGGAAGTACCTAGCTGTTGGTAATTGTATGCCTCTCTCTTACTAACTATTTGATTCATAAATCCAATCAAGGCTGACTTATCCAAAGTCTGTTATTAAACAAATCTGAACCTGAGGGAACTTCCGTCACTGAACATACAATCACAATTAAAACTCCTCTGAAATACTCACTATTAATTGGGTATTGTTTACTTACAAATTATCATTGGTTGTTAACAAATGGCACCTAAATAGGGATTTCAGTAGATGGTTTTTGACTTCTCTAGTAGGGTGGAATCATGATCTACCAGGCAGAAGTAGTACCAGACAGTTTAGAGGACTGGAAGAAGACTGGGAAATTCAGGTTAGAGCACGTCCTATAGGTCAGATCAGATCGGATCAGATCAGAACAGAATAAATTAAACAAAATGCTACTTTGGAGAGATACTGTAAAGAGTTACCAGAATAATCAGAAAAAATGAAAGTAATAAAGCTATATTAATATGAAAGGAGAAAGTAAAACACTGTCCCGGTGAAACACCACAGCTAACAAGTAAAGCAATCAAATGTCACATAATAATGTTAGTAGTTATAATAAAGGAGCTCCTGAACTGATTGTAAAAAAACAAACAGACTATTGAATGTGGACGGGGTTCAGTTTTGCTGGCTGCAGTCCAAGAAACTGATCTGTTGAGTCATGTGTGCTTATTGTTTATTTCAGAGGAAATAAAAAAGGTTGAAGAGACAGTTAAAAAAGGAAGGCAGTTCAGTGTTTGGCAGAAAAGGCTTTTGATCACAAGATTAAGGAAATGAAACAATAAAGACAGAAGAAGTAGGACACAGAGTTAAAATCAAAGCTCAATAATTCCAGTAGCTTAAATGTTCATAGTTTATTAATGATGAAAGGAAAGTAGAAAAAAGGTCAGCGGTATGCAGTAAAGAGAAGGAACTGGAGGAAGAGTACAGAAGCATCAGGAAGTCCAGAATCAATTAATTATGGCAAAATGGAGCACCCTGTGAATCAGAGGAAGGACCAGAAGATAGCTGGTACATGCTTTAATAGGACAAGTCACAACATTAAGTGAGAGTCCAGAAGCGTAGAAAATTAAGAAAATTAAATAAGCAACAGAAGGAAAACATGTATGAATCAATGGCAGATTCAAAGAGACTCCGGTCACACATTAGAATATAGCAGTGATTCTCAAGCTATGGGTCAGGACCCCAAAGTGGATCAAGACCCCATTTTAATGGTGACAACAAGGCTGGTGTCAGGGCTCAGGTTAAATCCCCATCTGGGTCTGAAGTCCTTGGGCTTCGGCTTGGATTCCTCCACCCAGGACTGTGTAACTAAGGCTTTGCCCCGCTCCCTTCCCCGTTGGGGTCATGGAATTATTTTTGTTATCAGAAGGGGATCACAGTGCAATGCAGGTCGAGAACCCCAGGGATAGACAAAAAGACTGCAGTTTCACCATTGCTCTATGAGGTAATTGTGTGCGATTGTTGTGAGGGAGAAACTGAGGAGAATCTAGAAGAAGAAACAACCTACATGGAATAAGAAAGCAAATCAATCTGATGATAGACTCAGACAAAACTCATAGGGAAACTAATGTTAATCCTTAAAATTAAAAAATGGTTGTAAAAAACTTGATATCTAGTTGGCTTTTGGTTAAAAAAAGGTTAAGAATGTGTTTACAGAGTTTAACATCCCTTTTGAATCACAGGATGTCCTGGAATCTGACATTATGGTTTGACAAGGGTACATTGTAGATTTAACTTACTGTCTTTCATATGTAGTAACTGGTTATTCTTTGGCAAATAATTTGATAGAAATAGCCAATTCCCATGCCATTGCAGCATTTAAAAGAACTACAATCTGCCGGCCCTTTATGAAACTCATAATTTTTGGAATATTGTGCAACCACTGGCTGAAACAAGTGTTTTGGCTTGTGTAAACAGTATGGGGGGCGGGGGGGAAGAAGCCAAATTCCTTATTAAAACAGGATGTCCTTCACCTCTGTACCTCAATAAATTTTTCAGTTTGGCCAATGAGAATGCTGCATGTCTTGCAGCAATTCACTATAGATTATCAAAAACTGAACCAGAAAATGTGTGCGCTCTCCTAAAGTAGCCACCACATGCAGTTGACTTAGTTCATTTAAGGTAGATCCTCAGTGGTTTTCCACCCTAGATTTAAGCAATGGTTTTGATCAATTGCTTTATATTCTGTTTACATTGGTTTTAGTTTTAAATGGAAGCAATATTTCTGGACCTGCCTCCTTTTACAATCCCCATTCCATTTTCCATGGATAAACAAAGAAGTTGCTGGTATGTTCTAAACTGTATGTGTTTGCACACGTGTGTTTTCAGCATATGGACAACTTTTGTCTTGCTATAGTGACTTTGGCTCCTGATTGAACTTCTTGACTTACTTTAAAAGTGGGATTGAAGTGTAATCCAGCTAAAGCACAGTTAACTCAAATCAGGTGGTGGGTTTTTTTGTTTGTTTTTCTTTTAAGGTATCACCCTGTTTAAAGATGGACAGGTTTCCAATACACTTCTGAGTAAACTGAGGGATCCTCCAACTCCTGAAACAGCCCCATCTGCTGCCAGAGAAGATTTGCTACCATCCCTGCCCCTTTAAGATACCTCAGTTTCAAAGAAAATGATAAAACTGTGAGTCACAAGTGGTAACCTATATTTCAGTCAGATGGAAAATTAAATATAAAAATGTTGCATGCTCGGAGGTGAAACCCTCACCAACAAGTGTTTTAACTGCTACCTTAGCACTTGGGCAATTAATATATACATTGATGCATATACTTGTTAAATTTAATATAGATATAAAGCAGCAAAATCTTACCACATGGGCAGGATAATTATTTGCTCTGCCTATAGGAGTTGTGTGTTAATCACCATCGTCAAAACCCTTAATGACATTGAGCAAAGCAGAGTGTTTGACATTAAGTATGAGCAGCTTCTTAAATGGTATTGTCCCTGGTACATTTCTAAGGGTAAGGATGAAAAGGTTCAGTGTATTAAATCATATAAAAATATACATTTTTAGTACCATTAGGAATTTGGAATCAGTTACACCTTATCACATCCAAGACTCATGTCATCTTAAATGGTCATGTTTAATCTTTCATGGTGTTTTTACTCATGCCATATCCTTATATTGGTACAGTCAACAAACTAGCAATTGTCCATTCAGTAGGTTACTTTGAGAATGGCATCTTTAAGGAATGTCTTGACTTGCCACAATTAATGGAGTCAAAGACAGTCACAGAGCATCTCTCACACAACTTGTTATTCCATTCAGGGATATCAGTGTGTATAGAAGTGCAATGTCTTTGATATCAGTGCCAGTGTGTGGACATGCAGCTTTGGACCTCTTAAACTGAGACAGATGAGCTGTCCACCACTGCCTTATGCCTAGTAAGACAAGCAGCAAGAGTAACCAACAATGTGGAAGAAAAATACTGCACTGTTACTACCTGCAAAACCTATTTGTAGGAGAGCCTTATATGTAACATCATCACTTCTAAAACAAATTCACACCCAAGCATGAATTATGATAAAAAAATGGTAACTCCAATTCCAGTTTTTGGTACCAACTACTATATAATGAACAGCAAACCAGGATCATCAGGAGGAATTAGAAGAATATATTCCCACCTTTGATGTACATACTTATCCTCTAGCTTTGAGGCTAAAACTCTAATAAGAGTGAAGGACACTCATTTCATACAAATAAGAATAGTGTCAGAAAAGCCAAAGAAACTCCCCATCAGTTGGTGTGTTGGATATGTCAGCATTCTATTCACACATACCTGAGCAGTAGTGACCTTGAAGGCTCTAACTGTGACAGGTGATCCCGATTGTCATTATATTATTTTGTAGCTTAAGATGCATGGTTAATCAACAAAAAGTTGTTTCAAGTAATTATTCTTTAAAAATATAAGTTGTATGCATATTTAAAAAGGGTATTTCCATGAAATAATCTCACGGTAACGAAACAGACACTCTGTTGACACCTAAGATAGGCTGAGAAAGATTTTAAAGCCTGCCTGGGAGCAAGACTTCCATGATGCTAAAGTTAAGATTAAGATATTTAACAAAGAATGGAAAAACTACTGCCCAGAAAACCTGAATCTATGCTTTTAAGAGATAGTAATCTTTTTATATACATTTCTCCACAAGATTTATAATGAATGAAATGATCCAGAAAAGGGCATAAACAATGATTAACCATCAAGTGTTGAAACAGTTGAAAAGTTGCAATGGAAAAGGGTTTCTTAGAAATAATTTAAAATAAGGAGACATATGCACCAGAAAGGGGAAATAGATAAGGACAAGAATGATACACAAACATAATAAGGGTATAATTGTCCCCAACTCCTAGGGGAAGAAAGACTATAGCCAGGCTAGAAGCAGACTGTAAAACTACAGGAAAGGTCTTCCACAGCTGTTGGTAACTGTATGCTTCTCTGTATATGTGCTTTCTTATTAACTCATGAAAGCCAACTTATCCAAGACCAGTTGTTAAGCAAATCTGAACAAGGGAATGTTACTCTGAGTGTATAATCACAGTTAAAATTCCTATTAATTAGTTACTGACAAATTATTGGTAATTGATCATTTATCATCAACATTTATGATGCAAAGTATATTTTCTGAAGGAAGAAAGAAGAGTTCAGGGAATACAGAGATATGCAGATACTACCTGACTATAACACACATATTTGGAGATGTTATGGGTCATGGAATGAGGCTGCAAGGACTCTGAAAAGGGTACAGAAAGACATTCAAGAGCGAGGTTGAAGGAAGAGGGGATATATTGGGAAGCCAAAAAGGAAGGATGAAATAAACTGTAAAATGGCTGTAAGACAGTTCTCTGAGTCACCTAAACAACAATGTAAGCCACATAAAAAATGAATTTGGGGAAATCAACTTTCCTCTAGATCAAATTGTTGAAACAACCTACAACTAGTTTAAATGGAGACCACTGCACAGTTATAACCTAGAGGTTACAAGGTTGTGACATGCTGAGAAAGAGTTCTATCACACCTGAGTTCATGCTGCATAAACTTTTATGTCTATTTCAGTCTTCTATAGTGTCACAGATATATTATAGTACTTCATACAGAGCTGAGCAAAATCAAAAAGCTTATAGTAATTGCCATTTTTTGTGAGCCAAAGCATGAAGTCTACATAAAACTCTGTTCTAATTCATCTTAATTCACATAAGGACTAAGCAGAAGAAAACACTAATAAGATATGCCAACAGCTCTACTGAAAACATATTTTGTAATTTAAAGGAGAATAATAAAACTATAAACCTTTTTTTGGATAGTGTGACATATCCATTAAATCTGACCTTGAAAAATGAAAATGCATTTAAGATTACCAAGTGTTCAAATACAATATCATGTACCAGGTTATCTCTGAAATAAAAATCAGCAAATTGTGCAGTGACAATATTTTAGACTCTGGTCCAAGAATGCACTTAAGCATGTGTGTAACTTAAGCACATGAAGAATCACATTACTTTCCATGGATATAACCATGAAATTAAAGTTACACATGTAGTGAAGTGCTGTGCTGAACTGACAGGGAAAGAACTTTGTGTCTGGGTGAAATTTATCTTTCTGCAGAGAGTCAGCACAAAGCATGTGCATATAAGTCCAACCTGAGCACTATGGATGGCTTAAGTGGAACTTGTGTGGTGTATTGGCTTTGAGCTGGCTCTCTACACAGGGGAAAATTACACCCACATGGTTCAGTTCATTCTCTAGATATAGACACAGTCTCAGCTATGGTGTTAAAGAACATTCTGGTTGTAGATATATGCATTAGTAATATGTCCAACTTTGCTTTTTTTTTTCAAAATGGAGTATTTCAATGGATATATAATAGAATCTACACTTATTATAACATTTTTCCCATTTTAGCCACCATTCCCAATTAATTGTTACCTTTCATGCCAGTACAAAGTGGATGCGATAAATTTACCACTGTGGCATTTTATACCCTCTTTGCCAGAAAACTATGAGCTGGGCCCTAAAAAACCTGTGTGTTAAAAATGCAGGATAAAGAAGGATAAAAAGTGTAATAAAATTTAAACATCCATTAGAAATATGATAAATTAGAATGCATCTGTTTAGCTCATGCAAATTATACGATCACCTATTAGAACATGACTAACACAGGGATTGGCAATCGTTGGCACGGGGCCCACCACGGTAAGCCCTCTGAGGGCTGAGCTGCAGGTTCAGCTGGTTGCAGCTCCCACTGGCTGTGGTTCACTGCTCCAGGCCAATGGGGGCTGCAGGAAGTGGCATGGGCCAAGGGTTGCTGATTCCTGGACTAACATGTGCTTTATGAAAGAAGGCTTCCCTGTGCTGCTGCCAGAAGTCTAAAATATGGACTTTGGGCTTTTGTCCACCTTGATGCAATCTCAAGTGCTTCTCTCTATTTACAAAATGCTCATTACAAGCATTACCATTCCATACAATTGCTAAAGCTGTTCTGTAAAGAAAGTTCATTTAAAATTAGGATACGCTTCAAAAAGAGTAATTAAATTGTGTTGATATTTTTGATACCTATTATTACTACTAATTCACATAACAAGACAATTAACTACATGACTGAATTACTCAGTACTGCCCAGTTTAGGCCCATATTTAATATATGCATATTTTTAGAATCCAGGCGCATTAACTACAAAGACTGGCATTTTTCTGTAATTCCTTTGAAGGCACTCATTGATACACACACTTACTACACACAGTGTCTCTCAAGTGCTGCCAACATGGCCTCATGCAGCCACCAGGGAGGTTTTGTGTGGCCAGAACAGCCTCCTGGATAGTAATGGGGAGGGGCGAAAGCATCGTCCCCTCCCCCTGTCTCTTGGATGCACAGCCCTGCCCCGTCCCTGGAGACGGGTGGGGCACAGCACTGCAGGAACATTGTGACATCTCTATCTGTTGGAGTGGGGTGGTGTCAAGGCAGATTCCCCACTGTGGCACTTCAAGTGCACAAGGTCAGTGCCCTTAAAGATTCTAAAAATTAATAGTGGCCACTCCAGGCTGGTATTAAACTTCCAAGATTACAGCTTCTCTCTGACCTTGGATGAGTAAATGCTGCCACCACCCAAATGCAAAACCTCTTGGAACCCAGGAAGGAGCACTTGGGAATTTCTTCCTGTAGGGTACTCTCAAGTCCTTTCACTTCACCCTCCTCCCCTCAAGAAAGAGCTGAGAAAGAAAACAAAGGGAATTAGTTGTTGCTCCCAACTAATTAAACAACATGTGCACAAACCTATTAGGACACTAAAAATCCAATTCTGTTCTTAAAAAAGGTAAATTTTATTAATATCAAAAAGAAAATACATCTGAATCTTAAGTATTTGCTTGATTTTAAAAAACCACTTACAAAAATTAAACATCAAGAATAACCTTCTTGAAGTCTAGCTTAAGGGTTACAGGCAAAAACAAAAAAGCATTTGGGTTTAGCAGAGTCGTCCACAAGCCAATAAGAAACAAACAGAAAAACTTAGTTGCATTGTTCTAGACATTTTCTGATTCATGAGTACGTTTTAGGTACAATCTGATGATTTTCATACCTGACCAAAAGTTTTTTACAGCATAGTCCCAGCCCTGTCTCTGCTCTCTCTCCTCTCTTTGGAGAACAACAGAGCAGACAAAGGGAAGTTTTTCCCAATTTGAAAAGTTCTAGCCTTCCCATTGGCTCCTTTGGTCAGGTGCCCTCTCCATTCCTTTAACCTATGGACTTTTTAACCCTTTACAAGTAAAGCAAATAGAGAACAGCTACTAAGAGGGATTTTATAGTTAACTGACTGGGTGGGTGTCCATAAAACAAAAGCTACCCTACCCCCTTCATTTATCACAGGTAGGGTGAGTAGAAGGGCTCAGGCTTCAGCCCTGGGGTAGTCGGGAAGTACGCTCCAGTGGCAGGACTTAGGGAGCCTTTCTACGCGGAGCAAGACTCCAGCCATGGGGCTTCAAGGGCCAACACCAGGCTCTGGTTTCAGGGTTTCGGGTGCTGACCCCCAGCTCTGGCCATGGGATTTCAGTTCAGATTCCAACTCCTGGCAGCGTAGCGGCAGGCTCCAATCCATGGCTCTGACTGCATGGTGCCAACCTGGCCCTGTGCCCCAACCCCAATAGCAGCCTCTGGCCATGTGCTAGAGTTACAAATTTTGGCTGGATGAATTCCTGGAGGTTTCATCACAGGAAATTATTATTAAAGATTAATCCATTAATAATGGATTAAAGATTTATCCATTAATAATTGTTATTATTAAAGATTAATCCAATTCCTTGAGACTCCAAGACAATCCTGGAGAGTTGGCAACCCTACCGAGGGTACCAGTCTCCGCCACACACTCCGATCCCCAGCACTGATTGCTGACCCCTGGTGCCATCCCCTAACCCCAGGTCCCATCTGTAGCAGCAAGCACTGATTTCCAGCCATACAATCCCAGGCTCCAATCCCCAGCTCCGAGCTCTGGCCATGGCCAACAGCTCCCCGCCATGCAGCTTCTGCACCCAGCTCTGGCTGCAGGCACCGGTCCCCAGAATGGACATGCAGCTCCTACCCCCAGGGTCCAGGCTCTGGCCAAGGGCACTGACCCCCAGCTGCATGGCAGCAGGCGCCAAACAATCCTTGGCTCCAGCCACTCCACTGGGGAGCTCATCATGCACCCTCATCTCCTCTGGACTCCATTGCTTTCTTGGCCCAGCATCCTTCCCTCTACCTCCCCTAGCATTTGTTGCCTCCCACGGCCTGCATCCATCCCACCATGGCCCCCGCTGCCTCATCCTCCAACCAGCCACTCCCCCACTCAGAGCTTAATTTGTCCTAGGGCTTGCCAAGAAAAGTGATATTAACAAACATGCAAGTATCACTTTTCACAGCACACTTACTAGCTAGCTGGAAGTCTGTGAAAAGTGATACTTGTAGGTTTGTTAATATCATTAATCACTTTCATAGCTTTCCATGAAGCTAATAAGTGTCCCATGAAAAGTGATTGATGTTAAACATGCAAATATCACTTTTCACAGGAATATTTTTGAGTCTGCAATATACACTACACAAATAAATTACAATGTTTGGACATGGATCTGTGCATATTTACTTTTTCCTAAAGTTAATTCCTTAAGAATTGTAGGAATTTCTGTCAGTGCAGCTACCAAAAAATTTGTTGAGAACTGTATAACCAGAAAGTTTACTAACTACAGCTCTAAATTACTTGTACTTCCTCCCAGTGTTCAGTAATTTCATGCCAGCATTTTTAGAAACTATGGTGTTGAATACATTGTAGTTACAATGTTTATGAAAACAATAGTTTGCCTGTAATTACTTGAAAATTACAGTACACATTCAAGGAAAAAAGTAGTGGTCTTCCCAATTATCTATGCTGCCTTTTGCACTTCTTCTGTGTCTGCTGTTCCCCTTCTATTCCTCCTGCTCCTTTTCTCACTTCTGTATACCATGCCTCTCCTTCCCCTTCGCAGCTCAAACCTATAAAACAATTTCTAAGATGGCTTCTAAAATGTTTCCATCTCTGCCTAAAAAGAAAACAGTGATCAGAAGTCACTAAATAAACCTGCCATGAACAAATCCCATGAAAAATGGCTGTCACAAGTACTGTCTGAAAAGAATTGGAAATTGTTTATGCCTGAGAATTATACATATATTTAATAGTACATTCTAGCTGCAATCTTAATTATAGTTTTATTATTTTTTAAAAAATATTTGTACTGGCGTAGCACCAGAAGATCACTACCTCCTTCTAAGCACTGTATACATGTATAGGAGAATATCCTTGTTCAAAGAGTTTACAACTTAAACAGATTAGACAGAAAAAACATGGGAGTGGAAACAGAAGCACAAAGAGCTGAAGTGACTTTCCCAAGATCTCAGCTTTTCTGTGGTAGAAGTGGAAAGACAAGCCAGGTCTCCTGTGCACTGAACTGGGACTTAGGCGATTGCCCAGGTGGAGTTCAATGGAGGATTAAAGCCTATGTTTGGACATATTTATGCATTACGTTTACTAGTTGCTCAGATTGACTAATCCTATCAAAGGCACTCTTTGGTTGGTTACTGAGTTGAGGTTTTTGTTTACTGATGGAACCTTATCTTATATACTTAATTTTTATTTTATATTTTTCACAGAATGGATGTCAAAATGTCTTATTGAAATATTATTTACTCAAATTATTTTACAATGCAAATATTGAATACAACATATACCTATTTATTTTAGTATCTGTGGTTATATTTGCTCCCTTAGCACTCGTAAATTTGCTTTTGTCTTCTCTTGCTACTAACTTTTATGGAATGCTAAAAAAGAGCAGGGGATTGTAGCAAGGAGGGGGGAAATGTTAAATATGTTTTAAGAATTTACAGCCAAAAAAGTTAAGGTACACATTGTAAATATCAAAAAATAGCCCAAAGCAAATACTGTAAAGAAATCACTGTATGGGTGAAATAATTTCCTCTTTTGGGATCTGCCACAGTTCATATAGCCTGCAGCTGTAACAAATGGTCTTATGATCCTATCAGATCTGAGTCTGACCTAACTCAGAAGAGGGCTGAAGGGAATGCTCCAACATCAGAGGCTTCAATTTAGTCTCCAGATTCTTCTGTGCTCTAGATTTGAGAGCAAGGCAAAAGTTCCAAATCTCTTAAGAGATTTGGGACTCTTCCAAGTAAAAGACACGGAGTGGCCATTGCTGACCGGGATAGTCTTCCAACAGAGTCAGCATTTGAAACTTGGTGAGCCAGGCCAAATAAGCTCCCTAGAAAAGAAAAGGGGGAAAAGGGAGAAGAAAATAATCCAAACTTCTCAAACATCCAACATTCTATACCAGCAACAATGAACACTAGTTAGAAACACAAATAACTACAGAACAACTGCAAAACTTGCTGAGGAAGTCACACTGGAGTTCTGGCTTAGTAGTAGAGTCTGGCAGCCCCATATACCCTTGGTGTATGGCATGAGTTTATGTAGAGCTCATGTACGGACTGAACAGATACTGCTAATGGAAAATCTCCAATCAAGAGCACATTTATACCTACAGTGGAGCACTCCAATCACAGTACTCAAAGACGAAATCCGTGTTCCCACAACCTTGCAAGCACAGACTTTGAAAACACTGCTGGGAATGTTCAATTCATTTTAGATTTTGTCAGAAGGCTTATTCAAGACCTGAGAATTCTACAAGAATACTTCCAAGCTTAGACATGCTGGATGGCCTTAAATAATCTGGGAAGCTTTGTACAAAGACTGCTTTCCAAGGTGATCCAAAGTCTCCGAAAGGCACTGGGTGTTTCTCCATTGATTTAACTGGTATTTGGATCAGATCCTAATTCCCTCAAGTCTAAAGCTCAGAAAAGAAGATCATGCCTTACAGTTACACCTGTAGCCAAGTCTCAGAGGGATGGCACAGCAAAACACTGAGGGATAACACTAAACTAATGAGGAGTTTTGGTCAATTGGGGTTGTACAGCATTAACATAAAAATGGCAATTGTGTATCAAATATTTATGGGACAATCAAATCCTTCCATTCCTAAATTATCTGAACGCACTTGTGGCCATGTCTGCTGTCTTTTAAAAATATTTCATTTTTACAGAGTGCTTGATATGCAGCTTCAGCAACGAGAAGGTGAGAGATCTGGTTCAAGTTTCTGCTCCATGTCAGGAAGAAGGGGAATTGGAACCTGGTCTCCCATATCCCAAATGGGTACTCCAACCACTGGGCTATTGGATATAAAAGCAACATCTCACACCCACTTCCATTTTTCTTGCAAAAGGACTGACCTCACTGAACTCCAAGAGAAGATTCAGGATGGTGAATCCCAAGTGGAGGAGGCATCTTTTGATAGGCGAGGGTTAGGTCACACCCCCATCCTCAGCATTTCCTCCTGGCTATTCTCAGCAATTCCCCACTGAGCATGCTGGCTTCTGCGAATCCACTTTTCAAGCACTTAAATCTCCGCCTGTATTGTACTGGGAGCCTGGGCACCTCACTCAGGTTTTTGAATGCTACTTGGCATCATGACACCTAAAATTTAGGTACTGCTATGCAAAGTGCAAGTTCCTCTTGATCTGAATTCAAGAAATTATTGTCAAAGAGAGGAAGAACAGAGTGACTGAAGATTTGAGATATGTAGGCTGTCAGAAGTGCATTAAGCAAGCTGCATAAAATCAAAATGCAGTGAAGTCGGATTTGCACGTTATTGATCTTAGTTGCAACATACTAAATGTTTTTAGTATTCTTTTTAAAATATGTATTGGTAATATTAATTATACAAACTGTATGATTAATTACATTTTCACTGCAATTATTTAGTAAGTTAGGGACTAGACAGTTTGGTGCCAGTTAAGGACGCAGAACTTTAATCAGTATAGAATCATAGACAACTTTACGCTTCAATCCTGTGAAACAAACCTGTATTTTGAAATAAAGTCAGCTGCTGAAAATCAAAGATCTTGTTCTACAGAAATTATATTCAAATGACTTTTCCTCTTTCACACATATTTTGCTTTGTTTTACTATTTGATTAATTTCAATTTTCATATAACATTATACAATGTATCTCCTTTTACTATATTACTAGGGTATATTTTTCTTAGAATTAAGATTAGATTAAGTTAAGAAAGCAAACACACTTTCAGCTGTGGGAGATTCTTCAGTCTCCATCCTCACTGGACAGAGATCATTCCTGAGGCTGGCCATTGTGGAATGCACGTGTAGCAAGGGATCCTCTATGTTCCTAGGTTGAAATGGAGGTGGAGGTATGGAAGTATAATCCTCATTTTATGTCTGGGTAAAGTGAAACAAAGAGATTAAGTGACTTGTCAGAACTTACAGAAGTCGGTACCAGAGCTTGAATTAGAACTTCAGATTTTTTTCTTACTAAATCATATATTTAGATGATGCTTTACTCAGGGTCATTGGGACATTTGGTTTATATAATACCTTAGTCTGAGCTCAGATGCTGAAGTGCTGAAGAAAAAGTGCTTTCTGTATGACTAATCCAAGGATCATGTCATTTAGAAATGTGAGGATGCACAACAAAATTTAATTTCTTATAGAGATTTCCTGAAAATCTAATTTGTGTAGGAAATATCTATTAGATAATAAACTAATCATGCAAAGTTGTGTTACGAGGAACACTGATCTTAAGATCAAATTCGTCAAATATGTGGCATCCTGAATTTTTTTTCCACAGTGAATGAAATATTCAACCAGCTTTAGTCTGAAGGATAGCCTTTCTAGTATTCTAAACTTCCTGTATGTAATGTTTATACATTCTCTACCACTGACAAAGTCGTTACTTATTAATTTGTCACCAACTGACTTGGTATAATCTTCTGAATGGGCTTTTGAGTGACGTAAAGTTTCAAGCACCTCTGACAGCCATTACATTTCTACTTTAGAGGCTCCCATCTTTTCCACATCTCACTTCCTTGAAACTCCCTGCACTGTCTTTAATTTTTGCAATAAGGCAGACCCTAATAAAAGGAACAGAAATTTTTATTTTCACATGTACTATATTTTAGAAAGTGGTGCTGGCCATCGAGTTGGTACTGAACTGCACTGGGTACAGCTAAAAGAAGAGTGACACGTTAGTGTCTAGCCAATGGAAGACAACTGTTTTTTTCTTTTTTTAGGTGTTTGCATTGGTCTATATATTAATGTCACTAAGAATCATTGGGATTGATCTGTGGTTAGTGGGTACCACTGATAAATTACAACAATGGGTGCAAGTAAACCTTTTCTTGATCCACCACTGCCACTTGACAAATACTGTGTGCTGTGCTGAGTTATATAAATCCTCTCTTCATATGGCTCTGTGAATATCTTCACTATTCAAGAATCCGCCTCTTGACTTAAGCTGCTTGTCTCACTCTCTAGGCTGTTAGCAGCATATCAAACAAATCTGACAGCTGCAAATTTGGTTTCAAGGATACACGGCCGGAATGTTTTCTGTTCTTTCAGCTTGCTAAAAGGCCGGCAAATATGAACTACTTTTCATTTAGTTGCTGATTTATATTGAACAGATGAGCTGATATCAATGTAAATTTCTGCTGTCATGTGGGAAGAAGTAATTTATTAAGGGTGGGTATTTTTTTGTCAGAGGTTGTGGATTTTTTGATTTTCATTCTGCATTTGTTTTTAAATAATGCATGTCTTTTTGCATTTCAGGAATTTTGCACTGGAGAGGATAAATGTTATAGAAAGAGATGAACTAATACTGCAGAGAATTCTTTGATCTACCACATTGATCCCTAGACTGCATAGTATGCAGAGAGAGGACAGGAGGCTACCAACAATGCTGTAGTACACAACAGAAAACTGTACTTGTTTTATGATATTGCCAATCTCATCACACTGATTTATTCTAAATTCCATCTCAGCCAGTTCCTTGAAAAAATAAAATAAATTGAGATTTGCTTAAATATAATCTTCACTTTCAAAGTAAAATAGGAGTAACTCTACTAAAGCTAAATAGGTATAGTAGTTTCCTTTGCAAACTTCCACAGAGTATGATTCTCAAAATTGCTTAGCACTGTGCAAACTGCTCCCATTGGCTTCAGTATTAAGTCCCCACTGAAGTGAATAGGAGCAGCTAAGCCAACACTGAGTACTTTTAAACTTCAGGATCCTCGTTCTTTCTTCTGACTGGTGACTTCTATGTGATGTGCTTTAGGCCTAATATATTGTAAACCAGACACACATTTTAAGTACCCAGAATTCCTGGTAACCATTTGTAAAAACCTGGGCTGGTAGATCCAATATTCAGACAGTATCTTATTTTATTAAATAAGTAATAAAAAAGTAAATAAAATCTATGCTCCAGATTGCACAAAAAGAACCAGAAGAGAAATCTGTCCAGATGCAGTGCTGCATTCATAAGGTTCTCTTTGCAAGATCAGGGGCACATGTTTATAATTTTTTATGGTAAGGGTTTCTTGGAACTGTTAAGCTATGATCTTTTGCAGCTTGGGTCTGAGTGACTTACATAAAAGGCTCTATTTATCACTTTAGTGACTCAGTTTTCTTTTTATTGAATTAAAAATGTTCAAATTTCTCACCTACTTTGTACTTTTCCCAAGAAACTGACCCTGTTTGTATTTTCTGCTGTAATTTTTGATGAGAAGTGAGGAAGATAATTGATCCTGCTGGCTGCTGGATGTGTTGTTTTAATTGTTGGATTGCTCTTTTAATTGTAGGTCATCTTATTGTCTAAGGATCGATATATCAATTTTCCAAAGAAAAAAGTTTAGGGACATTCTAATAAGGTTCCATGTTTGTAAAGCACAATGTATACCATGACAAGATAATTAACAGTAACCCACAACAACATATCTTGATATGTATACTCCACTGGCATATAACTTCGCTAGTTCAAAGCGAGGTTCTAAGTCTTTCAGTCTCTCTATATGTATTTTATTTAGAGAGTCACCCCAATCTATCCATATGAATATGTTTATTATCCTCTCTAAGAGAGGGCTAAGGAACTGCAACCCCATCTAATAGAATTATTCACGATTGGGAAAGTTATGAAACTAAAGTAGTGTACTTGTAGCTTCCAGGTCAGTAGCAATGCACAAAAGCTTAGCTGAATGCAAACTCTTGTATAATGGCAGATGTCCAGAAGTCAGGCAGGTACTGCTACTCTGAATCTATCTATCTATCCTATGTGTAGTTGATTCTACTGACTTACAGTGTGTTTTAACTAGAACACGTTAAAGGTATCTGAAGCCATCTCAGAAATATACTGTGATTTTAAAAAGTGATTTAATCAATTTAAGCTTGCGCCTCCCACAAAAGTCATATCCAGGTTGAAATTTTGTACACCATGTTTCAGGATAACAACAATTAAAATTTTGTTAAAAATAAAAACAGCATTTAACCCTCTAATGCAATATTATGACTACAACTCTATAATAAAGGCCTTTTAAAGTTTTCTGAACAAATGTATTATAAAGCTTCTCAATTGGGAAAAAACAACCTGTCTACAAGAAAGGCCCTTTGCCTTTATTATCCCTTGTACACCTCAGTTGGCTAGTACCAAAAATACATACACAAAGACTGCTTAATTATTATTATGGTTGAAAAGCAAACAAAGCACCAGAAATAAGGCCATTGATATGGAAGGCTGATAATCTGCCTTTTACTCATCTTGACAAACAATCTTGAATACTTTTACTCTTTCAACATTAAATTTTCTAAATTTTATGATGAATAAGATATGTAAACTGTCAGACTGAAATAAACTGAGACAAATCCTTATTTAAACCATATACCCCTACACTTCCATGGGTCCAGTTAAGATCATGAAGACTTACACAACTCTTTGTTGCTAAGATATCTTGTTGAATTCTTTTGTCCAGCCCTCCATAATATATACTGAAATTCACCTTTTTATGCAGCACAAATGGAATTCAATTCTCCACTACCTTGAAACTTGAGTATTCATTTGCACCTATGCAAAGCAAATCCTAATTGTTACCATTTAAACCCATGCTGCAAAGGTTTAAATAACTATGCAAGGCAGTAATGATTCAGGCCTATGATCTGTAATATTACATATTAATATGAGACACTTGCAATATAGACAGTGCATGAAATAGTGGAGTTAAACACTGAGTGGTGTTAATTTTGAATACTTTTGCTGGTAAATGTTTCAGCCTTAACCATCATCCCTTCAACTGACCCATTTTCTTTAATAGTTAAATCTTTTTCAATTTCCTTGGCAAGATGTGAATTATGTATATGGTATTTAAAGAACAGATTGTTTCATTAAAAAGGAATGATGTACATGCATACTTGTGAGCATTTCAAAAATACCCATTATTAATAGAAAATTTCATAATGGTTCTTTCACCAAGTAGTTATGTGCAGCCTATATTTATCTATCTGTGTAACTGCAACACTCACAGTGGGTGAGAAGCATGCTCCTGTGCTTTATGGCCAGTAAAAAGCCTATGAACCTCCAAAATCCAACTGAATTTGTATTCTGAGGGTTTAAGTGGAAAATCAGTGTTTAGATCTTGTGCTCTGGTGAATTTTACTCAGAATGATTCCACAGAGGGATGTGAGTAGAAGCCCCTGACTGTCCTATCCTAGAGGAGGTAGACTAAATAAAAATTATAATAAAAATAATGAATAGCTAGGGAACAAAATGGGATAATTAGTGGACAGAAAAACAACCCACTAATCCACTTTCTAAAACAAAAAGTACATAATTTTAAACATATGGGTATTGATATAAAGTTGACAGTAAACAAGCTAGAAGTCAGTACTCACTAGTTTATTCCCCTCTCCCAGCATCCCACTCCAGAAGTGCAAAGAAATAACCTCCTCAGTAATCATGATCATTTTAACCTTGCCTTGCTGTGTAGAAATCAGAAATGATGAACTTTTTTCTCCTCTGGATAGGCCTATAAATTGGAAGCATACAGTATAATAGAAACCATGCAAGATCTATCTTAAATCAATTATAGATGTTATCTCAGTCCCTGCTTTTCTCAGAACACTGATTTATCCAATGTGGTTACCAACAAGGATCCAAAAACTGCCAGGAAGAGACCTGGCAGCCTTTTAATAGACAATAACAAAATTAAAAACTATATGGATAGAAAGTATTTTGCTTTGTCCTTAAAGTATATTTGATCAGGATAAAGAGTTGATGATAGATTGCTTTTATTTGCATAGAAAATGAATGACAATCCTTTATCTAAACACATGTCAAGAATAGCAGCAACTGCAATAATAAAATGGTATCTTCAGAATTAGTTCAAGGTCTACATTCTAACCATTATATTAGCCAAACGGCAAAGCCTGAAATATCTTTTCAAAACATCTCTGCAGGTAATAAACCTAAATTTAGTTAGGCTATTTTCTCTAACATATACTGCACCTAACAGAACCTGCATTGCTCAGTCCTTGAGATGTATTTCTAAAATAAAAGCTTATTATCTAATTTAAAATAAACCTGCACACTAACAGTAAAAAGCTGAATAAAATAATAGTGCCTTACACTGATGTGTCATTCACTTGAGGGCCACAAAGGGCTTTGTAAACATGATTAGTATCAGTATCACGATCCTGCTACAAAGTACAGAAGTGATAAAGAGTCCTGTGGCACCTTAAAGACTAACTAACTTAGTCTTTAAGGTGCCACAGGACTCTGTCACTTCTGCAATTCCAGACTAACACGGCTACCTCTCTTATTCTTGATACTATGAAGTAGATGGCCCTCATGCTCCAGGACTCCTGCTGGCTGCTTAGAGGGTTCAGGAAGGAATTTTTTCTCCAGTACACAATTAAGTAGGTGTAGTCTAAGTTTATTTATTTAGCCTTCCTCTGAAGCAGAGACTGGCCAGAGCAAGAGACAGGATAACAGAAGCTTTGGACTAGTGCTTAGAGGTGATACAGAGAATCCTTTTTCTATACGTTGGACTGGTGTGTCTTGCTCACATGCTCAGGATCATAACAGGTTACCAGATTTTGGGTTGGGAAGCAACTTCACCATGTCAGATTGGCTGGGACCCTGGTATTTTGGTAGATTGCGGCGGGGGGGGGGGGGGTAACTTTGAAGCAGTGAGCATGGTTCACATGTTGGGATCATCTGGGCATCTCTCACCTAACCAAATCCCTGCTACTGCGGAAGCCTTGGGTATTCATGGCACTTTGGTCTCTCACAGTCTCGCCCTGTGACACACAAAATTACTTTCCGGAAAACTGTAATACTTTAGTCTACTTAAAGATTTGGGGATTAATATAAAGAATCTGCCTTTAGATGATCTAATGGTCAGACTAGATGATCTAATGGCTCCTTCCTTCCTTAAACTCTAGAATCTATTGGAGGTATTACCCACACTTTATTGATGAAGGAACTAAAGCCCAGAAAGATTAAGTTCAGTATCCAGTGCTCAACCTAAGTATCTTCTGGGCATTAGGATCTCTGTAAGGAAGGAGGACAAACAATCCTTACAGGATAACTGGGTTGTTCCATGGAGGCTTCTTCTACCAGACTGGTTAAATAACCTCTGACACCTTAACATACACTCTCTAGTGGGGGAAAGGAGCGGGGCATCTGCAAATTATGCCTTTTCCCATGTCACAGATCATAGGACAGGCTATGCCTTATACTTCTGTTCAGTCTCTCATGAGTGCGGCCTCCCCAGTGATAGGGCTCAAGCACCCCCAGGAGTGAAGTGGAGGTCTTGTGGTTTAGCCACTCCCAGACTGGGTACTTAGGCTTCAGCATACCTGTTTGTAATGGTGGCTCTTTCAGCAGGGCCAGTTTGGCTTGGTTCCTTGGAGGAGTCTTCCCTCTTCAGAGCCATATAACCAGAAGATGTATACAGTAACAGTTCAGTGTTTCCGAAACAAAACTTTATTTTGCCAACAGAAAAAACCTTTAGAGATATTGATTAAAATAAAGGCAGCCTATACGCATGACTCATAGCTAACTTTCTAGCTTATTCTTGTTAATTTAAGCAGATCCTACCTAGCTCAAATAGCATTCAGCCTTTGGTTGGGAGAGTACTGCATTTCTCAGTTCTGACTCTCCTTTAGTCTCTCTCAGAGCCCGTCTCCTGTTTGTCAGGGCTGGTTTAATAACAGAATCAAATGCCTTCCCACCGCCGTTTCTCTGTTTCTGTTTTTCCACCTCAAGGATCCTCTACCCCCACCCCAAGCTAAATATATCCACCCAGAGTGGGCCAGAGACAGTGCTTTAGTCATTGTCACCTGTATGGTTGATGAAATATTGAGTAATCTGGTTAATTCATATCATTATCCTTCTTTCTGGTTACAGAGCTCTGAGGAGAAGTTAAACCTCTAAGTCCATGTAGCCCACAACAGAAAATGAGGTAGTTAAACTGAGTGCACATAATATTCACAAAAATATTGATTTGATCTCCCACATCCTGCATGAGCAGTCACACAGGGAGCCCTTTTGGAGTTCCATTCTGCTTTAGCAGTGAGATAGAGTTGTGTGTGATCCTCTCAAATTCTCCCCCTCTTTGTGCAGTGAAATTGTATTGCAAAGAGAATCCAGATGTCTCAGCCTTAACAATAATATCTCTGCTGCACATTCACATTGCAGTTCTATGTCTACCACACCCTATTTATAGGGAAGTACTTTAAAGCTACATTTTTCCCCTTGGGTCCATAAAAATTATTATAGTCCATCAAACTAACACTTTAAGAGATGATTCACCACAATTTTCATGAAATAAGAGTCACTTTGCTTGTAGAAAGTACAAGATGGGTAATAATTTTGTATGTTTGTTTGAAGCTTTTGGTGAATTAAGTGTTTGTGAAAGGTGCCAGAATGGCAGCTCTTGAAAGGAACAGATTAACAGTGTATCCTTGGGAAGTAGCCTAGTCTCTGGAAGGACATTGGTTAGACACAGTAGCCAAACGGCACCTAACAGCAAAGCTCCACAAATGAACATTACCAGCCAACTGCCTGTAGCTAGGAGGCCAGAGTTAGGATTCTACTGAGGATAGGAAGAGTGCAAAAACGTCACCTTCTCAAAATTTTAGCTCAAAATACCAGCACCCTCTGTGACCTGAAGGAAGAATACCAAACATATGTGCCTGACATGATTTTGACCAGTCTTCTGGCAGCTATAATGAAGTAAGACCCAAAAACACTCTCGCCATACATGTACAATGAAGCATACTTCTCACTTGTATTAGTATTTATAAACATGGGTAACTGATAAGGGATATTTTTACAACAGATAGGGAAGAATGATTATATGAAGAAAGATACAGAGAATATATTATCCTGAAGAATTGTTAGTCCTCTGAGTGTAAAAAATTATGCCTTTACACATAAATCAAGTAAACTGACAATATATGGAAGTGCCATCAGAACATATGTTTCTTTTGGCAAAGAGGTTCTCTGTCTGAAACCTCTATATCATGACACTGGTATGGGAATTTAGTTGGGTAATGAATCTGCTGTGTCCCTCCAGTTACAAAGAAGGAGAGACATAGTCAGCTATTTACCATATCATCACCTAATAATGTATCTATTCTTTCTGTATAATGATTTGCTAATCTCCCATTGATAATCTGATTAAATAATTGCAATTGAGCAGATTATTCAACAATCTTGAGTCATCATTAACTCAACTATACAAATACTAAAAACAACAATAACCTGAGCAAAAATATCAGGATTTGGCCTTATGTATTTGTATGTTCAAATGGAGGAAAGGGGAAAAATAGCTCTGGCAGGTCTAATTTATACAATTTTATGAATAGCTACCCTTGTTTTTTACACTTTGATATTTAGCCAGAGACTTTAAACAAGTCTGTCTCCTATTTCCAGCTCAAGCTCAGCCCAAGTATATACATTTTTACTACAGAAGGCAACACCACCTCCCATTTTTCCCCTGCCTGTCCTTCCTGGGTCATGGTGGATTCATCATCACTGACATCTTAAAATCCATTTGGGATGTTTCTCTAAAATATAAACCTTGAGCATTATTTTAGGGATGTACTATATCCATTACCATAGCTTCCTGTCCTAGGATACTATGTTACATTTATTTTATTATGTGAATCCAATTATATTTTTCCCAAATAAAATAGATTTGTGTCTTCATATACTTGGGGACTTCTAAATTCTTGTAATAGGGAAGAAACATCTGTAAAGGTCATAATGGGAGGGTTTAATTTTAAGTTCCTAAAACTAGCTAATGCTATAGGCAGGCACTTGAGCTGACTGTATTTATTTTAAATGGAACTGGTAGATGGCACTGAACATGGGTCTCACTACTGCACATAGCAAAAGTATTAAAGGGACAAGGTGGATGAGAGGATACCTTTTATTGGACCAACTTCAATTGCTGAGACACACAAGTTTCTGAGATTAAACAGAGCTCTTCAGATCTAGGAAATGCACCTAGTGCACTAAATCCTCCTATAACAACACAGTAAATGAGACAATCACTACACTCTTGAATGAACTCGTACAATACATAAATTATAGAAAACAAACATAGCACTGGTGCATGAACATTTTCACAAATCACTCTATACCTGATACCTCAGTTCATCCTCAAAGAAAACCTGCACATTACCTTCAAAAGACGAGCCTGGGAGCTTAAATTCATAACTTTTCTAAACACTAAATACTATGGACTGAATAGACACAATAGATTTATGGTTTACTACAATTATCTATAATCCATGAACTCCATCCCATCTCCCCACTTCTTTACTCTTCCCTCCACCTTATGACTGCAGAGGTGTTATCTGGCCACTTCACCTTTAACGGTCCATTTAAATGTGTGTGAACTACTTATGCTAAACAATCTGTTCCATCTTGTTTTTAGCTGTCACACTCTGAATATGTTTCCCAGAATTGAAGAGCTCGGTGTAAGCTTGAAAGCTTTTCTTTCTTACCAACAGGAATTGATTCAATAAAAGATATTACCTAGCCCACCTTGTCACTAATATCCTGCGATCAACATGGCTACAAAAACATTGCAGAGTTTTATGAGTGTGAGGGAAGATTTTAATTTGTGTTTCATTTCAAATGTTTGGAGATGTAGCTGACCTGAGAAAGTAGAGTTAGATGGGGGTGGGCTGGGGATATTTCTGGATCCAAACTTTAGCAGGCTTCCTGCTCCTCGTGTACTAAAAAAATGCTATTGTTTTTGGAGTCTTTGGCTAGCTTTTCTTCAAATTCATTTTTGGCCTTCTTAATTATATTTTTATACTTCATTTGCCAGAGTTTATGCTCTTTTTTATTTTCCTCACTAGGATTTAACTTCAACTTTTTAAAGGATGCCTTTTTGCCTCTCGTTGCTTCTTTTTCTTGATTGTTTAGCCCTGGTGGCTCTTTTTTTGATTCTCTTGCTATGTTTTGTAATTTGGGGTATACATTTAAATTGAGTGTTTATGATGGTGTCTTAAAAAGTTTCCATGCAGCTTGCAGGGATTTTACTTTTGTTGCTGTACCTCATTTGTTTAACTAACTTCATTTTTGTGTAGTTCCCATTTCTGAAATTAAATGCTATCAGAACCAGTTCTATTGTGACAGCATCTAAAGGTAAAATAGCAAATGATGACACCCATGATTATGCTACTTTTCTTCCAGGAGAACCTGACTTTGTCAGACACTTTAATGACAAAGAACTGGAAGAGAAACAGTCTTCCATAAAGAATTTTGCTATTTCAACAGATGGAGTTTTTATTAACTAGAGTATGAGAATACCCATTGAGAGACTCATACTACTTGCTCTTAAGATGTATGCTTAGAAGGAAACACTTCAATTGTGATTCCCACAACTTTCACATTAGTAAAATGCAATATGTCCATACAGGGGCAGGAGGGAGAATCCTAAACCGAAACCAACCCTGCAACAAATGGACAAATCTGGGTCCATACCCATTGATATAGATAACAGTAAACACAGAAAAGCTGTTTGTTACTTACCTGGACATTTTTCAACACTATTCCAAATCAGCTAGACTTCCTTTATTTGCTGCAACAGAATATTCTTGTATAACATATGCACTGCTAATGACCATGCCTGAGAGTCATCATAATACTGCAAAACTCTCCTTTGAGGAACTTCCACTAACGGGCATCACTCTCGGCAAAGATGAGGAGAAAATAACTTAGACTATGGCTTCTGAAGTATTTAGTAATAGAAAGTTAGTTTGGACTTGGTCACTTCATGTGGTGATAGAAAATTGTGATGATTCAGCATCAGCCATGGACATAAGCCTTACATCAACTCTCAGCTGTTCAGTTGGGACATTGAGTATTGAGAGATGGCAGAAAAAGTGATTCACAGAGGACAAGAAGCCTGGAATGAGACAAAGGGAAGCAGCATTCCACAGTAGCCGGCCCAGACCCTCTATTTGATTTGCCAAACATAGGCCAGCATGTAGTATATGTGTAGCTACACACCACAGTGAAAGTCAACAAGTTCCCACACTACAGCGTGTAGCTACAAATGTCAGTGAAAGGGTCTGGTATGGAGGAGTCAGTGCTCCAGCAGTAATGTAGGTGCTGGGCCCTTTCCCCACTGCCTTCCCCTGCCAGAGCATTTCTCTGCTGCAAGTCTTGCCCTGCAGTGGGAAAGGCTGTGGCAGAAAGGAGGCAGGAAAACACTACACTGCTAAAAACAACAGTTTAGACAGGGAGGCACTGCCTACGCAAGTAGGGAACTGTATGGGTCTATACATAGGTGCATACCCACAGGTTTCAGGTGTCTATACTCTTCTTGCCTAAGCTGTGCCTTACCATCTACACTGCTATTTATACCTATGTATTCCCATAAGACGTGTGTAACGTAGCCATTCCCATAGTTGAGTACTGTATTAGTCTGGGAGCTGTGATTTTTTCACTTCCCAGTGGCTCGGGCAACTATATAGGAGAATCCTAGATTTTTAAAGCACTGTATTTAGACTAGCAACTTTTTAAAAGTCAGAGATAATAAACATTAGCTTAATGTATTCTAAAGCAAGTATTACACTTTAATAAACTCAAATTTCTCTGTTTCATGAGAAGTGGAGGTTAATCATTAGGATCGCTGGCATCCTGATAAAGGTGAACACATAAATCATTTATTATTATATAAATTAGGTACATTTCTTAGTCAGAGATATAAAAATGATTAAAGTACTCAAGAGGCAGCAATGAATTTACAGTTATAACTACAATCTCCATAAAGTCAGCGTTCAAAAAGTCTGCTGTACATAATAAGACTAAGAATTCTCATAGACACAGGTCACTTTTTGTTACTCATTTATCAAAGGTGTCCCTGAAAAGTTGATCATAAAAATGACTATTCATATGTCTAATTTCAAGCAAGATTTCCAATCCTTTCTTTCAAGTAAAATTTCACCATAACTGTTTGTACATTTCTAAATTATGTGTTACACAGTGTATCTTCCTGTTTTCTCCTAGTGCACAGTCTAGAACAAACTGAAAACATTTTCTAGTAGGTTTTTTTTTTTTTTTGGAGGGGGTAGTAAGGGAGATAGAAATACATACTATGCATCACTACATCTAAAAACATATTGAGTTTCTGAACTACTGACAGAATATAACCCTTGAATAACTACAGCCAGGTATGGCCAAACTAGCACAGCTTCCTTAAGAGGAAAAAAATGTGCCTCTCTAAGATCACATTCCTGCATGATGATCCATAGAGGTGATCTGCTGCTACAACACAGAGCCCCACAGATTTGAAAAACACAGGAAAATAAACATAGCCCAGTGCTCATAATTAAGAAGAATTTATTTAAAAACAGTTGACAAGGTCCTTTCTCTAAGGCCACGTCTATACTA
The DNA here is from genome assembly GCA_007922305.1 of Dermatemys mawii. Lineage (NCBI taxonomy): Eukaryota > Metazoa > Chordata > Testudines > Dermatemydidae > Dermatemys > Dermatemys mawii. Next base: position 30,678,187 of record ML677333.1, read on the forward strand.
CCTGCCAGATCGGTGGGTAGTGATCGATCTATTGCGTTTAGTGTAGACGCGATAAATCAATCTCCAAGCACTCTCCTTTGTGACTCTAGAACTCCACTGCCATGAGAGGCGGAAGCAGAATCAACAGAGGGAGAGGCAGCGGTCGACTCACCACTGTGAGGATGCCGAGGTAAGTCAACCTATGCTATTTGTGTAGATGCAGTTGAGTATCTTAGGTCGACTCCTGCCCTCAGTGTAGACCTGGCCTTCGAAACTAGTAAAGAGAGCAAATAACCACAGTTAAAATTTTCTTCCAAATATTAAAACAGATTAATTTGTGACTGGAAAATGATATTACAGAGTATATTTCTGGCCTGCTCTTGACTTCCACATCAAATGTACTCAGCTAAGTAAAATGATTGAAAATAATAGGAATTATTGGGTGAGAAGCACTTTTGAAAAAAAATTAGCCATATGCCCCATGGATTTAAGAGTCTAACTTTACACTCTTCTTTTTAAAATAATTTTTCCAGAAAGCCCATCTGCCGAGTACTGATGGTGCCATGTTTTCAGTCACTTTTCAGAGCAGAATAATACTTTAAACATTAGAAAAAAGACTTGTGAACTTGTTGTTTCTTAAATTGACAAGATTATAATTAGGTAATATACCATAAAACAGTATTTAACATTTAAGAGGATGGACACAAGTTATAGTTTATGACACTAACGGCTGGGGCTGTACAAACTGCTGATAACTGAAAAAGCGACAAAGATTCCTGTGGCACCTTATAGACTAACAGATTTATTGGAGCATATGATTTCATGAGTGAATACCCGCTTCGTCAAACGCATGCCATGAATGTTAATAACTGAGAAATTCTAGACAGTACATTAATAGATCAAATTTGAAGTAGAAAAATATTGATAAAAATAATCTACACGTCTGCATGCTGATGGCTTCTTAATTTACAGTATTCTCTGTTGGACAGTAATAAATAATAATTAACTGCACTTACATAGGACCTATCATTTGAGAATCTTAAGTGTGTTACATGATTAATCTGTTAAGCTTCACAATAACCCTTTGAGAGAGATAAGTGCTTTATAATACAAGTTTTATAGAGAAGTAAACTAAGGCACACAATTATGAGAAACCATGGAAGCTCAATAACAATATATGCCCAGTGTGTCAGCAATTAAAGCAAATGCAATGATGGGGTCCATTAAAAAGCAACAGAAATGAATACAAAAATAGGGGAAAGACTTCTTTTGAAAAATGGTACATCTTCATCTAGACCAGTGTGTCGAGTTTAACCACTTAAATATAGCAGAGATTGAGAAGACCTTGAGAAAAGCATCAAAAGTTAGAGTAGCAGGTAACATGTCGAGAGACAATCAAATCTAATCTTATTTAGCCTGGAGAGAAGCAGCATTAGCAGGTATTCAAAATCATGAAGGTGAGTGAAAACTGATGAATTTCTCCTTTCTATCCTGTTTTATTACAAAAAGAACAAGGCATTCCTTGGTGAAATCAAAAGGCAGTAAATTTAAAATAAGTAAGATAAGCCTTTCTAGCACTGCAAGAGTGAGACTCAGAACATTTTGACCCCCATCTACCAAAGAACCTCCCCTCTGACTCATACATACAACCTGTAACAAACAAGTCAAACAATCAGCCAAAAATACAAAAAGAACATCTAATGTGGGGTTTTTACCCAAGGAAGAGAGAAGAACCAGAGATTATAAAGTTCACTAGGGATTGTGCTATTGATTTTACCTTGAAGATGCTCAGTGACTATTATACTAACATATTATGATGAGTGACCTTATGAAACCCAAAGATACATATCTAGAAAGACAATAAGGGGACATATTTTAAACAGGATATAATCAATCTGTGCTATACAATGCCACAGAAGGTCATTGCATCAAAACTTGTAGCTGGGTAATTTCATCACTACTAAATTTTTTTTTAAACCTAACTACTTATCAGTGAATCAAATCTCATGATTCAGGACACAAGCAATAAGAATAAGAAAGGCCAATCTCCACCCCTCAACATTCTGACTGTGAAATCTTGTCTAGTAATTGTATTGTTTTACCCTCTGTTTATTTCTTAAACATCTTTCAGTTCCTTGAAAACTTTATGAAAATTCATATTTTCCACCACAGAAAAGAGATGTCAGTTAGCTTTTAAAACTTCCATAAACTGTAATGACAGCTCTCAGATGGTATGCCTCAAAGGGAAATTGATAAGTAGTTTTCATAATTGTAATCTGTTTTCCTTTGTTTTTTCTCCAATGTTCTCAATGTTCAGAATATTAGTTCTGAAGAATGAAAATAAATATGTATTCCATACTAATTGTGCCATTTTCCATTTGGCAAATATTCAATATCCATTTAGCAAACATTTGAGGGCTTCCTTCTGATTACATTTTCACTTGCGCATCACTACTGTCCAACACAGATATGCATAGTACTGGTGATAATTTTAGTGCATTTGCAGAGGTAAGGTAAAATTCATGATTCATAGATGAAGGTCAAGAAGGGACCATTATATCATCCACTCTGACCTCCCATACTAAACAGGCTATTGAAATACCAACAGCTACTTTTATGTCAAGCCCAGTAATTTGTGTTTGACCAAAGCATACTTTCCAGAATCTAGTATTGATCTGAAGACAAGAAACAATCTATTATGTCCCTTGGTACTTTGTTCCAGTAGTGCATAAGTCTCACTGTAAAAAATGTGCGCCTTATTTCTAAGCTGAGTTGCTGGCTGCAGGTTCCAGCCATTCATTCTTATGCCTTTCTCTGCTAGATTATACAGCTCCTTATTAATGAGTATTTTCTCCTTGTGAAAGTACTTTGTACAGTACTTATTAAGTCATCTCTCCATCTTCTTTTTGATATATTAAACAGATGGAACTTTAAGTGTCTCACACCAAAGACATTTTATTCTAGTCCTTAGATAATTTGTGTAGCTCTTTCCAGAACCCATTCTAATTTTTACAACATTTTTTTTTTAAATGAAGGCACCAGAAGAGTATTCTAGTATCAGTTTCACCAAGTCTCACCGATGCCATATAGAGGAATAAAACCACGTTCTGCTCGTAGCTATTACACTAAAAAAAAAGCACTACACATTTTACCACCTGATGTACATTAATGCTAATCTTGGCTAAGGATTAGTTACAATGGGGCTCTGTCATAAGTATACAGTAGCCTAGAATCCCTGTTTACTTGTAAGGGGTTAAGAAGCGAAAAGAAACCTGGTTGACACCTGACCAAAAGAACCAATGGGGACCGAAGATGCCTTTAAACCTTGGGGGAGGGAAAGTCCTTTGATTATCTCATTCACTCTGGGCTTTCAGGGGAATCAGAATCTTCTTCTCTCCATCTATCTATAACCTTTCTAAACAGCAACAGTAAGTAAGTTTAGCCAGGCAAGGTGATTTCCGTTTTATATTTGTTTTTCACTCGTGAATTTCACAGGTTTTAGGGAAATTTCCTGTGTTTTCTCTGTAACTTTAGAGAGAGGAATTCCTCTGATGTGGGTTTTCTTTGAGTTTTTTTGTGATTGTAAAGTGTTTTCTACTGATTCGTATAGAAATATATTGTTCCTTTCTTTTTTTCTTTAATTAAAATCTTTCTTTTAAGAATTTGACTGCTTTGTTCTCCATTGTGCAAGATTCAGGCTTTCGGATCAGGCACCTAGCAGGATTGGTGAGGGGTTTTTCTCAAGCCTTTCCTGGAAAGGGAAGTATAGGCTTGCGGGGAGGGGAGATTTTTGGAAAGAGGGCGCTTCAAGTGCCCTGGCCCCCTACTTCTTGGGGTCATGCTTGATGGTGGCAGCATACTGTTCCAGACACAGGAGAAACTTGTGTTTTGGGGGAATTTTTAACCTAAGCTGGAAAAATAAGCTTTCCATGAGGGTTCCCACGTCTGTACAATAGTGTTCAGAGTGGGGAAGTAATCCTAACAGCCTCTAAAATGTAGACCAAACATTAATAATTTTCCAGAACAAATCAAAGTTTTTGACTTCAGCACTGGATCTAAGTAGAGTAAATGGACATAGTTAATGTCCCATCCAAACTACAAAATTGAACCACAATGTCTGGCAGGCAGAGTCTTTAGAATAAGTCCTATTAAAAAGGGGACTACTTTTTAGTTGACTATGAGAGAGTGGTTTTCAAGATGACTTATTGATAATTCATAAGCTTATTAATACATTTGAAAACAACTCAGTGAAAAGGGGGCTTATCCTTAGAAAGCTTTGTAGAGGCTCCCTCCCAAATTTGAATGCAGGGCTGAAGGTTTCAAAGATAGCTTCTTAAATACATAAGACAAAGCAGAGCACATGTGAACATATGCAAAACAGCTGAGCGGCGAACAGAGGGAGTTTGACTGGGATCTGTTCCAAAGGAGATATGCTAAGTGTTTCATTGGGGGACTGTGTTGGTGAGTATGTGAGTGTTTGTTGAGGGGACAGTTTGTCAGTTTGACCATAGGCTTATTTGTTTGAAAAGTGTGAATTGGGAGTGCTTTGTTCCAGGTGGGCCTTGAGTGAGCCTGACTGTTATAGAAAAGAAATCAGCTGAGCGGCAAACAGTGGAGAGGCTAACAGAAGGCGTTTGACTAGGAGTTCCAACAGGGGAGAATTCACTGAGGCTTTCATCTTGCAGGCTTCTCTGAGCAGTTATTGCAACTGCTGAGAAAGCTCTTAGAAGGAAGATAATATGGATGGTGAGTGATCAACTGTTACCTGCAGAAGAGAAGAATGAGGGAGGATAGCTGCTCTCAGCTTCCTGAAAGGGGTTTCCAAAAGGGTGGATCTAGACTGTTCTCAGTGGTACCAGATGACAGAACAAGGAGTAATGGTTTCAAGTTGCATTGTGGGAGGTTTAGGCTGGACATTAGGAAAAACTTTTTCACTCAGAGGATGGAGAAGCACTGGAATGGGTTACTTAGGGAAATGGTGGAATCTCCTTCCTTAGAGGTTTTTAAGTTTAGGCTTGACAAAGCCCTTGCTGGAATGACTAAGCTGGGGGTTGAGCAGGGGGTTGGATGAGATGACCTCCTGAGGTCCCTTCTAACCCTGATATTCTATTATTCTATGAAATTCTGCACCTGGGAAATGGGAATTCAAAGTGACACCAGATCATGCCACAACAGATGCAAAACTTGCAGACATATACCCCAAACTGCTATAATTATCAAATACCTTCCCCTAATACATGCCTATCACAACATGTGGTGTACTTCATTCTGTACACTAAATGGCCCAATGAGGGTGAAAGCAGATGATCACTATGCTCTTGAATAAACTTGCATAGGAAAAGACAAAAATACCATGTCACCTATGGGAGAACACTTTCCACAAAGCCATCACTCTATACTGTCTTTTCAGACTTCATCTTAAAAGGAAACGTGCACATCTTCAAAAGATGAGCCTGGGAACTTAAATTCATAACTTTGCTAGACACTAAATATCATAGAGACACTGGATTTATGGCTTATTACAACAATCTGTAGCCCACTAATCCCCACCCTCATCCCAGCTTCCTCCCTCTGACTGGAGGGGTGTTAATGGATCACTTCATTTTGAATGGATCCTTGCAATATGGATTGACTACTGCTAAATAATAGATTCCACCTTGTATTTGCAGTATTCTCAGCCCTGAAGAAGAACTCTGTGTGGCTAAAAAGCCAGAAGTTGGTCAAGTAAGAGCTCTTACCTCACCCACCTTGTACTCTACTAGGTCCTGGTTCATCAAAGCTGTAAGGCCCTAGCTCAAAAACATACTTAAGCATATGCCTCACTTTAAGCATGTTAGTATTCACACTCAAATTAATCAGGCCTTAAGCACATGCATAACCATTGATCTACATCAGACTCATCTGCTGAAGTTAAGCACACTGCTAATCTTGGCCAAAATGGATGGATTTAGATCTTTTCTACATACAAGTGTCACTGATTTAGCTATATTCAGATTAAATAACGATAAATCAATATAGGGCCAGTTACACTTACACTGACTGCAGAGGATCCATAAGAAGGTGCATAAACTTCATAATTTTTAAATCATTTTTTAAACCAAATAGGTGTAGCTTGTGTGCACTGATAAAGGGTAAGTCACAAGCTTAAAGTTAATCATGTGTTTATATGCTTAGGTGTAGAGGAGGTCTTGGTTTCAGGCCCAATGAGCTCAGACTAATCAGATGACTGTTTCTGCTTGTATGAATTTTGTAGTGTTACTATATCAATACCTTTATCCCTTTCATTTTATTTTAATTTACCCTCTATATATCACCATCATAAAATCTTGCTATATGATGCTTGAGAAAGCTCAGGAACCTGGGCCAAAATTTGAAAAAAATCACCCCAAACACAGAAAACTGAAATTGGGCTCCTAAATTAATATTTAGTTTGTAAATTGAATTACATAATTACTTTTGAAAATCCCACCCTTAGGCACCTAGATATGATTTGGGAGCCTAACTTTTTGAAAATGTTGACCATATTACAGAGAAATTTGTTTCTTTGAATGTTTCATTTCAAGTGACATGGATACATGAACCTCTCGTATCTCTACCTATTGGATGAGATGAACTCCATTAAAACAATAATGACACCAAGAATTTTTAGGCTATCATTGTTCGAGACAAAAAAAATTAAAAAACTGGATCAAGTTTCTTGAAATGCAGGGCCGGGGGTGGAATCAAGGTTAGCTTTGCAGAGCCTTCAGGTCTCTACTAGCAAGGAAGGTCTGACTATCTAAATGTTTGTGCAGATAAGCCCTAAGCATATGTTATACTTTTAATATATGCATGACTTTAATGCTAACAATTCCTCCTGAAGCAGTAAAAATAAATGAGTACAAGTGAGAAGTAAAAAAATGTGGCTTAGTGAAATGAATGTAAGATCGGGAATCAGAAAATTCATGAACAAAGCTTTTCTAAGAAATCAAACCCAATCTTTTCTGAGTTGTCAAGTTTGAATGCAACTGAATAATTTCCATCATTCACTTGTCACCTTTTCCATTTAAACTAGCCTCTGTAATTTCTACTTTTGACTTGAGCTGTAAGTAAACAAGTACTGTTAACAATGGTTCTTCTAGTCTAAGTAGGAGGAAAAGGAAAGAATGAAAGAAATAATTTTCCCATATGATTTCAACCATTATTTCTTGGTGACCTAGGCTTGAATACATGTTGGATGCTTATGTGAACTGACTTTTGTGGATTTACCAAGTGCTAGTCAAAAAATCATGCAAAAGAACATACAAAGGTTCAAATCCTGAAGTCATTTCACTGGAAAAAAATTTCCATAGGAGTATTGCCTGAGTAAACACTGAACAGAGACAGGCATTTGATCCATGAAAGTCAGGATACTCAAAGTTAAAGTTAAAGATTGACATTCCATTCTTAACACATTGTTCGCCTTCCTTTATTTTTTGGAACGGAGAGAATTAAGGACAACGTGCCACCTGAAGAGTTGAATTTCTTGGCTTTTGTCAGTTTATGTCATTGAAAGTAGTATTTGATATTTATAGTATATATAGAATATTTATATTTCAAATTCAAGCTGTTGCATGTCATTGTTAAAGACGAAATGCTTATATAGTTGATTTACAATAGCAGTCCTTTTCCCAATACTATACTTAGAGTCCAGTATGCTAATTTAGTGACTCATGTATAAAGGCCTGTCCTGTAAAGCCAATATATAAGCTATTCATCTTCTAAAGCAAAAGCAATGACTGCAGTCCACTGATAGATCCCAGCATCGATAATTTTTGTTATAAATAAATCTTGGCCTTGCAAAGCATCCACACAATGATCAATAGCCAAAGAACATGCAATATGCCTAGTATAATATTTCAAGCAGTTTAACATTTTAATCAGAATAATAAATAAGAGTTTGAACCTGCAAACCTTTACACATGTAACTGTAGTCATGTGAAGGGTTGCATTGAACTGAATACCAGACACTTCATTCATTAGCCATTCTTTGCAGGACTGTGTGTTAGTGTGTCTGAGGGGACTGAGGGAAAAGGAAAGTGTATTTACATATACCGGTTTATTTACCAAGAACAGTAGTGTTGCTTAGCTCCTTATTTTGTAGAGCCTAAACGTATTTGGGACAATTTTAACCTTCTATCACAATGGACTAGGGAATCAGGACACCTCCTCCTCCTCCCCCTCCCCCTGCCCCACTGCTTATGCTGCCATGGCTGTATTCTATTTTTAGCACACTAGGAGCTAGCTAGGAAGCCCGATCAAAGTCTAGTTACACCCTACGTGTAGGAATAGTACCTAGAACAAAGGCCTCCCACCTCAAGCTTAGCTGGGGCTCTAGTCCCTACCATGATGTTAAAATAACACTTCAAATTAAAATTAAGCACGTTTTGCCTGAAAATTAATAAAATAACACAAAAGCTAGAAAAGAAGATATACATCTTGCTACCTTTTTGAATTATAATGTTCTCTATCAAGTGGAACCACTTAAAATAAAGGTTTATAATCATTCTTCCACAGACATGCTCTGGCAGAATTTGTGCTCATTGATACTTGGTAATGCCAGTCCATCAGCTCTAACAGCTTTTTTTCAAGTTACTAGAGCAATAAGCAGAGATCAAGCTCCCTCTGCCATGCTTTTCCCATCTTTTCATGCTCTTACTGCTGGAGCAACATTAAATGACAAAGTTATATTTTTATTCAAAATTTAAAAATTCTTGTGAGCTTTTTTTAACTACTTGTCTGCCTGTGGCAGAAGGAATGCAAGAATGATTGACAAGGGCTGTGCTGGTACATTATATTCATTCATTCATTCTCTACTGTAAATCATATAGGTCTGAGGAAATGAAGCCAGCATCTCCCTGTCTTGCATTACAGGGATACAGTGCCCAGGTGAGTTTAGAGGCCCTCAGCTCAACCTGCTGTCGAGACACTGAATGGTCCCTATTCTCCAAGGCAATTTGTTCAGCTACTGATTTAGAGTAAGGGATATTGGAAAGCACTGTACTCTCTCTAATTACAGTATATGGTAACGTTCCCTTTGCTTGGAGTGCACACTGTAGTCTTACCATACTTTTGAACTCTGATTTTAGAAATCTACTGCTGGTCCTAAGGATGATAATAGAGCTCCTAAGAATTACAGGGATTTCACAATGTCTTTGTGAATGCTCATATGAACATTTCTGTGATTTCTGAGGAAAACCTCAGTAGTTCTGGGAGGTGAGGTTCATGCCCAGATCTTACCTGCTGAATATCAGTCAAACTGAATGAATCACAGAATATCAGGGTTGGAAGGGACCTCAGGAGGTCATCTAATCCAACCCCCCCGCTCAAAGCAGGACCAATCCCCAACTAAATCATCCTAGCCAGGGCTTTGTCAAGCCCTGAATGTAAAGATTCCCAAGAATGTAAAGATACTCCTTGCACCCAGGTTACACTGTTGCTCTACTTAAATAATTTTATTGAATGTTTTCAGCACATAGCTTGACATGGTTAATTATTCAGGAAATGAAGGAAAATGCATTAAGGAAAAGCAGAATGAGTTTTACTACCCAGAAATTGTGTCTGTTGATGAAGTATTAAACCCTAAATTAACCCTTCTTCATTGCTCTCATATGACTGGTTTGTCAATTTGCATATAGTCAGTTTGTGGGTTACTTTGTCCTATCTGAACTCTTGGTCCACTACTTACTATGTTGCCAATGATTACTTTTATTTTGGTGTACAATACGTAGGGATTCATCTAAATTCTTTAGCTTTTATTACTGGTATTTACAAAAATGCTATATTTTAGTGTTGAGTTAAATACAAACCAGTATGATGAGCCTACTAATTAAGAAGCAATTATCTCTGATTATTAGCATGGAGGCAGCAGTTTATCACGCATAGTTTGTTGTAAAGTTTAATATTTTAAAGATTTTATTGAAAAAGCTATTTTAAATGCATTGTAAAACTATCTGAGATTAATCACTAAGTTCTGTTCAATAAGCAAGATAAGTATTTTAGCATGAGTTTATAATACACTTTTACTTTAAGGCAACCACCTGAAGCCATGCGGATTCCCTTTTTTTTGAACTCAGAAATGTTATTCCTTCACTTTAGCATAATTTGTTTGTTTTTATCCTTAAGGACAATGTTGTTTTAAACACTGGACAGCTGATTAAATATTATAGGAGAGAATGTGGTTAGAGTCTCAATTTTGCAAGTTGCTAAATTCATATTGAAGCTAATTGGATCTGCAGTAGTATAGTACTTTAATGTAGAGGTGTCCACAGTTCATAAGTCTGTGAGGACCATATTGGTATCTTGCCATGCACCAGAGGACTAAACCCAAATGACAAATTATAGTTCAATAGTTTTTTTCTCAGATTCGAATGGAATATTCCATGTTTGGACATGTGCACTCTGGTGGTCACACTTCAGTATTAAAATTCATAACAGTAAACCATGTTGTAGAATTTCACTGGCTGCATTTGGCCCACAGTTTTCATATGCCTGGTTCAGTAGGGTAGTCTGTGTCAGTGACTGCCAGTCAGCACTCCTTGGTTAACCTCTCAGTTTTTACTCCCCTCTCACCAAGTCAAAGATATCTTGGGAAAGTCACTTCATTTCTTAATGCCAAAGTCTATTAATCTATAAACACTGAAAGGTTAAAGCAGGCTGGCTCTTCTTACTTATGCAATACTCAAATTGAGTAGATGTGATTATATTACTATGTAAAGCCTGATATTGTGGGCTGTAACTGATGGTTATAAAGCAATTATATAATGTAAAGTGCTATTTTAGATCTAAATTATAAATACAAGTGTATACCCAGTGGGATCAGTTTTAGGACCATTTTTTTTTCCTCTTGCTTACATGTATGTGAAATCTTTGGAGTGTATAATTTACCATTTGGTGTCCATAATATGCATTTGAAATGTTACTTCAGTTGACTTCGATGTAAGACATTAATCCAAAAATATTTTTATCCTGTTATACTAAAGCAGAAACTTTACTAACAAGTCAACCATTAAATACACAGATGTAACATCAAAACATCTTGCAATACAGTTACATCAAGTCACTTTATATTAAGAACTTAGGTTCTTAATGCTATTTTGCCATTCTGAATTGTTTTACAGATCTTTTATAACTGTCCAAGCATTGGTACCAAACTCGCAGGAAATTCAGAAGATACATTCTACAGAGTCAGAAGGAGCAAGAGGGAATAGGAGAAAAAGTTTGAATGCTAATACCTTTGGCCTTGTACTGTATTTTGCTCAGACTAGCAAATATTTTAGCTTTTGCTGATATGCTGATAAGCACAGTGTACTCACAAGTCAAGGAACTGAGCAAATACACTTGTGTCAGCTATTCATGTATACACAGGCATATAGATGCAATCTTTTTTAACACAGAAAAAAAATACTGTCTTATACAGACAGGTGCTCTATCTCTGCACAGAGAGACTGTGAAATTATAAATCATGCAATATGAATATCTGCAAATATAGAAGCATGGAATAAAAATTACCAAGCACAGAGGCCAGCTCTCAGCAACATCAACTAGCAAATCATCCATCCAGGCTGCAGTGGCAAGGACGTCATTTCAAGCTACATTGAATACTGCATGCTATAATACAAGCTATTCTGAAAGATAATTAGATGAATAATTTCCTACACGGATTTCATGCAAAGCCCAATCAGACTAAATATGTCATTCTGCTGACACATTTTTGCTATCCTTAATGTCAATTTGCTGCAATTTTTCCCACCCACTGTGTTGTTATATTTACTGAAAAAGTGCCAGAAAGCTCTGAGGCATAGTTTGCACAAATCTATATATTGGAATAACTATGAACTTCATTTACAAAGGACATTACATCACATTTAAAGGCACTGGTTTTGGCAGACACAAATTCAGGTTTGTAATACCACCATTTTTCTGTTCAACCTTTTAAAGTAAAGCTAGAAATTTAGCAAATTCCAAATGGTCTACCAGGATGTTCAAAAGTTCCTTGTAATGGATTTTATAAAAGAGAAACATCTACAGTTTTCTGATATCTTTATAAAACATATTCAACAATTGCCCCAAATTCTGGTGATTCATCACCACAGGTCTCCAGTTCCCATTTTCCTCCTGATGCCTTTCCCTGATATACATCCTTATAAACCTCGGGTTAGATCTCCAGCTGCTGTAAACCTCTATACTCCTATATTAGTCAGTGCCAATTTGCACAAACTGTGGATATGTTTCCTTGGCTTCCACTACACCTATAATCATTCCCTGTTCCCTTCTCCCTCTCCTAGATAAATTTTGGAGAGGTGAGCCTGTGGCCTACTTATTGGAGGGACAGAATGGAAGACTCAGTGGAAGGGTTACAGGAAGGGAACAAGATGGCCAGAGCCATGTTGGAAGTCATGAAGGGAAAAGGAGATGGCCACTTTGATCCTTCCCTCTGCAGTGGATGGGAGGTTATATATAGTTATAACAAATTGTATCACACTGCAAAAAATCACACACACATTTAGGACTACAGATGGGGACTTTTTTTGGAGGGCGGGGCGGTGGTGGTAAAAATACAGATTAAGGTAAACTGAATCCTCTGCATATTCAAGTCAAATTGAACAAATTGTTTCAATGTGAAACTAAATAAACTCCAAATCCACAAAAATTGGATTTGAAGTGTCTGTTTTTTAATTATGTTTAATTCTATTTTTTAAAAACAAAAAAACCCCAACATCAAAATAAAATTTTGTTTGTTCTAAGGTGATTTTTTGTTTTTGGAACTTCCAGCATATTCCTCTTAAATATATGACACTGTTACTCATGTACTTATGTCATTTATTTCTCTGTTCCTTTACCAGATTCTATACAGATGCTCTCTCACTTTATATAAGATTGCTCTTTAGAGCTAAGCATTTTGAGCTCAGTGTTCCATTCACCTAACAATTCCTGTGTATGACTCATGGGATCTCAAGTCTGGTGGGATTTTAATGAAACTATTTGCGTGAGTAAGTGTTCACCAACAAAAGGGTTCACAATAGAGCCCTATATAACTTCTAACTACGAATTTGAACTTCAATATACAACTCATTTCAAATGTGTAATCACACAAAAAAAAGAACCAAGAGAAAAAATCTGATCATTCTTCCTCCCCCACCCCCACCCCACAGAACTAGTGGACTATATAGAAAATGCTGCAAAAACAATATAGCAATTAATTTAGAATAATTCACTAAACATGGTCTATTCCAAAACTGGCAATGTTTGTTGCTTCTTTCCACTTCACATCTTTGTTTAATCATTACTTTTATGTGTGTCTCATTACAGCTATTCTCTTCATTGGAGGCAGATTAGTTCTACTTCATCTGAGGTACCCTGTCATTTTTCTTTCACATAATGAGTTAAACTACAATAATTTATCTACAATGATTTATCTGGTGTTTTTTTCAATTTCTGTTACCTATACTGTGTCTTAATTAAAACCGAGCAAATGACCAACCAGTAAGTATACCTTCTTATCATAACACATACAGAAGCAGAACATCTTTGTACCCACATTCATTAAATCATAGAATATTAGGGTTGGAAGGGACCTCAGGAGGTCATCTAGTCCAACCCCCCTGCATGACTTGCCCTTGGTGAATCCATGCAGACTGTTCCTGATCACTTTCCTCTCCTCTAAGTGCTTCAGAATTGATTCCTTGAGGACCTGATTCATGATTTTTCCAGGGACTGAAGTAAGGCTAACTGGCCTGTAGTTCCCTGGATCCTCCTCCTTCCCTTTTTTAAAGATGGGCACTACATTAGCCTTTTTCAAGTTATCTGGGATCTCTCGCGATCGCCATGCGTTTTCAAAGATAATGGCCAACGGTTCTGCAGTCACATCTGTCAACTCCTTTAGCAACTTCAGATGCAACGCATTCGGCCCCATAGACTTGTGCTCGTCCATCTTTTCTAAATAGGCCTGAACCACTTCTTTCTCCACAGAGGGCTGGTCACCTCCTCCCCATGCTGTGCTGTCCAGTGCAATAGTCTAGGAGCTGACCTTTTTGCGAAGACAGAGGCAAAAAATGCATTGAGTACATTTGCTTTTTCCACATCCTCTGTCACTAGATTGCCTCCCTCTTTCAGGAAGGGGCCAACACTTTCCTTGACTTGCTTCTTGTTGCTAACATACCTGAAGAAACTCTTCTTGTTACACTTAATATCCCTTGCTAGCTGCAACTCCAAGTGTGATTTGGCCTTCCTGATTTCACTCCTGCATGCCTGAGCAATATTTTTATATTCCTCCCTGGTCATTTGTCCAAGCTTCCACTTCTTGTAAGCTTCTTTTTTGCATTTAAGATCAGTAAGGATTTCACTGTTGAGCCAAGCCATATTTACCTGCCGTATTTACTGTTGTTTCTACACATCAGTATGGTTTGTTCCTGCAACCTCAATAAGGATTCTTTAAAATACAGCCAGCTCTCCTGGGCTCCTTTCCCCTTCATGTTATTCTCCCAGGAGATCCTGCCCATCAGTTCCCTGAGAGAGTCCAAGTCTGCTTTTCTGAAGTCCAGGGTCTGTATTCTGCTGTTTTCTTTTCTTCCTTGTGTCAAGATCCTGAATTTGCCCATCTGATAGTCACTGCCTCCCAGGTTCCCACCCACTTTTGTATTGTTCACTTACACCACCCCTCAGAAGTGGGCTCAAAAATAGTCACCCTCCAAGGAGCCCAATGAGATTCTAACACTATTTGATTTGAATCTAAAGAACATTACCACTATATTCACAAAGACTGTTCATAAGATAGTTACACTGCTCACTACGACATTCAGCAATTATAAATGTATGCCAACTCATAGTTGGGGATATTCAGTTTTGAAAGCAGTCTAAAGATTGTTGCAGTGTCACATATTAGTTTTGAGTGCACTGGGCCAGATCTTCAGCTGGTGTAAATTGATGCATGTCACTGAGGATCTAGCCTACTACATCTTACTTTATTTTATATGCCTACTGCTATTAACTGAACTGTTATATAATTGATAAAATCCAGAACTGACATCCACACATTAACAGTATAGCAATAGGAATTAATTTGTATTCTCTTTTCAGCATGCACAGTGTGCAGCGCTAAATGAATTATGGGCATTCCTAAGTATTATTGCCCCTCTGCAAAGTGGTAGTGGATGTAAGATACTTCAGATTGGCTTCCCCTTCAAGGAGAAATCTGTGATATGGTATCTGGGTATATTGTAACTTATTTTATTTACATGTATACACCTGTCCTGGAACAGAGGTGGGCAGAAGTAATTACTTGCAGAAATCTCAGCTCAAGCACCAATGTTTAGTTTCCAGGGAGCAACCCAGCATCAAGAATTTACACTAGTTATAAAGATTAATGTAGATAGCAAGTGCCCTTGGCATAGCTCTCCCAAAGAACCTGTATCAGAAAACCAACAAATTCATAAGCACTTCTTCAAAGATGGAGTACAGTACTTGCATGCTAAGAAAAACCTTCTAATACTATGTGAAATAAAGCCACCAAATGATGCCACCTGAAAAAAAAAAACTAACAGTGGACATCTTCTAAATATGCCATTTATTTCTGGCATTGTTCCTTTACCTAGCATTATACAGAGGAAAAGATGGTATGAGAGAATTTTACAAGACATTATTTAAAGTTAAACATTTTGGGCTCCACCTTGCAGGAAGGAACTAAAATGGTTTAAAGAGACACAACGGAACACTTAGTTCCATACCATCTTGGTGCAATGTGCCACTTCTGCTCCTAGGAAAAATGCTGATTTTTCTGAGTAATATCTATTGAGCATAACATTATCCTACACTGGGTCAAAGCTCAGTATCATGACTGCAGGAATGGCAAGTCTTTCACTGCCCTGTAATATGGTCATTTGTGGATGTTGTGACCACAAAAAAGGACACATTGGTGCAGGTAATATCTAACACTTATGTTTACATGAGTCCCTTAATCACAGTTTGAGTGTCTCACAATCTTTAATGTATTCATCCTCCCAGTTCCACTGTGATGTAGAGAAGTATCATTAATAATCTTTTTACAAATGGGGAATTGAGGCACAGGAAGACTAGGGCCCACATATTCAAAGATATATTGATATCCAGCTCCCACGGAAAGCAATGAGAGTTAGGTACCTGAATAGTATTTGGGCCTAAGTAACTTGCCCAGTGTCATACAAGGAGTCAATGATGGAGCAAGGAATTGAATCCAGATCTCTCAAGTGCCATGCCAGCATCCTAAACGCTGGACGATTCTTCCCCTCTCAAATCTTTCTCTCCCTAATTCATCATGAAATTGCCTGCTACATATAGGCCAACTGTGTGTGCAGAGAGGACTCCCAGATAGAGCTCAATGAAATTTTTCAGACAAAACTATTTTCACCAAAGGAAAAATAGATTTGGAAATATGAGCTGGGGGACAGGGGCGGGGGAGGGGAGATGCATCAGGAGAAGGACAGAACCCCTTAACTTCCCTCCCTCCCTTCCCCCACCTCCCAGAAGACTAAGTAGAAAACTGGGAAGGCACTTGACCCTGGATTCTGCCCCTCACACTTTGCATATGGATTAGAAAACCTGCATCAAAATGATAGATTTAAGGAGATCGGTCTATTTCTCTTAACAAAGAGAAGGTTAAGGGATTACTTGACTACATTCTGTTCATATCTGTATGGGAAACACATTTAATCATGAGCTTTTCAATCTAGCGGAGAAAGTTATAACATGATTCAAAGGCAGGAAGTTGAAGCTACACACATTCAGACTGGAAATAAGACCTATATTTTCACTTTGAAAATAATGTACTATTGGAACAATTTACCAAGGTTCATGGTACAGTTTCCTCGTTGGCACTTTTTAAATCAGGATTGGATGTTTTTTTTCTAATATACACGCTCTGGAAATTATTTTGAGACTGTCCAATGGACTGTATTATACAAAAGATCAGACTAAATTATCACAATGGTCCCTTCCAGCCTTGTAATCTATTAAAGATTTAAAGGTATATAATTAAGAAGCTTAGATCATGACTTTTGTTTAAAAATAGGTAACTTTTTAAGGTATCAAAATAAATGGCCTGATTTTCAAAATAGCTAAGCAAAAAGGTTATCCTGTTTATTTTAGGGGCTCCATTAAAAAAAAAATCTTAGCCAGAGTAAATAAATACCATATTTAATGCTAATGATTTCTGTGAGCAGCATTTGTCATCTATATGATGAAATCAAAATTGCCGAAACAGGTTATACAGACTTTATTCTCCTTACAGGATGACAATTCTCTTTTAACTGAAGTAGGGACAAGCAGAAAAAATACTTCCATTTTGTGAAAGAGTTAAGGTATTAATATTTGCTTTGTTTTTGATATGGAACAAAACCAAAACCTTCTGAAACTGTAAAAAAACCAAACCCCTAAAGAACTCCCTATCTGCCAATAGCCTAGTTGTTAGAGCACCCAGTTGGAATATGGAAGACCCAGGATCTAGTCCATACTTTGTTTGATTAAAATGTCTGCAGAAATATTTAACTTTCAACAAAATGGCATTTTTGATAGCTAAGTTTTTATTTTATTTTAAATGAGCTCTACTGGTAAGGGCCTTTGATTTTAGCATATGAGATCTATCCCTGATGGTGCCACGATGTTCTGAGTGATCATGGCATACAGAATTGCTTATTCGTTTTAACCATCTATTGTGCTGTAACAAATCCACTGTTCTTAAGCATAAGAACAGTGGATTTGTTACAGCACAATAGATGGTTAAAATGAATAAGTCTCCTGCATACTAATCTACCTTCGTGCTATAATAATCAGGGAATCCAGATAATAAAAGGAATGAAAAAGTCTCACTGGGTATGTTTCTTCTTCTTTCTACTTAAAAAGTTTATTCATATGACATATAATTTTAAGCACTTTAACTATTCTTGTGTGAACATATATTGATATGGGATAAAACAAGGAATATTAAAGTTATTAGAAACCCCAACCAATCTGTTCTTACACCAGGCTTATAAATCCAGTATGTTTTTTTACATATATTTCTAACATACTATTAAAAAAACAGAATTAAAGAAGGATGGATATGTTTGTAACTCCTTCCTGTACTGATTCTTTTCTTCTACATGGCTGTAGAAACATTGCGACTCTGATTGTAGTAATTTATTACGGTTCTTTAAGTTAAATGAATGGAAAGCATGTGTTTCCTGAATCTCATTTACTAAAGACAACTTAAAAAGGCATACAAGATTACAACAGATGCATCAGAAATTCCCTATTTGAGTAAAGGCAGAACAAATTAATATTGCTGAGATGAGTTCATGAATATTTACAGTCACCTTGAAATTGATTATGAGCAAAATAGTCATTTGTGTGAAATTTATCAAAGCAGACAGGTGGAAAAAGATGATAAAATGTATTTTTATGAATATGGGAATAAATTGCAGTGCTACCTCTATTACTAGACATCACTTTCTTATTTTGACTAGAAGGCCCAGCTTTCATTTCAGAATATACTTATGAACCTGACAACAGAAAATGTCATACTGAAATGTGAAAGCCAACAGAAACTGTAAAAGAAATGTCTAAGCCCCTGATATGCAGTTATGCTGACATACAGAAAAATAAATATGTTCTTAGCACTGTGAAGTACAACTCAGTCAGTGTTTACTAGATGTAAATAATACATTGATAATGTATTTAAGTGCATATACTGTATGGAAAAATCAGGGCTAAAGTGCAGTTAAGCACATTTTTAAGAGTTTAGTCAGCTCAGAATGAAAACTCTTGAGAGGGGCTAAAATATTTTATTTTTTTAAAAAAATATTTTATTGAAGAGACAGTAATATAATTAGAACTTCAATAATGCCCCAGTATGTAGCCTCTAACAATTGTTTTCAAATTTTTTAGTCATTCGCATAACTCTTCTCTGAACCATCTGCAATTTAGCAACATCCTTCTGAAATTGTTGGCACCAAAACCAGAAACAATATTCCAGCAGTGGCCACACCAGTTGTCGGAGGGGTGTGTTACCCCAGAATTTGATCAAGCTAATTATAACCATATTGTGTGCATTCAGCCAACATCAGTTATGAAAACAGACCACCACAGTGTGAAGGGTTAATTTGAAAAGTAGAGCTTCTGGGGGCCAGGTCAAATGCTAGCTGCAGGTTTGCAGTTTCCTCTAATCAGAGCAGGTGGTGGGGATAAATGAGTCAACAAACTGAGACTGAAAGAAAATAAGTGGATGGATGCCTCGAGTTTGTGATACAGATGTTTATTATGACTGAGATTGTTAGGAATGTTTTGTTGACAAGTAGTTCATTGTAGTTAAGATCCTTGAGGACCCAGTAAGGGTCACTATGAGCTACGTGTTTTGTAAGAATTAGTTACAACAGGACTGGATAATAGAGTGTACATTGGAACAGGTCTCTCAGAATAACTTCAGAGACTTTTTCTTGACACCATGCTCCCTGGGGGGAAAGTGACTGGCCATTGCTGACCTGCTGTTCATTACTTAATAACCATCTCAGATTCTAGGTAATTATTTGGACTGTTCTAAACCTATTGCTTAGGTATCTGTGTGCTTAAATCTAATAAATTGTAGTTTTTGATAAGAGCACACATACTTGCATCAATCTTTAAGCAGCCAGAAGTACTGTGTTCCCATTGATATATTCCTGACATCACTTGGAGTGAAACAGTTAAATTATTGCTTTGGGTTCTGAAAGCCCTGGGTAACTGCCAAACACAGAAGTAAAATAACCTCTCTTCTCTTGAGATTCCCCTGTTTATTCATACCAAGATCACACTAGCTCTTTTAGTGCCAGAATGGGAGCTCATGACTTCCAAATCTTTTTTCAGATTTATTATTCATATGATAGTCCCCGATCCTGTAAGTATTTATGTATAGCATGCTAATTTTATATCATTCTAGGTTTTTTATGCAGATGTTGGGTGGCAAGACGACAAATCTTACAGAAGTCTAGTATGCTAAAACTATTACCTTCAGAACCAAATTCTTTTGGATGAGATTACAAGTATCAAGTTAGTTTGATGGGATCTATTTTCCATAAACCCATGTTTATTTGCATTTATTACATTACCCTCCTTAATTCTTCCTTAATTAAGTGAGAGGTCAGTTGCTCAATTAGCTTTTCTGGGATCAATGTACATTAGAAACAAATATTTGATGATGGGCTCTTCAACATCACAGAAATTTATAATATGATCCAATGGGTGGAAGATGAAGTGAGACAAATTCAGAGTGGAAATAAGGGGTACATTTTTTACAGTCTGTAATTAACCACCAGAACAATTTATCAATGATTGCAGTGGATTCTTCATCACTGCCCTTTTTGAAAATAAAGTTTGAATATTTTTTCCCCCAAAAAGTGTACTCTAGGAATTATTTTAGAGAAGTTTACAAAAGGTCAGACTTGATGATCACAATAGTCCCTTCTGGTGATGGAAAAAAATCTATGAACCGTGAACAATTTAATAAGGTATAAAGTGACCTGATGAATGAACTGGCGACCAAGTTAACACCTAAGTATATGGTGGCAGACAATGTATGCTAAATCTGGAAGCCCTTTAAAAAAGGGGCTTAATTTACATAAGGCTATGGTGATTTGTACTGCCAAAAATCCACTCACCATTGTTAGACCACAGGAAGAATCAAAGCTGCACTGGAAGATCAGCTACATGACAAGGAGGCACACAGGCATGCTGGCCTATTTTGGATAATGGTGAGAAACTGCATATATTTGTAATTCCTTCCTGACTGGATTGTTTTATTCTACATGGTTGTACAATCATGAGGAACTGGGCCTTCTTTACTGATCAGCGAGTCCTATATCTAGGCCTAAACATCCTCCCCTTCATCTGGGGGAAAACTCTGAATTTGGCAAGAACTGCATACCTATTTCTAATGGCTGGTGTTGTTTAATAAGGTTACACATGTGCCCATTTCCAAGCAGCTTTCTATTCAGCCATTACTAGTTTCCAAAATCAACGTACATGAAACTCCTTGATACATTCTGAATTACCAAGGCTCCATTCAGACCCACTGTCCCAAAATTTATCCCTCCCAAGCACACATGTGCATGCAATAGGTTAAGGTTGCTGTTGTTGCTGCAATACCAATAAATAAATTAATTAATAAAAGTAGAAGGGCTGGGAAGACTCAATACTTTTTGGATTTCAAGATTTTTAATTTCACGACCCACTGTAGAAACAAGGCTAAAGATGAATAGTAAGATCCAGTATATAGTAGGATGAGCACAGAGCTCATCTTTGCTCTCATATATATTTCCACCCATCATTTTAATGGTAAGTTAGCACAAAAGGAGACTGAGTAGCTATTCAAAATGCACGTGAAATGAGGAGATATCTGCCAGTTTCTGTTATCAGCCAGTACCTAGTCCCAAATTATTATGTTGGTAATTTGGCAAATCTTTGCTATAAGAATACACACTAAATTTCTTTTATTGTGATTTCAGTAGAAAACAGTTTCACAGATTCCCCAGCACAGCAGGTTATTATTTACTGATTCATGTGATGAGTTTAAACAATATCTTGAAGTCAGATGTGATAATCAGCAGCTCAAGACTGCTTACTTTTCAATCATTTTTCTTTGTTAGATGTGTATATTTCAGGTGGTTGAAGGGAGGACGACTAGATGCAGCATTTTTGTAAAGTTTTGGGTTGCTTCTTTTGATGGTTTAACAAGATTTTTTATTATATTAGAGGAAGGAAATAAAAACATTTCTGATTACAATTACTGTATGCTGTTTTTTTTGAATTCCTATACTGCAGCCAGGGCTGTGATCTGTAGCTGCTGCAGACATACCCATGTTCAGTTTAACCTAACTTGCACATTAAAAATAGGAATGAGGACATGGTGAAACGGGCTTCAGCATTGTGAGGAACACAACTGGGATACAAGTGACCTAATGTTCAGAGCCATCGGGGTAGCCAGGCATGGAGATTACAGCAGAGATGAGCTGGAGTCAGGGTTAGGGTGACCAGATGTCCCACCCCATCCCGATTTTTCACACTTACTGTCCCATCACTCTAGTAGAGGTTCAATGCCACAGCACACCTGGGAACCTAGTCCAGCCAGAGCAGAGGGTCAGAACCAGGAATCAGAAGCTGAATGCCAGAACCAATGGGTGAGCCAGAGACTTGGTCAGGAAGTGGAACTAGTGGTCAGCACCAGGGTGCTAAGGATGGAGAATGGTAGGAGCTAAAGCAGGTACAAGAGCTGGAGGGACAGGAGCAGGCACAGAAAGCAGGATTAATCACAGCTGCAGGAAGGGAAAGCATTGAGCAGCCAGGAAACTCTGGCTGTTGCTGTGTTAACTAATAGTCAACTCCCCCAGCTCCATCACCCAGGAAATGAAATCAGTCAGGCACCCCATGCAAGGATTAGCATTGTTCAATGCGCTGCCATGAGAGTGCCCTGTTGTAGCTGACTTCCTAACAAGCATAAGCTGCACCACTTCACCTGTCCCACCTGGAGAGATATTTGGATTGGTTGCCCTGAACCACTCCCCATTGCCATTTTTAGCGAGGTGCCTAGATTAAAACTAGCACAGGTACATCTCCACAAGCTGCCAATGACACCCTTGTCTACAGTGTACTGAGGAACAATACCAAGTGGTTAAATCATAGGAATGGGACAAAGGGGCATTATTTTTTAACTATCTAGGCAGTACAGTGGTTTAAAATTTTATCTGGAAAAAGGTTCCAATCCTGCAGAGATCATACAGGAATGTCACAGACCTCTTTGACTACCCCCTCCTGGACACTCAAAGTGCTGAATTTCATGGGATGTGCAACTCCAGAATCTGAAGAGAATCCAGTCATTACCCTGTCTTGTGGGGTCTATATGCACACTTTTTGGGTGCATATCCTATATCTAGCACCCTCCCATGAGAAGTGCAGCCTCACAGTCCAACTGCCCACCACCTGGGACCAGTACTGACCCCTCAGTCTCTCTCATAATCTATGCATACTCCTTTCCAGGACTCCAAACTTTTGGGCACTCAGGATACACAGATTAACTCTTCAGGGCACAAGATAAACATAGCACACATCTTACACACACAGACTTTGCACAGGATTCTAAAAGATCACAGCTCTTTACTTATATAGAGCAAATTCATTTAGAAAATAACTAATAAGCTGACCCCAAAACTCTGCACTCTAGTTTACCCTTGCCTTGCAAGTATATCTGCATTCTAGTAGAGAGGGTTCCTATCTGCTTATCAGCCTCCTGCAGCAGGCTCCTTCAGGTTGTGAAAGTAGCTGAAGAACCTAAGCAAGGTAGCTCCTGCCCTTTTATAACCTTCCAGTCCCCTTTGTTAGGTGACTCCCTGATCCGCTTCTGCAGGTGATACCAGAACTTTAACAGGTGAATGTTGTCAGTCAACCTCTCCCCATGCATGGGTGCCTGCCTATTTCTAGTCTGTTTGCATTTGTATAATGAATCACCTAGACTTAACAACTTTCTGATGTCAGTCCTGAACCACTCCTCTTTGAAATTTCAGTCCAATGTGGAGGTAAAAGGGGAAAAGAGAAGGCACATTCAAAATGGAGTTTATAGTTTGATTCAGATACAAACAGAGAATTTGAAATCATGCACAGAGTTCATAGATTGTACAGACTCCTCAAATCACCACAATGAATACACAGATTCATTAGCAGTCCCAGTGAAGAAAACCGGGTCCTTCAACTAAGTCAGTTGGCTAAATTACTTTGTATGCTTTTAAGTGAGCCTATAATTCCTTTTGAACTCTGAAATACTTGCACCGTTTCAATCTACCTCCTTATTTGAACTTTCAGGTTTCTTTAGCTAATTTTTGTCAGTATCTTAGTTTTCATTATCTTTTCTATTGGTTATTTTTGAATTCATAGTCACTTGATACTGAACTAGCTGACAGCAAAGTCTTGCCTGCAATTTTTTTTTGTTTGTTTGTTTGAAGATTTGTTCAAAATGACCTTCACTGAATAACATCAGCTGATTCAGAACAGAAACTTTGGAGAGCAAAGTCCTTTTCTGCAGCTGCCATTGTGACCCCCAGCAAATAAATGATAATATATTTACACTAACTTTATTTCATTTAACCTGCCCTACCCACAAAATTTGCAGTTATGCATTTGGACACATAATGTGTAGCTTTAATTTGATTTAAAATGGCTGTGTTATAAAACCCTTGAAAATAAAGGTTAATAATGGAAATGCTGGCAGACACTTATATATAGCAGCACTGTCTCATGCCCACTTGATATATAAAAGGAAGATGCTATTCTTTTCAAAAGCTCCTAATTCTTTTCCAATACAGTTCTTCTGTACCCATGGAAATGTAGCTCTATAAAGCAAAGAGACAGTACAGCCAAATAGATGTTGCATCTTGACATTATTTCTCATCTTTTAAATGATGCATCAAGAAAGGCAATTTGGTTCTGAAAAATAAACTTGCTTCACCTTTCACAATTGGCTCAGCCCTTTGTAAGATGCCACTATTATGGATATTTTTTTTACTCAAACACAATATATCAGCACCATCATAAAGAAAGTATCTTTTTTCAGTAGGCAGCAAATCTGAATGACTCATATTTACTTACACAAAGGTTTCACTTTAAAGACAAATGACAGGGAACTCTTTTATTCTTTTAGTTCCCTATCAAGGTTTGCCATTATATATCTATTATATCTTTAAATATAATTATAGAAACCTACTAACAAAAACATCTTCCCTGAAGAAATATCAGTGTAAGTAAATTAATCTTGTAATGTATCAGACAGAATTAGAAAACAACTGTTTTCTATCTGTGGACTGCATGAAATCATTAAGTTTCACAGTAATTGCAAAAGGCTTGCCTACTATGGCAATTTTTATCAGTGTCAGGACCAGTTCATAGAGCTCCACAAGGAACTTGGAGTTGGTATGAGCCCTCTATGAGACACAGTTATACACATATTCTAAATAATTATCAGGAAGCAGAGATGTTTTTTGGTTTGTTTTTAGTTCAGGGCAAGATTTGTGCTAGCTGGTACATGGAGTTGTAAAACATATTTCAGTGTGCTAGCTTTTACTTCTGTGGACCAGTGGCATACTGTAATATTCACTCCACATTCCTACTGGTGAAGGAGACAGCTTTAAAGTGCCATAAAATTATTTTGGTGCTCTGATGTCAGACACAACCGCTAGGATGCACTGAATTACCCTCACTTTAAGGAAGATCTAGACCAGTGCAGGATTCTAATCTAAGGGAAATTGTATCTACTTGGTACAACAACCTTCTTTTAGCAGACTTTCCAGGGCCATGGTCTACCACTGGTAAAGGCATTCCTGCAGTAAATCTGGATCCAGATGTTTAAAATTAAGATGGTTCTAGGTGTAACACTGAGTTTAACCCTAAAGTTTGGGGGCATTCTGTTCCACAGTTTAGGATCAGATTTTTTAAAGAGACAGGAACGATACTTAACATCACGATCTAGATTCTGAACTGCTCCAAATTCAAGGAAGTTTGGATTTGGGTATGGATTGAGTCTCTCTCTAATTTGAAAAAACACTCATTTTGAATGCCTTATTGGGTGGCATAGTAAATTGACAGGTGTTGTTCCTTTCCCTCTTCTACACTACTGTACTATGGGAAAAGAACAACACCTGTCATTGCCAACTGACTGTTGCCAACTCTTATACTCTTACAGTGAATCT
The DNA here is from genome assembly GCA_007922305.1 of Dermatemys mawii. Classification (NCBI taxonomy): domain Eukaryota; kingdom Metazoa; phylum Chordata; order Testudines; family Dermatemydidae; genus Dermatemys; species Dermatemys mawii. Next base: position 30,703,899 of record ML677333.1, read on the forward strand.
CACATTATTTACTGTTTTTCTTAAAGCTTCAGCTCCTGGAGTCACTTGATTATGTTGAAGACATAAGATTCCACCCTGCGGCAAGGTAAGAGGCCTATCCCTTCTCAGGGTGCGCTCAGAGTAACCAGAAAAGGAACTGAGCTGCAGCAAGTCCCATAATTAGAACAATCCCGAAGGCAAAAAAAAAAAATGGAAATTTATCGCTTTCAGCCCCTAAGAGGAAGCACAAAAGAGAAAGGCAGAAGATAAAGCTCCCTATCTCAGGCTACAGTTAAAAATCTCAAAGAATTACAACTTAACTTCCTCATATGATATACATCTTCACCCAAATACAGCTTCCTGATGACTCTTTCACTACAAAAAGAATTATATATGTGACAATCTCTACTGTGACAGCTGTATTCCTTGAGATGATGACAATCTGCATGTGTACACATGTTTACAGCCAACTGTGGTTGCAGTAGTTCTTCTGACATCTCATCAACCATTGTCCTACTGGTTCCCCTGACCATCCTTCCAATTAAAAAGCCTCTAGAGAGAGAAGTTGGGAAGCCATAGCTGTGGGGCTAGAAAAAGAGCAGCTATGCTTTGCACATGCTGAAGATTCAAATCCTGATGGTGGCAGAGTTTAGGTCTTTTCTTTGTCCACACCTACCCTTATTAATTTCACCACTTTTTCCAGAGATCATAAAGATAGTAGAGGGTTTCTCCTCTGCAGACAACAAATGGAAAATGGAAGAAGAAATCTGGAAGGATATGTGTAGTTGCTAATAATGGAAACAATGGGGGAAAGACGTGAGAGCACAGAGGGTGGCCTGATAGCCTCAGAACTGTTACTTGCACAGACAGACTCATGTAAACACAGGGGATGCTATGGTGGCAGCACTGAGTGCTGAAGTCATGGCAGAAGCAGCAATAACAGAAGCAATCTGTCTGGTAAATGGCTGTAGAAAACAAATCTTGCCTGTGGAATAGATATTCTCCTGGAACCTATATCTTGTTTATTCAGATCAGTTCTATCATTGTCTTCTACTTTTCCTCTGAATCAGGTATTTTTTCTCAATATAGGTTCAGAATAACTACTGCACTGCAAAGGTATTTACTCTCTCCATCCGGAAAACATCTTTCATTCTCAGTATCAACCAAATGGGTTCCTTCCTAATTAGCCCCTTGCAAAGTAGAGAAAAAATCCTGACAAAAAATGTAATCATTTGATTTCTTATGGAATCCGTTCCTGGAATAATACACAAGTAAATATATCAGTTATATTAACTCACATTTATTGGATACCTTTATTCATTCATATATGCCGGACATCCTTTCAGTCTGCTCATCAATTCCACAGTAGATTACTGTGCAGACACTGATGCAGAATGAATACAATATTTATTCTTTTTGGTAACATATATTTTTATGTTTGGTTTTTCCCTTCTTTCAATTTATTTGTAACATCTAACTGCTGCATAGTATCTGTTTACTTCACTTGTTTTGAAAAATATCAATGAAAATCTTAAGTCAAATAATGATTTTCAAATATATTTCACAGTTTATTCATAGTGAGAAGTGGCTCTCATCTTTTGATTTTTCAGACTGCTGGGCTGAACAACATGTCTTAATTTTTCCTTTAAATGTATGAATGGTTTAGCTAAAAGGCTGAATTTCAATAACTGGCTTCTAAAAATACCTTCACTACCTTTTATCTTCTGTAAACAAAAAGAGACCTCTCTCAAAGAGAGAGTGAAACTGAACAGCTGGAATGAAAGTTTCATTATTCCTACTACGAGATGGAATCTCACATTTTAAACTTACATTTATTTTGACAGATTATACACTTAGTGACACATGATAACACACTACATAAGACTGAATGAAAAAGCAAATTTGCAGATATTTACAGTCAAGGTTATTTTGTTATTAGTATAATCAGATATTAAAGTCTTCCTTTCCTTTCCCAGAAAAAAATCTAAATATAATACTTTAAATCACCCTCTTACTGTTACATACAAAGATTTCCCACAACAATAGATCATTTTTTATTGTAAAGATAGCTGGAGACTGAGGTATGCAGCAAATAATTGCTTCTTGCTTCCTACACCAGTATAACAGGGTACTTAAAAATAATTCATGTTTAGATATTGGTCATATTGGCCAGTGACTAGGTCCATACATTCTAAGGAAACTATACTAGAGAACATATTCACAGCCACAGCAAACACCGGAGTGTAACACTGTCCCTTTTGCTATAAAGTTCTAGGGGAGAAAAAAGGTTGGGTCAGTTTCTGTACATTGTAAATCTAGAATAACGCTAATGGAGCAACTTCGCACTTGTGCCAGTCTACCATAAAGAAGAGTTTGGTCCACTGCATAGTTATACAGTAGGGTCATGAGTCATTCCAGCCTTTTATTGTGGTAATTCCTTTGCCTTTTTTTTTTTAAGCAGCATGATGAATCAGGCCCTAGATATTTACTACTGCCAAACAAGTTATATCATCTATCATATGCCATTTATATATATACAGCTCCCCAAAGGGGTTCTGTGCTGTTGCATAGACCTATTTTACCCTTTCTTTATTTTTAGTTTGTAATTTTGTTTGTGCAAAGTGTGAATGAAAGATTCAGGCTAAAAATTGGGTTACATTAAATAGAAGTTATAGGAAGAAATCTTAGCAAAAAAAACCAAAGCAAAACAATACTGATTAGCTGGCACTCTGATATCATGGCTTAAGGTCTGAATGGCTGCATTTTAGAGAGTGACCGAAAAACATTACAGCAGCATCTGTGGGCCTCACTCAGATAAAAGGTTATTTTAAGAAGTTACATAAGAAAAGCTCTTTATGCCAATCTCAGTCCGCCTCTACATGAGACATGACTTCTCAGAGGGGATTCAGGAAATACTCAGACTGCAGGACTGCATATGAATAATGAATCATACTGCAGTTGGAGAGAGATGGATCATACTCAAAAGCAGTGCTAAATAGTGTTCAATCCATGCTGAACGACAGCATCCAGAAAAATAAATCTCTAAACCTGCTAATAAAATGCTGTAGGACAACTACTGTTCTGTGAAAAAATAGTAATGAAAAAGATTTTTGGGGAGGAAGATGGTGAACATTCATGTCTTTTTGATAACAATTATGCACCAATTACCTGATTTTTTGTGAAATCCAAGAAATTTCTTGTGTTTATCCTGCTTCAATCCTGACATGACAAAAACTTGCTTGCTATTAATTTCAGAACCATTATATCCAGTAATGTCATATCAAACACATCAAGTTAGATGCAAGACAGAAAGTAGGTTTATGTGACTTAACAAATTTGAAAAGATGTAGTATGTCAGTTATGCCAGAAGAGATGTTTTGTAATATATTCCTTTCAGATCAGATAACAACACTCACAGTTGACAGTGAATGTTGTGTTTCCATTTCAGGCCCAACAGCAAACCTTATTCATGCAGGAAGCACTTGTGTCCCCAATTAATCCTCTTGAAATCAACCAGGCTACTTGCATGAATGAGCGTTTACAGCAATGGGGTTTTAGAATGTAATTGTACTTAGGGTAAATTTAAATCTTCCAAGCTGAGGGGTGCCTCTAGTGCATTCTACACAAATATTATATAAAGTCAACAAACAATGTGCATTATTGTGAAACCAAGAGACCCAAATGCAGTCAACAATAAGTTCTGCAAGATAAATAAATTCTACACATGAAAAGAACTAAGGATGGAAAACATAGGAAAGTAATGTTGCTGATGAATACTGAGTTAAATTAGTAATAGCAAAGAAAACACTGAAATGGGGGGAATTCAAATGTAATCTCAACCAAAACTCAGTGGGCCAGATTCTTAATTACCCTAAACTACATTTGCACCCCTTTGGCAGAGTAAAGAAAATTAACAGTAAGTGTAATGTTAGTGCTGCTAATATTATCCAATATCATTGCAAAATGTATTGTAGACACAACAGTTCAGGGACAGACAACACAACAGGGTGAAAAAGAAAGTGAAATAAGGGAAATCAGTAAAAGAAAAGAGCTCCCAAACTGTTTACAAGACACAACCATGGTAATAACTATTCTGACATTGGTTGTGTGTCCACTACCCTGGCTGACTTCAGGATCAGACAGACAAGTATATAAAGAAGGCAAATACTAAAACAGCAGATTTCCAGGATCATATGCCATGCATTTTAGGGTATTGAAAGAGATCAGGATAGTATGCTGATGGCTCAACAATAACCCATTACTCAATAATAACCCGTTAGAACTTACTAAGATGAACTGAAATTCTAAGGCTGATACTGTGCCAAGAAGCTACCTATGTAGAAAAAGAAGAAAGAAGGAAGGTTAACAGAGGTACCAATGGCCATATCAATTTGATGGACTGATAAAGGACTGTAAATCATGTGGTGACAAACAGGTATATTTTTACTCAACAAGAAGTTAAAGAATTATGAACCAAGAGCCTGATCCTGCAAGGTGCTCAGCACATAAAACTCCCATTAAAGTCATTGGGAATTGGGGGTACTTAGCTCCACATAACATCAGAACGCAGAATTTTAGATGAAATACTGATTGTCATAAGCATAAAGTAGTCTAGAATTCCTGCTTACCTCCAAGGGGTTAAGAAGCTAAAAGAAATCTTGTTGGCATGTGACCAAAAGAACCAATGGGGACCGAAGATGATTTCAAATCTGGGGGAGAGAAGCTTTTGCCTGTGTGCTTTGTCTTTTTTTTTTCCATTCACTCTGGGGTTTTTAGAGGAATCAGACAAGCTTTTCCTTCTCTCCATCTAATTCTATATTCCCCAATCAGCAAAGAGTAAGTAGCTAGGCAAGGCATATCAGTTTTATATTTGTTTCTCATTTGTGAATTTCTCATGCTGTAGGGAGATATCCCTGTGTTTTCTCTGTAACTTTGAGAACTCAGCAGAGGGGGAATTCCTCTGTGGTGTAGGTTTCTCTTTGATTCTTTTTATGACTGTAAAGTGTTTTCCCACTGATTCCTATAGAGATATTTTGTTTCTGTCCTTTTTCTGTAACTAAAATCTTCCTTTTAAGAATCTGACAGTTTTTTCCATTGTGCAGATCCAGGGCTTTTGGATCAAGCTCACCTAGCAGAATTGGTGAGGGGTTTTTCTCAAGCTTTTACCAGGAAGGGAGGTATAGGCTTGGGGGTATTTTGGGGAAAGAAGGGGGCTCCAAGCGGCCCTGCCCTTAGTTCTTGGGGTATGCTTGGTGGTGGCAGTATACTGTTCCAGACACAGGAGAAACTTGTGTCTTGGGGAAGTTTTAACCTAAGCTGGTAAACTAAGCTTATGGTCCCCACATCTGTACTCTAGAGTTTAGAGTGGGGAGGCAATCCTGATACTGATATCAAAAGGAACTGGCTCAGCAATCCAACAGAGATAAGAATCAGGCTTTTAAAGGCTACCAGGAAATGGACTTGTGCCCTTTTTTCCTACTTTATGGGCAGTTTTTATCCAACCAACCAATGAACCAGCCAACAACTTTTTTCCTCCTGCTTTGTTTTGACATTAGAAATTCTGTTCCAGTGTAGGCTGGAAAACTCGGATGACTAGGGTACTAGTGAATTCAAGAACAGTCGAGAGAATAAAAGATACACAACTTTGAATGGAAGGAATACTTAGAGATACTGTTTATTTTTGTTTAAGGTTTTAAGTACTTAAATGATAGGTTAGAATTTCAGAGAAAGGGTATCTTTGTTATTCCCCTTCTGTTAAGACATTAGAACCTGTACTAAATATCTAAATGTCCCAGCAGCCTTCTCTTCAGCAAAACCGATAAAAAATATGACTTCCCATTCCTGACACTGTACTACTAAAATAAAACATATACAGTGAGAAGGTGATTGAATGGAAGGTGTAGGGCTTTAAACCAAAACTCCTACAGGGCTTCTTTATAAATCATAATAAGTTAAAAAAAAGAAGTAAACCCATTAAAATGCTTTTCTTTTCAGGTCACTTAAAATATAAATATAATAGAACAGTATCTGACAAACCAGCACCAAAACAGCACCTGTATCTAAGTTTAAGTGTGGTATGTGATGGAATCAATCAGCCAACCAAAAGTCAGCAGAAGATTAAAAAAATGCATAATGGGAAATAAAACAACATAAGGCTGAGGAATATCACTATATGTCTGAACACAAAATTATAAACACATACATAAAATAATCCTTATTTCACAAAAAAGGGGAAAAAATCCTTATTGTCTATTGTTGTTGAATGCAGCATTTTAAGGGCTCAATTGTTGGTTTTCCACAAATCTGGAGTAAAGGGCAGCATACAATTGTGCTGCCCCAGAAACAGGCTAGGAATCAAAATGTGACTCAAGGAATCAGCAGAATCTAGTTGCCATTTCCACAGTTGCTCTAGCAAAGGGGAAACAATCTCTTACAACCTCATATGATACTTCACCTGCATTTGAAGGGTGTTTGAAGCTGTTCTCTTTGTTATGCTTCTACCCATATTACAGGTACACAGCATAAGGGCATAACAAGTTGCTATGTGACCCCATATTCCCCTGTATGGGTGTACATCAAGAGTCATGTTTGACTCTTGTCTGATTGTTATGACATTTTGTATACACATACACATTAAATGAATTCTGTAGTATTTACATTATCCTAGTGTCTTTACATTTCTCAATATTATTTCGGACACTCTGATATCACTATGGAATATATATGCTGTAAACCGCCTAAATAAGAACCTGTAAATTTCCATGTACAAAGACTTTATAACTTAGTACAAAGTCTGCCTTATGTAGTATTTCCAAGGTGCAGACCTGAGTTCTAGGCCAGGTTTGGGTTTTAGCTTTATTAAAAATGTTCATATCTTCTTTTCTCCTAGTGATCAATGTCAAATAGAGCACAAGATTTCAACATTTACCATCATTATACCAAAATGTTCTCCACCTAAAAAAAAATATATTTAAACAAATCTCTTTGAAGATGCAAATCATATATAACGACTGCCAACTTCAAAATGTTCAGAAGTTCTATTCAATTTGACTTACTATTCAAAAGGATAACTTGTCTAATGTTTAATGTAGTTTCTGTCTCATTAATAATAATACAGTCAGAATTCTCACTCACTTCATTCTTTGTACATTATTCAGGTGTCACTCAAAACTCTGCCCACAACTGTGACACAGAAAAGCGATCAAGGCAGTACTTTTGTCTTTATCATTCATGAAGGCAGAAACTGTACAACTCACTGGAAACTTCTCCTCAAATGAGTTATGGTTCCTCCTTGAGTTGTGAAATGAAATAGAACTAAAGTAACTCAACAGTTGTGAAATAAATGACTGATGACACAAACAGTCTATATTAATTTTTATATCTTATACATTGTCTTAACAATTTAGTTCAGCATTTCTGTTTTAAAACTGAGTTTTAGATGGAGCATTAACCTTTATGGTTGGGAGATGAGTTGACATAATAAGGTCATAACTATGAAAACCATGCTATAATGGCTAATGCATATGTGCATCATTCCCCTCTGTTGGATGGAATATCTGACCTGCTCAATTAGGTGCGTGATCATATTATCCTTCTGTTGCTGGCCTATGCACATACTAACAAAGATCTTCATTGTTTGTATTTTTGGTGCAGTGGGGCGTGAATAGTATCTGCTCTTACTGCTGAAAATTACCAGTGGTATAAGGCAAAGCTAACTCTATGGCCTTGGAGTCATAAGTGTGCACTAGAACATAAGAGGAAGGGGGTTATTGTGGTTAAAGTATTCAACTGGCATTCAGAAACTCGGTGTTCAATTCCCACTTTTGCTACAAACTTCCTATGTGACTTGGGAGAAGGCATATAGCTTCTGTGTGCCTTGGTTTCCATCTGCCAAATAGGGATAAACATACTTCCTTTATTCCAGGCTTGTCTATTTAGATTGTAAGATCTACAGGACAAGCACTATCCCTAAACATATGTTTTACACAGATCCTAGCACAACAGGGCCTGATCTTTAGTGGGGTTTCTCCGTGATACAATAAATAATAACAACAACATCAATCCCTAATTTATTAACATAAATATACAGAATTTTATCAGATACTCCAGCTTTCTTACTTAATACTGAATTATGTGTATCATTTTTGAAGTTAAATGTTTAATAAAAGGAAAACATAGTATGTCGTTTAAGTGTAGACAGAGACCTTTCTGAACCTTTACTGAATTACACTACTTAAGAGGAAGGCTCATAAGCTCGATTTTGATCTTGTTAACATTGGTTTTACACAGATGGGATTCCATTGGCTTCAGTAGAATTATTAATTATTATTATTATTTATTATTAATTTACATCTATGTAAAGGAATTTAAAACAGGCTAGATTTTTCACTTGGAGAGTCATATCGTTTTTTACCTGCAAAGTATTTTGCTCTTTTGTTCACGTGAGGATTAATAAGGGTTGTGTTTGGATATTCTGGTAACAGCAAATTTCTACGTAGAGAACTCTGGGAATCAGAAGTCCTGGTTTTCGGAGGACAGCCCAGGATCCAGTTATATGGAACTTCGTTCATTCTTAGCATTCTAGGCTCTTTTTTTCTCTACACAATTAGCTTCCCTTTCATCCCGCCCCAGACAGCCAGTCTATTATTCTCCTTATATCCAGCCAGACAGCTTGACACTTCTCACTCCCAGCCAAGTATTCTTGCTTCTTGTCCCTGGCAGGATAGTGTGTGGATGGCTGGAGAGGTAAGGTAACTGGCTGGAAGAGATGGCAGGGAAACAATAGCACAAGCAGAGACATGAGATTTTTATAAAGAAATTTAACCCACCAGCTAAAACTACCACCTAAGTAATATAAAACAGTTGAAGAAAATATGTTCACTGACTTATGTCAAAGGTTTCTTCTACTCTGAGGGAAAAAATACAGAAGGGGCAGTGGATAAGTACATTGAATGAATTCAGGTCAGAAACCTCCATGTAGTAGCAGCAGAGGATCACACCACCTTATGACTTTTAAACTCAGTTGAATGCAGGACTATTGATATTTCCCAAGTTTATTTTTGCGCTAGAACATCCTTTCTCATTTCTCTGGATTGTTCTGCCCCATCACTCAGTGCTATTGAATAATACTATACAGGTCACAGTAATTTCTTTTATTCACTCCTCTGCTGTGCCTCCTCCCCGCCCTTGCTACTAATCCTTAGAAGTTACTCAGCCACTGTTATTCATGTCATCCCTTTTTAACCGTGCTGTGCTTTCAATACATCCATTCCTCAGTTCACACAACTGGTCCTCCTCCTTCACTTTTAATCTGATCCTAAAATTGCTAAATTGAAAATGCTGACCAAAAAAAAAAAAAAAAAAAAAGTTCTCTCACTTCATTCCTCGCATTCAAAAATATTTTAGACTTGAACCATTGCTATGCCTCCTAGAATAACATTAACTACCATATCAGTCTTAACCAGCTGTAAACCTAAGTGAATATTCCATTTTAAAATAAGATAATTTCAAATGTTAGGCAAAATAAGACATGTAACTCTTCTTATACTTCAGATTATTGTGTGAGAAATAGATAATAATAATCATTTGCAATTAGACTTAAAAGTTATTTATACACCAGAGTTCTGGAGAAGTCCTCTTTCACCTGAATTGGGCTGACAGCACCTGCCTTCCCTTCCACAGAATATATAAAGGACTGGGTCACTTCTTGACCTGCTGTGGGCATCACTCTGATTGCTCTTTTTCTTTGGGGGCTGGGAAGGAATTTTACCCTCACCAGTAGGTTGGCTGAGGTGGGGTGTTTTTTTCCCCCTGCTTTCTCACAGAGGGTTTGGTATCTGGCAGTGGCAGGGAGTAAAAGGGATTTAAAGGAAAACATCTCTTAAGAGATCTGAGGAAGAGTGGTTCAGGGCTCCTACATCTGATACAAGGAAACAAATACCTCTCCTTTTATAGACCCCTTAGCCCTCTTATGAGGGGAGAGTTGTGAGGTCCCAGCTGTAGCATGACTCTTACCAGGTTGAGGAATATGTGCAATGACTAAAGAAAGGATGATGACCTGCACTGTAAAATTTATTGTTGAGTACTCCCAGATATTTTAAGTGAATGAAATTGCAGTCCACTTAAACCACATCTTTTGGCTCTTGTCTTTCTTCTGATGTAGCCAGACAATGGAATCTTTGCTTTTGCAGAAGTTCCTATGCATGATCAAGAAGGACTTTATAGAAGCAAAATGTCTATTAACTTTAGTGAGAGGTTTCCCACAGCAAGGAATGGATAGCCTCAGAGCTCGGCTGTTCACTTCACCACTGTAGTCAGAACCATCTGTTTGTGACATCAACTATTATGTCAGAAACAAAGGCTCTTCATTCATTCAGTTGCACAATAAGTAGCCAAATATTGTTCAAAGGAATAAAAGATCCAATTTTCACACAAATGTTCTAATAATAATCTGGGAAAGAAACGGTTTACAATGATATGTAAGCAATATTATATTAATTTTCTCTGAGTTGTTCGTTAGGCTTAAATGTTTGCTAAAATCCAGTACCACTATTAATTCAAGTTCCCCTATTGCACAGTGATTGGCCCCAGTAAATGAAGTAGGTCAAGCTCCTTTGTGCCAGAATGGCAGCTCCCATTTGGCCAATTAACTGAGCGGGACAACACCTGAGGGCCATAAAAGACTGTGGAGAAACTTAGTAAAAAAGAGAGACCTGATGAAAATTAAATTAGGAAAAGTTAAGAGACTGGGGGAAATCTCTGGGGAACAGAGACAAAGAGCAGAAAGTTCTATGCAGACCCTTCCTGGAAAGAAAGAGGCATTTCCAGGAAGCCAGTGGAGGGCCTAACCTCCTGCCTTTCCTTAGTGACTTAAAAGTTAGACTTAAAAAATTAGACTTAAAAGTTATTTATACACCAGAGTTCTGGAGAAGTCCTCTTTCACCTGAATTGGGCTGACAGCACCTGCCTTCCCTTCCACAGAATATATAAAGGACTGGGTCACTTCTTGACCTGCTGTGGGCATCACTCTGATTGCTCTTTTTCTTTGGGGGCTGGGAAGGAATTTTACCCTCACCAGTAGGTTGGCTGAGGTGGGGTGTTTTTTTCCCCCTGCTTTCTCACAGAGGGTTTGGTATCTGGGTGAAAGCCAGTGCCAGGAGTCTGAAAAGGGATCTATCCAATACAGCTCTGGCATCATCCCTATCTCTGTTGCTCAAAACTCTGCATGGAGGGGCAGTGGTCACTATTCCAGTTCATAAATTGGAAAAATGGGTATAATAATCCGACGAGTATAATGACTGCTTTGGATTTTTGTGGCTTTTTCACTACCAGAGAAGTTGTTTCCATTCCCCCCAGCTGCATTTAGTTCTCTATCTAAACCCAAATAACCACAAATCAGCCTACTCCTGTAGATACTGCAGGAAGGTATCCAGGACCCGAACTGTTAGTTACTTGGTAGGTAGCAATTTTCTCACTAGGTAGTACCGTATATACTCATTAATTAGCCCATTTATTTATAAGACAACCCCCCAAGATCGATAGGTAAAAATGGCAAAAATTGTATGACCCTTTCATATGTTGACCCTATATTTCAGGGGTTGGCAAACTTTGACTCCTGGCCCATCAGGGTAAGCTGCTAGCATGCCGGGATTTTTTTTTTCCTACAGTGTTCACAGGCACAGAGCCCCTCAGCTCGCAGTGGCTGTGATTTGCCATTCCCAGCCAATGGGAATTGTGGGAAGTGACAGCCAGCATGTCCCTTGGCCCGCGCCGCTTCCCACAGCTCCCATTGGCTGGGAATGGCAAATTTTGGTATAGACCCATTGATAAACTGATCATCGCTCTTTAATGCTTCACTTTTTTACCAAAATAATTTCATTGCCTTATGAAATCTGGGCCAAGCAGAGATGACAGATTTTTGCTACTGTTTGACTGTGAAAGAAGCACCTTTAGGATGCTAAACATAGAGGTCCTTAGTGCTTCTTTATCTTTTGTGTTAAAGTTCCAAACAAATGCAAAACCCTGAAAAGAGAAGAGACTTTTTATTCACCTTTATGAACTGTCTCTCAGTTATGGAAAAGCCTAGGTTCAGTTCCATACACTTTACATAGTTTTGATAGACTCTTGTATCTGGTGCCTTTGATCTCAGTGAGAGAGGTGGTATGAGAATTTTGCCCCTTTGTATCCTGCGGGGCAGAGCTCTGTGGTAGATGTCAGGCTGTGTGAGCAGAAGAAATGGAGGTGTTTCAGAAAAATGAGGTTTTGGGGATGAGAGGTGGTCAATGGGTAATGATGCAGGATGTCTTGGACAATGTGTTTTCTGCATGTTCTCCATCTTAGTGTATGTGCAACATGCCTTGTGTGGCACTTCACCAGGATTTGTAAGCAAATTTGGTTCACTGGTTGGATTATTTGTTTCCCCAGTCAGGCCAGGCCAGGTACTGATGGTGAGCGCGACTGATGGCAATCCTGTTTGCAGGAGCTACATCCCTTTGATGTTTTAGAATGATAAGGAAAGATGAACAACCCTACCATGAGCTAGTCAGATGGCTAATGTGATGACAAAAGTGGGGGTGAGTTACTGGGTTTGGGTCTCTATCTCTGCCCAGCTCTATGCCACAATGATATATATAAAGGAAAAAAGCACTGGCTGTTTGGCATTTCCTGTACATGGAGATAGTTACAAAAATTGAATTATAAATGAACGAAATACTAATTTTCTAGTACAAAAGCAAAGGCTCAGTAATATTATTAAACATTATGGGGAAAAGATTAGGAAGCGAGAAATAGTTGGAGTGTTAAATCTCATCTAAAACCCCTCAAATGTAAAAAAGCCATCTTGGAGAAGAAGCAATTCAACCATATAAAGACTTGAGATCTATTAAAATAGATATGTCAGAAAAGAGCCATTTAAACATCACATTTGATTACACAAAATTAGGCAAGTTGGAATCAAAAATTCACTTTTTTAATTTAGAGAACTAATAATAGTTATCCTATAATTTCATTGTTGGAAAAAAATTAGTAGACATTTTAATAGGATTTGAACTCGCTACCACTGAGATATAGCATGAGACAAATACATTTGCCACTAGGTTACAAAACCTAGCAGTGACATAAATTTAGAAGTATTATTTTGGCCACCAGAGGGCTCTCTTATTCTTTCAATTGACGAGAGTGACTTTAAAAGCCCCAGTTCAGCACACCTTGCTCACTATCTGAAATCAGTAGGAATTTCTCATGAAGAAGTGTCGAACAGGGCCCAAATTGAGAATTACAAGGAAAAAAATAATTAAAACTGAATATAAAGGTCAGAGAATCAAACTAAATCACTTTCATAGTTCATAGCAGGATCTATTTGTGAGTGCAAATCAACCTATGTTCTTTTTCGCTTCTTGAGCAGCAAGAGTTGTTAAAGTAACGTCTCTATATGCAGAGTACTGCATGTTTGAATGAGAAGGAACATGAAATATTACGTAGGTTGCATTTGACACAGAGTGAGTGAGAGAGAAACAGTTTCAAGGAGGGGAAAAAAAAAACCCTCCCTCTCCTCAGCATGACTGTATTAACCTGTTATTGTATCCATCTGTTTTGTACATGGAACAACCACTGAAGTTAACAGGTAAAGAGAAATGCATTCCTCCCAGACACTTAATGGGGGGCAGGGGAGCAGGATGGACTTTCCCCCATCTGCTAAGTAACCCCACAGGCGGTAACAGTGGCTACTTTTGCTCTGCATGTTACATAAGGTGCTTAGCTCACTGGATCCATGTAGTCGCAGATCTAATTATTCCTCCCCCAAAATGTTCCTATGTGTCCACCTACTTGTGGCTGACATGAAGTTCTCCTACGTCATTCCCACACTCTCTTTGGCTGCTTTACCTGCACCCCCTACACAGGATTTAAAGGATGTGACGGGGCACAGGTCAGTGTCCCATACCACTGGTCATTATCATAATACATAATCAGGACCCTACAGAAATACTTTTTCTATTAGATGTCGTATCTGGCCATGATAATGTAACTTTCTGAGAAATCAGAGGCAATATTTTGAATGAAAAACGCATACTAAAATCAGGAGGAGGAAAAATAAAAAAAATTAATACAAGTTCAAATGAAATCTCAGCTCAAATAAAGCCTGTTTGTCAGACATTACAGCTACTGTCCTCAAATTCTACTTGGCATGCATGAAGGAAGTCTTATTTACAAGGATTCAGCATTATTCTATTCAATTCATCCTATAGGACAGGAGGAATTTTAAAGCTCCAGTACTGTACTAATATCTACATGCATGCAATTCAACCTTAAACAACTGTATTCTATTTCTTCAATAATGTCAGAATAAGAGTTCTATTTCTTAGCTATACAGTTTTGGACAAAACTGGGAACCTATTGAAGTGTTTTGTGTGTACCACAGCAAAATGATCAGGACTGTGCAAAATCATGGAAAGTTCTAGAGGCTGGTATTGAGAGGGCAGTACCCTTGACTCCACATCAAGTTCTCTTCCATCTGAACATATTGTTATCCAAAGTTTCTTTTTTAGTAACTTGGTTTGAGTTAGAACTGTGACACACAACAAACACATGCTTTCATGAACTCCTTTTCTTCCTACTGAGCTCAAGATGATATTGTCATGTGCTTCCACCAATGTTCTACACAAAGGCAATTCCCCTCAGTCCTAATAGTCCCAGAATCCTCTTATTGTATCAACAATGGAACAGGAAAATGATTATAAAACACTAGATAGGGAGAAAGTCAGAAGGCAGTAACAACAAGAGACTGTGTATGCCTGGCAAATTAGATATGACCTTGTAATGCAATATGACACTAACAAATTAAAAAAAAAGCCAAGGCATTTTTACAAAGTCATGAAGTCATAGAACCAGGAGATAGAAAAAATTCTATCTGCAGCTCTGATACTATCTTATTTAGAATATGACATTCAATTGCATATAACTCAATACCAGAAAACTATAGTCAGATTGAAATGGACCCAGAGAAGAGCAACAGAAAGAAATAAGAGGTTAGAAGCAATGACTCATGAGTAAAGACAAAAAGAACTGAAGATGTAGAGCTTGACTAAGTGATATGTAGAAAGGTCTGGAAGGAAGGAAAGAATGGCTACAGTAGTTACATGATAACTACCTACAAGTACTATACTTGAAGACGGTGAGCACTAAGGGATAAAAGGAATTGTTTAGAGTGATACAGGAGGTAACAAAAGTGTAAGCAATAAAAAACAAGGAGAAGGAAAATATAGCCCATATATGATGAAAAGCAGCATTATGGTCTCTTCTCACAGAGTGGAATATACTCTCATGGAAGGGATGGAAATGCCATTGCAGGAAACATTTAAAACTGGACTGGACAAAGCACTAACAAATATAGGCATAATCCTGTTTAAATTATGTTAAATTAGCAAAGATGGGTTATGTTTGAGGATTACATCGTCTCTGATGGGCTCCAGTTGCCTCAAATCTGCAGTTCAGAAATACCACCAAGCTAACAAGGAACATGTTTGTTGATCTCCATAATGCCAGCTGGCACAGGCTGCAATCTGAGTTACAATTTTGAAGAGCTAGCTGGCCAGCTTTCCCAGGGCCTGCTGGCAATAGAGGTTAGGCGAACCGTATTTTGGGTTCTTACCCTTAGAGAAGAGTGAAGAAATAAATGGCCAAATTCACAACTAACCAAATCCCAGATTTTCCAAAGTAGTGCATGGAAAACATTCCTGCCTAGGCCCAGTGATTGACCACAAGTCCAAATGGATCTTTTCTATTTCCAGCTCCAGTTATTCCATTTGTTACACTTCAATAATGACCAGCCACAATGAATCAATCATTCAAAAAGTTGAAGGGATATGTAAAAGCTGTTTCCTCACACATCAGTTTTTACTTCTGAAATACACAATCCACAAAGCTGTTTTGTCATGTACTGTCCAGTATACAGAAATACAAAGAGTCATCTGACTGGATCAGGGCACAACAAAATGGGGCCTTCTACGTAAACAGAAGGATTTTAGAATAAATCGACATTTCAGTGGAGAGTACTGATGGCCTCTCAGCAGAATAGTCACATGGTTGGTTATCCTTGATCAAGTAAATAACTAGTAACTGAATTTTTAAACAACCTATACAACTCTGTTAAAAATGAGTAGTAAAGAGGGAAAGTAAAGAAACTTTTCCATGGCATCTCCTGTGCTCTGTAACCTAGATTTAAAACGGCTGAATTTTTAGCAGCAGGTTTATATGCATTTTTTAAAGATAGATATAGGTCAGATGGCATTCCCAAATTAGAACTTTATGTTTAGACCAAGCAAAGAAACTACTGACAGAAATAGTTTAAAGACAGGAAAATGCAGTTTAGTGCTGGAGGGGACCAATAAGTATCTCAAATGTATCAACACATATTCAAGCCTTGTCATTCTTCTACAAAAGAAAGGTGGCAAAGGGGACTTGGATATTGCAAATCTACTGTCCTCTTGTCAGAAATATAAAAAGTATTCACCCAGACCTTTAGTAAGAAATTCACTGCGATGTTTGGATTTCAAACAACCGGGAAAACAATCAGTTTTTGTTCCAGAGTTTACACAGTAATTTGACGAGTGGGGGTAGAAGGATTGGGAGAATGAAAATAAAGTGTTGAAGAATCCAACAAAATGGAGTCCAGTGTAATTGCCTCAGTGAATGGCATTATCTGCCATAAGAAACAAATATGATTATAGGGTAATATTCCTTTCTTTTATTTTTTTTTTCTCTGTATGTAACTATTTTTCCATCAGATCTTGGTTATTGGACTCTAAATAAAGAAAGGTTTTTCTTTAGTTCTGCGAGCCATAATGCATGGGGAGCACAGAAGAATCTTCCCCACACAGATTTGCCAACAAACCTCTCAGTTCAGTAGCTCGGGCAATAATGCTGCTATTCCAGTCTTGGGTCTCTCCTGAGAGTAGACTGCCAATCATACTGAACTGTGCAAAAATTGTATGGTTGCTTTTGTGATGTGTTCTGTTACTGAACTTTTTAATGGGTCCTTATTACAACCTATTTCAGTTGCTACTTGTGGGGATTGCAGTTCCCTGTTCTTATCTTCCTGATATATATCTGCTCTCATTATTTTCTTTGGTGGCTCACTTTATGTTGTAAAATCGTATGTACACATTTTCGCTCTGCCTGTCTCAGATGTACTTAGTGGATTAAATTTTGTTTTCACGTTATGAGGCACAGTGTGGAACAACAAACAGAGATAAGAGAGAATACAGAGGAAAAGGTCATTCTAAAACACCTCTCCCAAGAGAGGATTCTGGAAGTGGAGAAAAGTTTAGGGTACTACTCTTGAACTCAGGAGCTTCTGTGAACCACTACCATTACCAGTTCTGTCACAATACCCCATACCATTTGCACAGTGTTTTACCAGGCATATTTACACTACCTTGAACAATGGGGCCCCCACATCAATTGGGTCTTTTAGACATTACTGTAATAGAAATAATAAGGGGACATCTCCTTCTGAAATGTACCTGAGCTTCTAGGTGTGGATACAAATGGAAGCATCCAGTCGTTAAAAATAAAATTAAATTGATGAGTAACACAGGAGTATGCGGCACTGTTCCTCCAAACTCTAGGGGGAGGTTGCCATGGAAACACAGTGTTAGAACTCTTTAGTTGTAGCAATTTTATTTAGCTGATGTTTTGTTTTTATGTTGTTTTAATAAATTAATCTTCCACAAGCCAACCATGGATTTTATTTTCAATTTTTTCCCCAAACCAATAGGCTGCATTACAACTTCGTACATTCAAGGCACAGACAAGTGGCATATTCATATATGAGGAAACCTACAAGAAACTAAAACTTTCATTATACTCCTACACACAGTCATCTGAAAGATTAAAACAGAACGATGAGTAAAACAATACGGCACTCTCTCTCGAAAAAGAGTACATCATGTCTCGACAACATTTTCTACAGAGTGAACTAGTGAGAAAAAACACATACATAGTGATAAAGTTAAAATGCACAGATTATTTTATTCTAAGAGCTTGCAACACACACATAAAATGAAAAGGTGAACTGAAGAAAAACTCAGTCATAAAAGTCAAAAGTCAGATTTAGAAATTAAATCAAAGTAAGACAAAAATAGTGCTATATGTCTGCACAGAAAGCAGATTACTTGATATGTCAAAGAACATATCAATTAGTTCACACAGCAAGAAATAAAATTGGAAAAACAAAACTGCATGAGCACATCTGCAACAAAGAGAGGATTCCAGTAGCTAATATTCCTTATTGAGGAAATAAAGAAATCATTTAGTTACCTCTGGGAAAAGTTTGGAAAGGGAAACAATGAGAATTATGTCTTCAGATAACCGGCAGCGAAGGATATAATGAGAAACTAAAATAACAGAGTTTGAAAAAAAAAAAACAATCATGTTCCAGTGAGCAACACAAGTTGACAAAATGATAACAACAAGGTAGGCGAAGATTTCAGAAGGAAAGCTTAAGGTCCGGCAGCACAAAGAAAGTACAGAGGAGCAATAAGGCAGTGAAATATACAGCTCATGAGTTTATAGAAATATTTCTATTCAGAAGCATGCACATGTTCACCAGAACTGGAGATTGTTTTCCATTGGAACATTTTCTCCCCAGTTGATGAATCAGCATTTTCAGTAGTGAAATATTTTGCAAAAACCTATTGATTTCAGCAAGTCTTCCAATGGAACAAAAGCAAAATTTGACCCTTTTCTGCCTTGTTTCCAGCTAGCTCATCTGCCTGGCTTCTTGGCAATCCACCTAAAGGACAGTCTCTGGATCAGCAGCTGGGAGTCAGGAGCTGTGGAGCTGGGAGCTTAGCAGATCTGGAAGCCAAGGCTTCCAGATCAGCTGCAGCTCCTAGGACTACCAGACTCGCTGTCCTGGACCTAAGAGTCTGGAAATTTAGGAGGGCTATTAGTCACAGTTTATGGCCTAGCCTCTGGGCTCCACAACAAGTATTCTGAAAACCCAGATGGTGCTAAGGATTTCTAGGCTCACTACCACACAGCCAAGATATTTGGACTTTGGGCTCCAAGGTAGAATTTATTTACAAATTTTCTTAATTATTTCAGGTAATTTGAAATAATATGTATTATTATTAGGGCTGTTGATTAATCACAGTTAACTCAGGCAATTAACTCAAAAAATAAATTGTGATTTTAAAAATTGATCATGATTAATCATAGCTTCAGTCACACTGTTGAACAATAGAATACCAATTGAAATGCATTAAATATTTTGGATACTTCTCTACATTTTCATATATATTGTATTCTGTATTGTAATTGAAATCAAGGTGTATATTATTTTTAATACAAATATTTGCACAGTAAAAATGATAAACAATTTTTTTTTCAATTCACCGCAGACAAGTACTGTAGTGCAAACCCTTTATCATGAAAGTGTAACTTACAAATGCAGATTTTTTTTTGTTACATAGCTGCAGTCAAAAACAAAACAATGTAAAACTACAGAGCCTATTAGTCCACACAGTCCTACTTTTTGTTTAGTCAGTCACCAAGACAAACAAGTTTGTTTACACTTAACAGGAGATAATGTTGTCCTCTTCTTATTTACGTCACCAAAAAGTGAGAACAGGAATTTGCATGGAACTTTTGTAGCCTGCATTGCAAGGTGGTTACATGCCAAATATGCTAAACATTCGTATGCCCTTTCATGCATTGACCACCATTCCAAAGGACATGCTTCCATGCTGATGACGCTTGTTAAAACAACGTGTTACTAAAATTTCTGACTGAACTCTTTGTGGGAGAATTGTATGTCCCCTGCTCTGTTTTACCCACATTCTACCATATCTTTCATGTTATAGCAGGCTCAGATGATGACCCAGCAGATGTTCATTTTAAGATCACTTTCACTGTAGATTTGACAAAATGCAAACAGATTTGACACAAAGAAGGTACCAATGTGAGATTTCTACAGCATGTGACCCACGGTTTAAGAATCTGAAGTGCCTTCCAAAATCTGATGTGGAGCATGCTTTCAGGGGTCTTAAAAGAGCAACACTCTGATGTGGAAACTACACAACTTGAATCACCAAAAAAGAAAATCAACTTTCTGCTGATGCCATCTGACTCAAATAATGAAAATGAACAAGTGTCGGTCCATGCTGCTTTGGATGGTTATCGAGCAGAACCCATCATCAGCATAGACACATTTCCCCTGGAATGGTGATTGAAGCATGAAGGGACATATGAATCTTTAGTGCATCTGGCATGTAAATAGCTTGCAATGCCAGTTACTACAATGCCATAAGACTACCTGTTTTCTGCTTCAGGTTATATAGTAAAAAAGAAGTGGGCCGTATTATCTCCTGCAAATGTAAACAAGCTTGTTTGTCTGAGCAATTGGCTGAACAAGAAGTAGGACTGAGTGGACTAGTAGGCTCTGAAGTTTTACATTCTTTTGTTTTTGAGTGCAGCTATGCAACACACAAAAAAATCTACATTTGTAAGTTCAACGTTCATGATAAAGATATTGCGCTAAAGTACTTCTGTTAGGTGAATTGAAAAATACTATTTCTTTTGTTTTGTTTTGTTTTTACAGTGAGAATACTTGTAATCAAAATAAATATAAAGTGAGCACTGCATACTTTGTATTCTGTGTTGTAACTGAAATCAATATATTTGTAAATGTATGATTTACATCACTGGGATGATTTAGTTGGGGATTGGTCCTGCTTTGATCAGGGGGTTGGACTAGATGACCTCCTGAGGTTCCTTCCAACCCTGATACTCTATGATTCTATGAAAACATCCAAAAATATTTAAATTATATTCTATTATTGTTTAACAGTGCAATTCATTAATTGCAATTGATTTTTTAACCATTTGACAATGCAAATTACTATTATTGGAATTTCCCTTTTGTGAAATTTCAAAATTTATCCTTTTCATTCTGTAATAGGATTTTTTTTTCCTAAACTTTTAGAATTTTATATGGAATGGTAATTTAAATTTTTGATTAGCTTTACTCAGAACTAGAAGCAGAATGAATAGAATAATAATTTTTTAAAAATGGGAGAAAGTGAGCCTTTCTTTAATAAAAGTGTATGGTTGTAATAATCTTTTGTATATTTGAAAACTAATAAATTCATGTGTGACATATGTATGGATTTATGGATATATGATGACTGTGTGTTTAAACCAGGTGTGTCAGAGGGAGTGAAAAAAGGTCTGCCTTAGACAAAGGAATGTCGGGAAAAGGTAATGAAGATCAATTTTTATGTGTGATAAATGAGGGGCAGGTGGTTAGTTCACTTTTCTGGACACCCAGTCAGCCAGTAGCTATAAAATTCTTCTTAGTAGCTGTTCTCTAATTGCTTTACCTGTAAAGGGTTAAAAAGTCTCACTGCTATGCATAGTAAAAGGAAGTGAGTGGGCACCTGACCAAAGAGCCAATGAGGAGGCTAGAAATTTTTAAAATTGAAAAAGACTCCCCTTTTGTCTGTTGTTTTTCTCCCAGGGAGAGGCTAAGCGGCAACAGCTATGCTGTAAGAACTTGGGCCAGATATGAAAAAATCATCAGTATCATACCTAGAAACTACTCATTTAAAACTCCAGTTATGTAAGTAGATCAGAAAATGTCTAGGAAGACACAATTAGGTTTATTCCTTTATTTCGTTATGGCTTGTGGATTCCTCTTGTGCTAACCCCAGGTGCTTTTGTTTTGCTTATAATCTTTACACTGGACCTCAAGAAAGCTATTCTTGGTGCATAATTCTTGTAGGGACTCTTTTAAAATCTAGCAATAGCTTTATTAATGTAATTTACTTTTTTAAGAATAGAATTGGATTTTTGTGTCTTAAGAGGTTTGTGCACATGTTCTTTAATTAGATGGGGGCAACAACTAATTTCCTTTGTTTTCTTTCTCAGCTCTTCCCTGAAGGAGTGGGGGTGAAAGGGCTTGAGGGTATCCAACAGGAAGGAATTCCCAAGTGTTTCCCACTTTTCCAGGCTCCTTAAATAGCTACAGGAGCCCCGCCTCAGCCTCCCCAGAGCTCCAGCAGCAGGGCTCCATGGGGACGGGAGCCCCATTGCTGGAACCCTAGGGAAGTGGCGGCGGGGCCCCGGCAGCTATTTAAAGAGCCCGGGTCTGGGCCGCCGCTGCTGCCCCGGGCCCTTTAAACTGCTGCGGAGCCCCCAGCAGGGGAGGTGGGGTTGGGCTGAGGAGGGGAGTGAGGGGGAGGCCGCTTACCGGTACGGGGGCTGGGTGGGGCTGTGCTGTGCTGGGGCTGGCTCTGACCCCCTACCCCAGCCCCGCCCATTCTTCCCGAGGCCCCGCCCCTTCCAAGGGGCAGAGCTGGCTCCTGTACCGGTAAGAAGCCTGATTTACTTTCATCCCTGGTTATATCAACAAGTAAAGAGGTATCTGATAAAACTTCAGCAGGAGAATCAGCATGTCTTAATTAATCAGACTTGGAGAGTTAGTTTTATTTAGATGTATCCAGTTCTTTGAGACTATTAACAACATGTTGGAGCTTTGTTGGTTCATCATTCTTGGATTAAATTGATTCATTAATGTCTTCTTAAAACTGGCATTGTCACCACCAGTCCTCTCCAGCTCTCACCAAGGCAGCTGATGTCTAAGTAGCCACCTACCTTCTTTTAGCCACCAAGAAATAGAACTCAATACTCCTTTCAGCACTGGTCCCAGGGAGGATGTGGATAGTGGGTTCTGTGCAGAGATGACTGAAAGCTGGAATTTGCATCTTGTTGGGAATTGATAGTCTGACATTGTTTTCAATTTGAATTGGGACAAAATGTCAAAATATTGATTTTTTTTTCATAGAATGGAAAGTTAAAAAAATAAACTGGGAAATGTTGAAATGAATATTTTGTGTTGACATTTTAGATTTAGAATTGATTGACATTCTGGAATCAGAATGTTTCATTTTGATTTGTTGAATCAAATTGAAAAGTTTGGATATGGTTCAACATTATTGTGTCTGCCTAAACTACCATAGTGCCTCATTGGGGTTGCAGTTTGGAGCCCCCTCTGAGCTGGGTTCCCTAGCCAGGCTACATTTCCCATGATGCACCATGGTGAGGTGACAGCCAGACAGAATAGTGCATCACTTGAAAGTCACTCTTAAGATGTCCTGTGGCACCTTAAAGACCAACAAAAGTATTGAAGCATAAGCTTTCGTGGGCTAGTATCCACTTCGTCGGATGCATGCAGTGGATACATGCATCCTACAAAGTGAGTACTAGCCCACAAAAGCTTATGCTTCAATACTTTTGTTGGTCTTTAAGATGCCACAGGATTCTTTGTTGCTTCTGAAAACCCAGACTTTGGGTATGGTTACACTTACAAGATTATAGCGCTATTGGTTATAGCGGTCCCCTTATACAGCAATAATAATAGCGCTATTGTATGTCCACACTGAGATGCTCCAGCGTTATAGCATGGCCACATTTGCGGCACTTAATATGGCATTAAGAGCAGCGCATTAGGGCATGTATCCCACAGTACACCTCTTCCTGATCTGGCGCAATGCCTTGTGGTAGGGGGGGCGTCACTTGTGGGGCATTCTATATCCTGTTTGAACTACCCATGATGCTTTTTGGCATATCCCAGCAATCCCTGTGTTTCCTTCCACCTCCGGTGCCATCTTTAAAGGGTTTCAGCAAGGCACGCTCCGTCTTCCATTGTCGAGTGCTGCAATGAATCCAGAACTGCTGAGGAACATGCTGACGACTGTCGCCAGCACATCTCTGTGTGCAGTGGAGTTATTCCTTGACATGCAGGATGACAGTGATGAGTCTGAAGACGAGATCGAAGCGGTGAACGCATTTGGCACGAAGCTTCTTGTCTCATTAACGGACATGCTCACGGCTGTTGAACGCCGCTTCTGGGCACGGGAAACGAGCACAGAGTGGTGGGATCGCATCGTCATGCAAGTCTGGGATGACGAGCAGTGGCTGCAAAACTTTCGAATGAGAAAAGCCATTTTCATGGGACTGTGTGCTGAACTCGCCCCTGCCCTGCGGCGCAAGGACACCAGACTGAGAGCTGCCCTCCTGGTGGAGAAGCGGGTGGCTATCGCGATCTGGAAGCTGGCTACACCAGACAGCTACCGATCGGTGGCCAACCAGTTTGGGGTTGGAAAGTCGACTGTTGGAGTTGTGCTGATGCAAGTGTGCAGGGCCATTAATCGCATCCTGCTACGAAAAATGGTGACTCTGGATAACGTGCATGACATCGTGGCTGGCTTTGAAGAAATGGGTTTCCCTAACTGTGGAGGGGCGATAGATGGGACCCATATACCTATTCTGGCGCCCGCCCACCTAGCTGAGGAGTACGTTAACCGAAAGGGGTACTTCTCCATGGTTCTCCAGGCGCTTGTGGATCACCGTGGGCGTTTTACTGACATTAACGCTGGCTGGTCTGGAAAGGTGCATGACGCACGCATCTTCCGCAACACCGGCCTGTTCAAGAAGCTGCAAGCTGGGACTTTTTTCCCAGACCAGAGGATCCCTGTGGGGGAAGTGGAAATGCCCATAGTGATTCTTGGTGACCCTGCTTACCCTTTAATGCCCTGGCTCATGAAACCCTACACAGGGAGCCTGGACAGCAGTCAGGAAAGGTTCAACTACAGGCTTAGCCGGTGTCGAATGACTGTGGAGTGTGCTTTTGGGCGTCTCAAGGCGCGCTGGCGCTGTCTTTATGGGAGGCTAGTCTTGGCCGAGGGTAGTATCTCCGCGGTTATTTCCTCATGCTGTGCCCTACATAATCTTTGTGAGCGGAAGGGCGAAGGCTTCACTCAGGCATGGTCCTCGGAGGTTCAACGCCTGGAGGCCACATATGCCCAGCCAGAGAGCAGGGTTCTTGGAGGGGACCAGCGCGAGGCTGTTAGGATCAGGGAAGCCTTGAGGGAGCATTTTGAGGCTGAAAGCCAGTTCTAAAGTGAGGTGCAGATGGAGGGAGGGAGGGAGGGAGGGAGCATTCTTTTAACAGGAACAGGCATTTGCTTTTCTGTAGCCTGTAATAATGTATGTACACTTAATAAAGAAACCAATTTATTAAGAAGACAATTCATGTATTGCACAGGTACTTCGGTTGCTGAAAGAAAATATTGTGATGCATGTGAGGGGGAAGCCAGGGGAGGTGCAATGGGGGTGTCATGGGGTCAGTCAGAGATCGGAATATGTCCGGGTCTCTGAGTCTCCAGTGCCCTCACAGTGGCCATGTCCCCTGAACCCCATTTGCGGAGGGCAGTAAGACATGTTATTAGGGGTAGACTGCAGTGGATAATGGTCCGGGGTTTGGGGGTTGTTCGGTGAAGACAGAGGGGTTGGAGGCAGCTGTGGATGGTGATAACCATTTGGCTGATGATAGTGGCCTGGAGGGTACAGAGGCAAAGAAGGGGAAGGGAGTTGGAGCAAATGATAATTGGGGTGGTGGGTGCAGAGCTTCTCCTCCTGAAGGGTGACAAGCCGCTGCATAGTCTGCAATTGAAGCTGCAGTAATGAGAGCAGCTTGTCGGTGCTTTTCCGGCGGTGAATCGCGTTCTCCTTCCGCACCTTCTCCCTCAACTTGCTCTCATTCTCCCTCCACCTCTGTGCAACTCGATTCTCCGTTACAGCCTGTTGCATTACTTGCTGTACAAGATCCTCTTTGCTCCTTCGTGCCCGCTTCCTCAGTCACCTGAGCCTCTCAGCTGTTGATAAGAGCGATGGCGAAGGGGTGAAGGACGACCCTTCTAAAATAAAAAGATACATTTAACAGTGGTTCCCTTGTAAAGAGCAGACATGCCTATCATTCCCCCGCATTCCCTGTTTGCCTGTCCCGCAGACAGCACAGATACAGCAACGGAGCCCCTGCCATGGTGAGTGTACTCCAGAGGCAAGGGAAATGATTTTTTCCCTGGCCAAGAAAAGCTGTGCCGGGGGAGGGGGTGGGGAGTGCCGGTACGTTGCAGGAGCCACAGTGTGAGCAGCAGGCAGGGGGAAGGATTTCTTCCCTGCCCTGAAAAGCTGTGGCAGGGTAGGGGGTGGGGAGTGCCGGTAAGTTGCAGGAGCCCCACTCTGAGCAGCAGCCAGGGGGAAGGATTTCTTCCCTGCCCTGAAAAGCTGTGGCGGGGGTGGCGGGGGGTGGAGTGCCGGGAAGTGGCAGGAGCCCTACTCTGAACACTGTTCCAACATTCTCCGTAGGTGTTTGTCCTGGAAGATATCTCGTTGCTTCGAGTCACTGAGGAGCAAAGGGAAGGGATTTTATTAAGATGCGGCTTCTGCCCAGGGCCATATGCAGCTTGCCTATGTGCAGCAATGCTCCCCCCACCCATTGTAGCACAGTGGCAGGGACTAGTGACCGTGACCGGGACGGGGACCACGCTGGCTCTCCCGGGAAACCTGCGCAGGTGCATTGCGAGTGCTCTTATTGAGACCTTTGAAGAGGTTACTGATGATGACTACCGCGATGTGATAGACTACATCAATGCTCTATTCCACATGTAGGCAAGCATGCAAGCATCCCTTTCCACCCCAAGCTGCCTGCCTTCCCCATAGAAAAGCAGCTTTACCTCCGCAATGCACTTCTGAGCTGGCCCCTGCAACCGCCGGACGCTGTGGCTGGCCGCCCTCCTCCTGGCTTTAGAGGAGAGCTCCTGGCTGCATGCCCCCCTGCCCTCCTCCTGGCTTGAGAAGAGCTCCAGGTGGAATGCCCCCCTCATCCCTTTCCACCCCAAGCTGCCAGCCTTCCCCATAGAAAAGCAGCTTTACCTCCGCAATCCGCTGCTGAGCTGGCCCCTGCAACCGCCGGACGCTGTGGCTGGTTGCCCTCCTGGGTTGAGAAGAGCTCCTGGCTGCATGCGTCCAGGGACTCCTCCGTGCCCTGGGTCGCTGCCGCCTCGTCCTCATCCTCCTCCTCTTCTTCATCCTCCTGGTCTTTGTCCTCCTCCTCACCCCCTCCTTCACTGGTGGGCTGGGAAGTGTCCATGGTGGTCGGTGGAATGACCGTGGGATCACCACCAAGTATCGCGTGCAGCTCCTTATAAAATCTGCAAGTCACCGGGGCTGCCCCGGAGCAGCCGTTTGCCTCGCGGGCTTTGCGATACGCATTCCTAAGCTCCTTTACCTTAACATGGCACTGCAGAGTGTCCCGCTCATGGCCTCTTTCTGCCAAGGCCCGTGATATCTGCCCATAGGTGTCAAAATTCCTGCGGCTAGACCGCAGCTGAGACTGAACAGCCTCTTCCCCCCAACAGCTGATGAGGTCCAGCACCTCACTATTGCTCCATGCTGGGGATCGCCTATTGCGAGGAGGCATGGCACGTGGAGTCATGATGATCAATCAGAATGATCACCTGCAACGATTCCCTGAGACCACACCACGCAATCAATCAGATCAATGAGAATGATCACCTGCAACGATTCCCTGAGAGCACGCCATGCTTGGCTGGAGCAAACAGGAAGGGGATTTTCAAATTTCCCTGAAACTTTAAAGGGCGGGTCTGACGTGTGGTCACCTGAGGACAGGACAAAAGAGTTTGCAAGTGATGACCAGAGTGGCTCGAACGGGAATTATGGGACGGGCTGGAGGCCAATTAATGTGCAGTGGGTGTCCACATTCTTCCTGTAGCGCTACAGCAGCTGCGCTACAGCCCTTATTCCCCATGCGGAGGTGGATTAATAATAGCGCTATAACTCAGCGGTTATAGCGCTCTTAGTGCCTTGCCAGTGTGGATGGGGAGGAGGTTATAGCGCTCGTGGGGGCTTTATAGTGCTATAACGTACCAGTGTAACCATGGCCTAACACGGCTACCCCTCTGACTCTTAAAATGATCCCTAAATTGAGATTTTCAACTTTACAAATGCTCCCTGAGACAATGGGGAGGAAGGGGTGGGAGAAACCTTCCAGGGAGAAGTCATTTTTCCTCACTGAATCCAACAGAGATCAAGGCAGATTACATAAAGGTGAACCCAGACTTTTATGAAGATTCAGGGAAAAATGGATAGAAGAAAACAATTGTCTGAAAGGCCTTTTACCTCCTGATTGTTCCTCCACATCTGGGGTGTTCTCCCTCTGATCTTCACATATATAACTGCTTGTGGGAGCATGAGAGAAATGTAGGACATGGCGGGATGGGCAGGGGCTAGAAAGCCCTCAGTGGGGACTGGCAGAAGAATGAGTGAGACCAGGAATTATGTGCCCTTCTTTGACAGTCTCTTTACTCCTCTCATTGTTTGTAAGGTGTACCTGTCAGACAGGCCTGCCCAGACATGCCATGCTGAAAGCTGCTGCATCCAGCTACCCCTGAATTAGATTATATTTTCCCAGCAAGCTTGCTGTAAGGTCCCACTTCCTTAGCATCCAATACATTTAAATTTAGACATCAAAAGATCCCTTTTTTGTTTTCTATTTTGTGTTGCTCTGAGCAGGATGTCTGGTAAAGCTGCCTGCAGGTGCCAGATGCAGATTAAGTGGAATCTTCAGGGGTGAAGCTTCTCCCATCCTGACTTGACTGACAGGTGTGATTCTGCCTCCAAGGGGCTGCAAGACCCTTTTGTCGTGAATCTGCAGACTTTCCCCGTGAAGAAGGATTAATAATATTGTTCTTGACTTCTAAACCTTAAATGAATTCTGTATTGATAACTTGCAATTTGTATTTTGGGGAAACAGCTCACATATGTCAGCCCCTCAATAAGAAATCCCCATGTTTCCCACAAAGTGTGTATTGTGAGTGGTTATGCTAAATACTGCTTAAGAGTGATTTACATGTAATCTGAAATGTGTATTTCACTCTGATATTGTTTATTGTACATACCTTATGAGTTATGGTAAAAAGGAAAAGACATAACAAGCTTGTTTTAGAAGGTGACATAATGGACATTAGATGATGGCAAACAAATTTGTCTATTAGAAAAAAAAGGGTGGGTGAGTTATATAACAAAAAAAGACAGGGAAAACCTTCCTGATCTGCCTTCTTGGGGTGAAATATGTAACAGACTGGAGGCAGAAGCGACTTTCCATTATTTATGTGATTAAGGTCAAGCCATATCAATCTTATAACTGGCTTTTAGGGCCTGCTTATTGTAACTTACCCTAGTGTCATTTTGCTGACTTTTTAAGGTTTAATTTGAATGACCATTTTATTTATCATCAATTTCAATCTCTTTTTGTCAAATTGCACATCCTTCATTTTTCTGTTTGCAGCTTAGCAGGATATTTTGTTATGCTTCTATTACTTTGATTTTTTATTCTATTGCATTGCACCCCCAACAGATTTTAGTGTAGGGCTTGATGCAAGATTGCTTCCAGGGAAAGGTTCATAAGAGGAAGATATGGGAGGAAACATACTAATCTGTTTGTGGAGTTTTGTCTAGATCATTTAATTGTAGTTGGAGGTTGTCTCCTGTTCTCCCACAGGATAGTCAGAGTATTCTGTCCACAGCAAACATGTATCATAGGTCTAACCATCAGTGGATCCATTTAGTAGTGTAAGAGTACCTGGTCTAGTGGAGTAAGCCTAGGACAAGGAAAATCTAGACTCCTAAGAATGCTGGTGTTAATGGATTCAATTTTGTTATGGGTTGAGTTAAAACCTTGATGAAACTCATGGGTGAATGTGTCCTTAATACAACATTTCTCTCAGAGACAAGGGTCTCCACCTAAAATAAGTCAAAGCTACCTGTTGTTTTTGGTTCCTCATCATTCAAAGAAACATTATATTGTTAATTTCTTCTAAATAAGCAAGATTGCATCAAAGATAATACCAACTGCCATCATCAATTTATGCTCCCAACTGGGAACATCGCCTGGGTTCCAAGCTTTCCTAGCTGCTCAGGTCAGAAAGGAGTAACACTAATTCTTCCTTTGGAACTACATCTTTAGTAAAGTGACTTCACCGTTCTGGCCAAGATTTTCGAAAGTGGCTAATGATTTGTGTGTACTTCAAGTTTTGTATTCTGAGCTTGAAACATGCTAAAGTGGCCGGAGTATCAGGAAATATTGAGTATCCTGTCACTCAGAAAATCAAACCCCTTTAACACATGTTGATTTAAAGCTGAACACATATTAAAGGGGTCTGATTTTCAAAATGTAGGTAACCAACATGAATATTCAGGCACCTAGAGGGGGTCTGAAGCTCAGCAACCAAAAACTGAGGCACGCAAAATCATTATTCACTTTCTGGAGGTAGGGGAAATCAAGCCTCTTGCCTATATTTACCAGTCACTGAAATGGGAATAAAAGTTCTTACTTCCTGGCAGAACACTCCGACATTAAGACTATTAAGTAATGTTTGTAACAAAAACACTCTGTAAGTGCTTTAAACAAAACAAAAAAAATCCCCACTAGAAATCACACAAAACCTTCCAATGACCAGGGCCTTAGCAGCTGCCAGAGATGCAACGTTTAGTAGAGCTAGTTGGAAAATGTATCAGATACCTTAAATGTTGACAATGGCACATACATCAATGGATAGAATATATCACGAAGTGATAAAATTTACAAGCGATTAAGATATTAACTGGTTAATCCCATTCCACCCAATGAAGTTATTCTTTGCATATTTATCATCTTGTAATGTACCACATATTGTATTAGAGAAGTAAAATCCCACAAGTATGTTACTTAAAGTATCAGAACATATCACAAAACTGTAGGTTATCAAACTAGACAGTGAGTATACCATAAAAGAACGAAACAACAACAAACTAAAACCAAATCCTGAGTGGAACCATGATTTTTTGTCATTATTTTTAGAAGCCCAGGCACTAGTCATGTCATCTAGTCCAGAGATCTTTGTGTTGCACATAGATGATTTAATGGTCTGTAGGAATAGGGAGCCTTATTTTGTTTAGTGATAAAAGTGTCATTAAAATTGTATTGGCAAACAGTGTAATTTCTAAGAAATACATCAAGTGGATTAGTGCATTTTTAATAAGCTAGTCTTAAATCATTTGAGGAGTGAGGGTTACGATTTGAAAACAACAGATCTAGGCTAAGTTTTAAATTATGAATATAAATACAATTAATAATATAACTTAAGCAGATCATATATGAAATGCATATGATCTGGATGGGCTGAATATCAGGGTTTCTCTAGATTAATGATAAAGGTAGGAGGGCCAGCTCTTCTCTTAGCTACAACTCTGTGCATGCATATTTGAGGACAGAACTGCACCCCTAGAGACTATTTTAGATGTAATTTTATGTGTCAGAAATAAGGCTATGAAAAATAGGGCTGATGTATGAAAACATCAGAGGTGTCATGATCAAATACCAGATTTCAAAAGCTTTTGTGACATAACACATCCCCAAAGAACTGAAACTCAAAAACATTGAGAAGTTAATGGCATACAGATTAATGCTCTAGCATTGTTATTGACGTTTTAGATATAAAATAAAAAAAAATATGTAATGCCTATGGTGAGGGGCTTAAGGAGAGATAGTCACATCTTCCTAAACTAAAAAAAAAAAAACTACCTCCCCACACAAACACCTAGGAAGATTTCTTTTTTTTTATTTGCCTTCCCCTTGTCACTCCCTTTCATAACCAATTAATCTTCTCATTGTTACTATCCTCTGAAAAGTGAGGAAGGCTGATTGGAAACCAGAATTATTGGTAGGGCAGGAGAGGGTTCTTTACTCCTCAGTCCCCCACCCAAAAGCATGAAAGTGATGAAGACTAAAGGGAGCAGGTTAGACAAAGGGATTCTTTATCTTCCTCCCTTTCTCTCAAGAAGAAAGGAGCTGCAAAGGATCAACTGCAGGAATCCCTTTCCTCCTTCAAGGTCTGGGGGGAGGTGAACAACAATGAATCCAGCAAGAAGTGTTTCCTTTGTTCTCATTGCCAGGGGTCAATGGGGAGGGCAGCAACGGACAGCATCAGAAGAAGAGAGGTGTTCTTCATTCTGCTCTCCCCATGATGGGTGGAAAATAAGGAACCAGTGGGAAGGGCTTCATATTCTCTCAAGAGAAGAAGTGAAGAAGCCAAATGATATTATTTGGTTTCCTACTGCAGATTCCATTGGCAGCACTGTAGAAGCAGCTCAAGTTTCCTCAAGAGGTTATGTTCTCATCTAACCTTTTTTTGAACATCACAACAAACAAACAGTGTTCCCCACTTAAGAAGATGAGACATTAATTGGATTTCTAATGTCAAAACAAACAAGTGAGTGAACAAAACAAAAGTGAGAATTAGCTCCCACTCTGCCTAACACACTGATAAGCCATTTATATATATGTATGTGTGTACGTACACACACACACACACAGAGTTGGCTTTGCAATTCACATTTAAAGTGGTTTTGTAAAGGTGTGCCAATATCAGCAGGTTTTGGTCTGAAATATCCACAATAGTGTCCTGAATGTAAACAGAATGTTTTGTCATTATCTATATATGACCATTTACTAATATAGACTTACCTGCAGTGAGCTAAACAAGTTTATATTAAGAAGATGGGGAAGCTGACTAGAACAAACAATAGCATGGGCCTATAATTTGTGAATGTTGTCGCTTGTTAATTGTATTTCATTATGTCCATTTAGACTGATGTTGAAACAAGCAAAAAAAAAAACCCCAAAAACAGAGAACAAAAATTCATAACAGGGTACAAAAATATATCACACAATCCTCGGATCCCTGCCCCACACTGCTTCAATCTAAACAGACAAATGAGTGTAATCCCTATTTTACAGATGAGAAATGGAAGATCAAAGAAATTATTAGGTGATTAGCTCAAAGTTACACTAAGAGTCTATACCAGAGCCAAAAACTGAACTTGATCTCCTGAGTCACAGTTCATTGTCTCAGCCATAAGACATCCTTTATCTATGGGCCAGAGTTGTTTAGGTAAGTGGTTCCCTTAACAATACATTTTGTTTGCTAAAAAACCCTCCATTTTCTTTCTATTTCCTTAATATAAGCTGTGACTTCACTGTCATGTCTGAACTGAGAATGTCTCTTGCATTTGATATCAGCTGGAACAGGAGACATTCAGCATGCTTCTTTCAAGTACCAACTTTGTTAATACTTACTGCTACTCCCAGTTTACTTCATTATATTTACCATTCAGTAGCATGTCATTCTGCATGTATATCATCTGCACACTACAGTGTAGTCTGTTAATATCCATTCAAATATTTAAACACGTGTCCTGGGCATGGAATGGTTACAGCGGCAGGGAATGAAAAAAATCTTAACATTCTTGCAACTTTGACTGACTACTTTCTGAAGAGGCAAAATTCTATGTACCAGATGATGTCTATCCCAGAACTGCTAATGCTGTAAAATATTCAAAGAATTATTCTTTCTTTACCATTGAAACTTACCCAAATCCTAAAAAAAAAGAAAAAAAAAGATAACCCTCTCAATAAAAAATAAATAGAATTATTTACTTATGGAAAATTCTGGAGAACAGAAAATAAAAGTATTCCGTTTTTGTGCAGCAATATGTGTTTCTGAAAACTGTGCTTGCCTAAAGACAGTGTGGATAGAGACAATAGTAAGAATGAAGAAACATTTCATGTTTCCATGGCTTCTGCTGTTTCTGCCATAGAGGATTCATAAACATTTATAGGGTTTCTAATTATATTAATACATTTAAATATCATGCAAATCCTGGGCTGTCAGTGTTTGATGCCACATTAAATGACTTGCTTTGGGCACCACAGTAAACAGGCTGTTGAATGTAATTTTCTATGGTCATATTTAAGAGAAAACCTTTTATGAGATTGTGCATGTAGGTGATTTGAGAGGCTAGGTTTTTTTTTTCACCTTGGAATTTCTTTGAATCACCTACATTTAAGAAAGGGAAATTCATTTGCTTAAACTTTGAAGAGGTCCACAGTCTGTTCCATTATATTGCCTTTTTGTGAAAGAAACACTGGGTTGTCTTGATTGCCAGTATTAATATATGAGTTGACAAAGGTTTTATTGTATGAACTGTAATTAATTTTGTTTGGACTAGTATTTTGGCTCTGAGAAGATTAGACAATAATAAAATGTTGGAGGATTACAGGAATAAATTCTTTATCTGACAAAGTTAATTTAGCTTTTAACAAGGACCTGGTTAGGGTTGCCAGGTGCCCTGTTTTCGACTGGAGCAGCCAGTTGATTAGGGACCCTGGTGGCTCCAGGCAGCATTGCCATTAAAAGTCCAGTTGGTAGTGTAGCAGGACGAAAGTAGGCTCCCTGCCTACCCTTGCTCTGCGCAGCTCCCGGAAGCAGCGGCATGTCCCTCCAGGTCCTAGCTTCAGAGGCAGACAGAGAGGATCTGCACACTTCCCAGCCCAAATGCTGGCTCCGCAGCTCCCATTGGCTGGGAACCGTGTCCAAAAGGAACTGTGGGGGAACTGCTTGAAAATGAGGGTAGTGCCTGAAGCCCCCTGGCCATCTCTGCACCTAGGGGCTAGAGGGAAATGCCAGCTGTTTCTGGGAGCCACCTGAAGTAAGCACCACCCAGAGCCCACACCCCAAACTCCCTTCCACACCCCAACTCTGAACTCCCTCCCGCATCCTGAACCCCTCATTTCCGGTCCCATCCTGAAGCCCGCATCCCCAGCTTGAGCCCTCACAACCTGCTGCACCCCAGCTCCTGTCGCAGCCTAGTGAAAATGAACGAGTGAGAGAAGGTTGGGGAGAATGAGTGATGGAGGGAGAGGGGAATGGAGCTGGCAAAGGTGGAGCATCAAAGAAGGGGCAGGGCAGAGGGCAGAGCAAGGTTGTTTGGTTTTCTGTAATCAGAAAGATGGCAACCCTACAGTAGGTCAAATTTGTTATACTTCACAACTTAAGGTAATCACCATGATTTCCTTTGGACATAGGCTGAAGCTGTCCCTACATCCATGTTCCATTGACTCATCTGCATATTCATAGGGTATAAAATTAGGGCCAGTAAGTACCATGAATTTGCGTTTTCAGTTTTAGAGCCTTTAGAATTTTGCCTGATAAGAAGTGGGCCCTTAAAGTGGAAGAGGATGTTTCTAAATGCATGAGGTTTTGTTTCTTTGTTTGTTTAATGAGTGAGCATATGCTTTATACATTTTTCAGTGTGAATAGTTTAGTACATTGTAGTGCTGAAGCATGAGAACTTTTTCAAGATGCTGTTTGGCTAGAAATAAGACCAAACCTCTGTAACTTAAGATATTGCTCTGCTAAGAAGACTGTGATGAATCTGCCTAATGTAGTTTATATTTTTATATATTACAGTATGTTGCCTTTTATTTTGTGCAATAACTGTAAATTTACTTTTACAGTTATAGAAATTATAGGAATTTAGTAATAACACCTTCAACAGAACTACTGTTTTTCACAGAAAAACATATTTATGGAATTACGTGCACTAATATTATAGACCCTATATTATACAAAGGTTGCAACTAAGCTTTTATTCTGGTAGATTTTGTAAGTCTCATCAGTTATTAAGTTTAATTTACATAAGAATGGCCATACTGGGTCAGACCAAAGGTCCATGTAGCCCCGTATCCTGTCTTCTCACTGTGGCCAATGCTAGGTGGTTCTGAGGGAATGAACAGAACATGTTGGGCAAGGATGGTGCCTCTAGTCTCTGTTTGCCAGAATCTGGGAATAGGTGACAGGGAATGGATCACTTGATGATTACCTGTTCTATTCATTCCCTTGGGGGCACCTAGAACTGTTGGAAGACAGGATATTGGGCTATATGGACCATTGGTCTGATCCAGAATGTCCTTTCTTATGTAGAACAGGTAATCGTCAAGTGATCCATCTCCTGTCATCCATTCCCAGATTCTGGCAAACAGAGGGTAGGGATGCCATCTATGCCCATCCTGGCTAGTAACCATAGATGGATCATCCATGAATTTATCTGGTAGTGTAAAAGAAAGGCTTTCAGAGTCTGTGGTGGTCTCAGTCTTATTTGAACTAAAATATTGACATAAATCAACATATTTACTAATATTTTATGAAGTATATGTTAAGGTAATGTTTATGCAAAAATTATGAATCCCTAGGACTTAAATTTTGGAGAAGTTTCTTATGAAAAAAAAAGAGAGAGAACACCTCCTCCTCACACCTTCCCTCCCCCAGATAAGGCAATGTTGTGAACTTTACCATAAGAAAAATACTATCCTTTTTCTGAAAATGAAAACAAGAGCATTTTTCTTTTGTTATGAAAATGTTTAGGTGTTTGTTGCATCTAAACATGGCTGAAGCTTGAAATTTTGCAGAAGTCTGGTGCCTCTGTTTGAGAAATATACATTTTGAAAGGACGTTTGGTTATTTGACAGCATCACACTGTGCAAGTTCAGAACTCCTTATACATAAATGTAAGAAAGATGCAATCTCCGATCTCTCAGCATGTTTGCAGTTCTTGATATTTGAAAGAACTCATACATTTATAGGCATGCACAATCATTCTTACACATACAAGAGCATCCACTGAGATTTGAAACTTGTTAAGTAGTGAGACCTGACGATATTTATAAGTATCATTCAGGAAGTGTACTAATCATCGGAAAATTTTAACCCAAGTGTTGAATATACTAGACCCTTTTACTAACTCTCTAGCCCTCCTGAACAGTTCTACTTGTATGATTTTATAAGCAGATTAGAGTTTATGTGGTAACAAACTTAAAGAATGATATTGGATATGTATAGCTGCAGCTTCAGATGGAAGGATGGTTATAAATCCAGTTGGGGTTTCGTGGCACCTCAGCATAAATACCAGGATGCTAGACACTGAAACCAACATGTACCGAAGCTGTCCAAAAGATATACGTTTGTTTAGTAAGGCTGTATACATGTGGACCCTGTTCCACTGGAGAATTACACAGGAGAGCAGAGCTCTGCTGTGCTCACGCTATACTCTAATATGCCATAGGCTGCCAATTAGGGGAGGGGAAACATCAGACAGGATCTAATCCAGCACACTTGCCCTAGCAGGAAGTCCCCTTCTGACAGGAAAGTTGTCTGCTGGGCAGTTTTTAGTCACTTTGCAACTTTTGAATGTCAAAGAGGGGCTTTATCTGAGTAAAAATTCAGCCCTTCATTCCCATGCTAGTGCTGAAACTCACTCATTTTGGGACAGTCAGACATGCCTAAATACCTAGCATCATGTACCAGCTGGAGCTGTTAAGACCTAGATGGGTGTAGAATGCTACCCCATCGGATTTTCTAGTATTTCAAACACTGGCACATGGGTAAATTAATACATGAAGCAAATGACAGAGAAGAAGCAAGACCTCTCTCCCCCTACCTTATGTAACCTATATATATACAGATACAACATGGAGATATAGATAGATAGATAGATAGATAGATAGATAGATAGATAGATAGATAGTATCTCTCCATGTTGTATCTGTGCTGTATCTAAAATGAACACTCAGACTTCATCCATTGCTAAAAATGAACTAAAACAAAAAAAGACCTTTCTAGATTTCAGCTCAGCTCCATATTGGGAGCTTTGTTGGACCAAAACTTGAAGAAGTTGAAGGGATTTTTATACTATAAAAAGGTCTTCAATCCTTTTTTTAAAAAAAACAACTCATAAATAACAAACATGATAGAACAAAAATATTCATACTTGACATATAATTAATGTGGTGTGAAAATTTAGAGAAACTTTTAAAATGAAAAATGTTAGCAAATCTGTCCATGTCATGTTCTATTAAATATGCACATTTCTATAGAATTTGTGCTGAATTTAGAAATAAGTTCTTCTCACCTCTGTTGAGAAGTAGATGTCATTAGTGCCAAAACTCCTGTTGTATATGTGATAGGGTGTGAGAGTTTGGTGATCGCTGGGTCTGAATGCTTCATGATGTGGAATGAGCCTAGGACTAGGTTATAAGAAGCAGCTGCAGCAGCATTAGAGCAACATCTGGAGGTCACAACTGAGATCAGGGCCCCATTGTGTGACACTCTGTACATACACATAAGAGACAGTCCCTTGGATTATGATTCCCTCCAGACTGCGGCCAGAGTATCCCCTTAATTGCCAGTGTTGGTTACATAAAACATTATTGCCTGCCCTGGGCACACCAATCACACTTTATCCTTCTGGAAAGCTAATGATTAAATTACCACTTTGAATCATAGACAATACTCCAGGAACTCATGCTATAGGGACAGTTATAACTGGGGAAAAGCTTTACCTCCTTCAAAGCTTCCTTGTGTTCCCTCTGTCTGTTTCATTCAGCTGTTGTCTCTCATTTAATACTTGAGGGCAATTAACCATCTGAACAATTTACCCACTGATGTGGCAGATTCTCTGTCACTTAGGCCTAGATGCAGAAAAGCAGTTAGGCAGTGTGCTACTGAGCACCACAGTGCCTAACTTTTAGGTGCCTAACAAAATTAATGATATTAACAGAGCATGAGTTAAGTGCCCAAGCCCCTATACAATGAATGTGGAAACATAGGCACTTTAAAGTGCAATTTGTAAGAAAACCAAAACGCAGCATGCTAGGCAGGGAGCACGCTCTCTCAGGCCCATATAGATGTATATGCAAGAGAGAGTGCATGTGAAAGAGAACATATACAGGCATATAAATGATTCTATAGACGAGATTAGGGCACTTACCCAGGATGTGAGACAGAGAGTCCAGTTTGCTTTCTTCAGTGACTAATTATTTATCTACAATGAAACAGCCTCAACAGGATAGTCTGAGGGAGGATCACCTCAGAATATCCCACAGCCCAGTGGTTGGAACACTCACCTAGTAGACAGCAGGTCCCTGTTCCAATCCCTCCTTCTGCTCAGGTGGATAGGGAGACTTTAATCATGAGGTCTTACATATCCCAGCAGCATACTCTAACCACTAGGCTAAAAGTTGTGAGTGAGGTGGTCCTCCACCCCCAGCTATTTTGTGACAACTTGCCTGTGAGGCCCACCAAGTAGAAGCCCACTTATCATTCCAACTGGATTGGCCCCCATAAGTAATTTAGGCAGACAAACCCCAACCGTACTCCAGTCTGTGAATCATTCTGGGGTCTAAGTAAGAGATAGGTACTTGCCATCAGAAAGAAACATAACTGCTAGGGAAGTATTACTGGAAAAAACACATACATACAGGGAGTTTAATTGTCTATGATGTTCAGCAGGCCTCACTGCAATGAGCAAAATGCCGAATAGTGGGACTTAGATTCCTCACTGCTTTTATGCATCCAAGTCTTAGTCTTTAAATCAAGACCAAAAGTTTTTCTTAAACATATTCTATAGCTTAAACAGAAATTATGGGCTTTATGTAGGAATCCTTGGGTGATGTTTGATGGCCTGTGTTACAGAAGAGTACTGAAAAGATCATAATGATCCTTCTGGCATCTTAAAAAAACAATCTATGCCTTGACTTAGACTGTAAGGTCTTCACAGCAGGGACCATTTTTTTGTTACGGGATTGTGTAGCACCTAGCATAATGAGGCTCTGATCCCTGATTGGAGACTCTACACACTACTGTAATAGTTAGACTACTACTACTAAAAAAGCCAACCCACTCTACACAAATGGTAGCCCACACCTTAGATTGTGTATTTACATTGCAATAGTGCCCAAAGGCCCCATTTTTGTAGGTACAGTACAGTAACACTTGGTCACAGTTCCAAAAGATCAGATGCAACAGGCAAGCATAACAGACAAGGAGGTGAAAAGAAGAAGTGACCAAGAAATGATTATAAACATTTATCAACCAAACTATTTAAAATTAAGGCCCAAAAGATTATACAAAATAGAGCTGCATGTTTTCATTAATATATTACTTTCTCAGGAGGCCATAGCTACAGTAAATGAAAATACTTCCATAGGGAAACAAGGAAATGAAGTGCTAGCAGTGGGCCATCTAATCAAACATTCAATTATTGACCCATATATTTTCATTTAATGAAAAGCAGACTGTTTATAACCAAATTATTTGTTCTTCTTGTGTTGTTTTCCTTGGAAATATATATTACTAGTTGTGTTAAAAACAAGGCTGGACTATTTACTTGCAAAAAACAAAACAAAACAAAACAAAACCCCACCAACAACTATTATTTATTTGATCAAGGAAACCTATTTACTGTCAGACAGCCAGTAAGATTTACATATTCAGTTAAAGCAGGGATCAGCAACCTTGGCGTGCGGACCCCCAGGATAAGCACCCTTGGCTGGCCCGGCCGGTTTGTTTACCTGCTGCGTCTGCAGGTTCGGCTGATCGCGGCTCCCACTCCGGTCCAACGGGGGCTGCGGGAAGTGGCAGCCAGCCCCGGTCCACTTCCTGCAGCCCCCATTGGACCAGAGCAGTGAACCACGGCCAACAGGAGCCGCAATCGGCTGAATCTGCGGACACAGCTGGTAAACAAACTGGTCGGCCCGCCAAGGGTGCTTACCCGGGGAGGGGAGGGGGGCATGCCAAGATTGCCAATTCCTAAATTAAAGCATGGAGACAAAAAGCTAAGTTTTCAATTCTTATTTGTGTATTACCTGGAATAAGTTATTTCATATTTGGAAGTGATTCTCCTATTAGAATCAGTGTAACAATATCTACAATTTACATAGTGTATTTTACCTTTCAGATAAGTTTACAAACATTAACTCCACGTGCATTAAATCCCCTCATAACAGCCTTGTGAAAAGCAAATTTACCTACATTTTCTGATGGGGAAAAGGGAGTCAAATAGGAAACAATTTGCCCAATGCCATATGTTAGAACTGGGAGCAAAACTCTCCTGTTTTAGCCTCCAGTTGGGTATTTACATCACTAGACCTCATTTTTCAAATCCAGTTTCCCATAACAACACTAAAAATTTGGCAGTGCAGAAAAAGTATTAAGTATTTTCAAACGTCATTGGTCATTTAAGAATATAAGAACAGCCTTGCTAGTAAGAGCTATGGTCTCTCTAAACCAGTATCTTGTTTTTAATAGTGGCCAGTGCCAGATGCTCTAGGGGGAACGGACAGAACAGGACAATTTTGAGTGATCCACCCCCTATTGTCTGATCTCACTTTCTGCAGTTGGAGGATTCGGGACACCCATAGCATGGGGTTGCATTCCTGACTATCATGAGTAATGGATATTGATGGATCTATGCTCCATGAACTTCCCTAATTTTTTGTGAACCCATTTATACTTTTGGCCTCCACAATGTCTCATGGCAACAAGTTCCACAGGGTGATTGTGTCGTATATAGTAGTATTTCCTCTTGTTTGTTTCAAACTTGTTGCGCATTAATTTGATTGTGTGACCCCCGACCCCGGATTATTGTGTTATGTGAAGGGATAAGTAACACTTTCTTATTCACTTTCACTACACCATTTTATAGACCTCTATCATATCCACTCTTATGCATCCAGTCCAGCTTCCAATGAACAAGTTTCCATATCCCAAAATGATGTGCTCCAAGTGGATTCTTCTTATCAATCACATCAGAAGTACTGTACCAAGTCCCAGATATCTCTAGGAACTAAAACAACAGTAAGAGAAACCAACCAAACTAGAAGTACTATTATAGAGAAATATAGAAAACAAAAACCTGGCTGCAAAGTGTGTTACTATGGTTCTTTGATATAAGACATATACATGTTTAGAAAGAAAACTCCTTCCCAGACACAGACTGTGCACAGGAGAAGCCTCTTCACCCCCACTCTCAGGTCTTAGGAACCAGGTGAAATCTCTTTCCTCATCCTTACCACTTGGGCTTAGGAGAAAATTGTAAAGAGGAGCCAGCCAGAGACTCCAGATGAGATGGGCAGTAGCAATGAAAGCAGGGACCTCTGGGCATTCAGAAAATTTTTTACAGCTTTCACTGAAATTTATCCACTCTGTGCTGGCTGATTGTTTGCATCAACCCTTCTCTTCCCTCGGAACCTCTTCACATCAGCATTACTACCCTCTTCTCCACTTGCCCTATCTCCCTCATCTTCCTCCCTTTCAGTATACCCTCTCCCTTCAATATCCCTCCTAACTAAACACCCCTAAAAAAACAAAAAAATATCCACCACACGTCTAACAACATACCATTTGCTGCTATCACACTCTCACTCTGCTGCCACTTTCCCCAGTCTGATTGTTGTCTGCATCAAGTATTTGGCTCAAGCCCAAACTCAAGTCCTTCAAGTCCTGGT
This sequence comes from Dermatemys mawii, assembly GCA_007922305.1. Taxonomy (NCBI): domain Eukaryota; kingdom Metazoa; phylum Chordata; order Testudines; family Dermatemydidae; genus Dermatemys; species Dermatemys mawii. Next base: position 30,745,960 of record ML677333.1, read on the forward strand.
CTCCAAGGTCTTCCTTTTTTTTGGTGGCTGGTAGGAGAACCCTAGTCTTCCCTCTTCTTTGAGCTCTAGACAAAGGATCCTGTATTAAGCAGACTAGGTCTGTCTACTCAAGTCTGCTGCTTCCTCCCTGGGCTACTTCTTACCTTGTTCATCTGAAGACCTCCCCAATAGCCTCTTCTAGGGCTCACTGTGTACCTGCATTCCTCTCAGGCTTCCCAAAGTCTTAGGCTTCGCCCTTCATTTACAGCTATAGTCCACAGGAGTCTGCCAGAGATTCCTAGTAAATCCTGAACCAAAAAATATAAACTGAAGCCAGTTCCACTCTCCCCCAGGGTTAAACTTTAGCCCTGCATAAATCTTCCCCCAAATGCGGCTCCTTAGCTGAATACCAACACTCCAACGCTGATTCCCTGGAGACTTGCCCCAATCTTGAAATCTACCACAGGAGCTAACTCTTTTGGCCTTTTTAAATTCTTTTTTTCTCCCCAATTCAAGCAACCCATGCTCACAGAGCAAAATCTTCTCTTTCCTGTGTCTCCTTTTAGCTAAATTGTCTGAGTCCTTTTCTAAGGAAACCTGACCTCTTTTGAGGTGGCCTAGCTAACTGATCTTCTTAACACCCTACCAACTATGTTAATTCAGCTCTCAAATTCCTGGTAAACCTCCCGAATCAGTGAGGGGGTTTGAACTTCATCACAATAGAGACAGACTCTTTGTTGTGTTTGAACAGCACACTTTAGGTGCTACTATAATTTAAATATTTACTATGGCTAATTTACTGAATCAAATATAGAAATCTCATATATAGGAATGACTTCCTGAATTGGGACTTATATTTCAAACAAACAAACAAAAACAGAAAAAAAACAGTTTAAGCATAAGCCTAGTGTAAAGTCCGATAACTAAATTAATAAATCATAGAGTCATAGCATATCAGGGTTGGAAGGGACCTTATGGGGTCATCTAGTCCAACCCTCTGCTCAAAGCAGGATCAATTCCCAACCAAATCATTCCAGCCAAGGTTCTGTCAAGCCAGACCTTAAAAACCTCTAAGAAAGGAGATTCCACCACCTCCCTAGGTAATCCATTCCAGTGCTTCACCACCCTCCTAGTGAAAGTTTTTCCTAATATCCAATGTAAATCTCCGCCACTGCAAATTTAGACCTTTATTCCTTGTTCGGTCACCTAGTACCACTGAGAACAGTCTAGCTCCATCCTCTTTGGAACCCCCTTTCAGGTAGCTGAAAGCAGCTATCAAATCCCCCCTCATTCTTCTCTTCTGCAGACTAAACAATCCCAGTTCCCTCACCCTCTTCTCTTAACTCATGTGCTCCAGCCCCGTAATCATTTTTGTTGTCCTCCACTGGTCTCTTTGCTCTCCACTGGTCTCTTTGCCTCCCTTATTCAGTAAGAGGCCCACACTTTCCATGACTTTCCTCTTGTTGCTAACATACATAAAGAAACCCTTTTTGTTATTCTCAACATCTCTTGCTAGCTGCTACTCCAAGTGTGATTTGCCTTCCTGATTTCACTCCTGCATTCCTGAGCAATATTTTTATACTCCTCCCTGGTCATTTGTCCAGCTTCCACTTCCTGAAGCTTCTTATTTGTGTTTAAGAACAGCAAGGATTATTTTTTTTGTGTTTAAGATCAGCAAGGATTTCACTGTTAAGCCAAGCTGGTTGCCTGCCATATTTATTATTCTTTCTACACATTGGGATGGTTTGTTCCTGCAACCTCAGTAAGGTTTCTTTAAAATATAGCCAGGTCTCCTTTCCCCATCATGTTATTCTCCCAGGGGACCTTGCCCATCAGTTCCCTGAGGGAGTCAAAGTCTGCTTTTCTGAAGTCCAGGGTCTGTATTCTGCTGCTCTCCTTTCTTCTTTTTGTCAGGATCCTGAACTCGACAATCTCATGGTCACTGCCTCCCAGGTTCCCTTTCACTTTTTCTTCCCCTACTAATTCTTCCTTGTTTGTGAGCAGCAGATCCAGAAGCGCTCTTCCCTTAGTTGATTCCTCTAGCACTTGCACCATGAAATTGTATACAAATTACCATCTTTTACATTAAGTGTATACCATACATTACCATATTTGGGCATAGTTATGTAGAACTGCTGTCTTATCCTTAGATAATGTATTATTTCATTTTATTTTAAGGCTTAGAATGAGAGACTGACAAGAATTTTTTTATCTGAGCTAGATTATTGTTTATCAAAATTCTTCATAGTTTAATTTTAGACAAATTTTCCCAAAGAGCTTCATATTTACTTTTATAAATAATAGCAATGTGTCTTTCAAGAAGCAGATAAGATGTTCTTAGCTTACAATATTTGATAACATCTCAATAACAGCAGTATAACATACAATTGACTTTAGTCAGAGTAATGCAGAGTGATGTAAAAGCTTATAAATCCTTACCAAATGGGCAATTGCATTTGAATCCATTCATTTCATCTTCACAGGTTCCTCCATTTCTACAGGGCATGTCTAGACATTCATCCATGCTCACAGAGCACGTTTCTCCTGAAATTGCAGATAAAGAAAAGATGATACATTGTGTGGAATGTTAAAAATCAGGAAGAAAGCATTTGCAATATGAAAGTGCTATCAGAATACCACAATGTAAATGCTGTCCTCAGGGCAGCCTGTGAAGGTGCACTTACTACTCTACACATGGCCTAATAGATGAACTGTGTGCCATGCATTTTTCTGCTTCATTACTTACAATGGGTCCATTTTGACAGGGATTGTTCAAACTGTGGTGCTCTTAGGGAAACAGAGAGTTTTACACATCATGTATATAGATATAGATATAGATAGATATATTTAAACCTAGATCCGTTTTCCATTACAAAATTGTTGTGTTCAAAACAGTTTTTGTCGAAATTTCCAGCTCACTCCTTGTTTGTTTTCACTCCTTGTTTCGATTGAGACAAACTAACAAAATGTGTTTTGTTGCTTATAAAAAAATCAGAGGAACAATAACTTATAGACAATTATGTATAACAGCTTTTTGAAAGTTTGATCTACTGAGCTGATCAATTGTATAGTGGTGTATCCTCCTCCTTTCCTTCTGGCACGTGAAAGGAAGGAGGAAGAGAAAGGTGGCAGAGAAGCATGTGCAATGGGACAATGGGAATAGGAACAGTACAGAAGGGAGGTGGAAAGGAAATTAAAAGTGAAAGTAGACAGTATGATTAAATTAGGACTCATTACACAAAGAAAGATCCTGTGGTCTGGTAAGAATATGGACAGAAAGGGAAAATATATACTGAGTATGTTCATAGCAAGTTGGCCAAGATTTCCCCTTCCATGGGGAATTCTGATGAGAGGATGGAAAACTATGAACCTTTCCTGAGTTTTATCTGCATTCTTCTATTAGGGGAAATGTTTTGCCTCCCTTCTGTAATACACTCACACGAAGCCACCTGAGTCAAGAGATTCAGCTCCCCGGACCTATAGATTTCAGGGGATCTCTGGAAGTCAAGGACCATCTTTATGGAGGCCCTCTGCCTCCTTTGGCTCCCTGTAGTGTTAGTATTCCCCTGCCCTCAGCTGCCCAACCTTCTCACCCTTTCAGATAGGTTTGGTCACCACATAGAGACTCTTCAGAAAAGTCTAGCCAGTACAAGTATATTCCTTGAAGTATTTTTGGAGATTAGAGGGTACTGTGATTAGCTCTCCCAGCCCAACATCTTGCTTTCCCCACGTCTTCTTTTCCAGACTCCTTCCCATATGTGGATCTGAGGCCACTGGAAGGCTCTCTGTAGAGTTTAAGCTGTGGGGGAGGGAAATGGGCAACAGAGGCAACTATTGACCACTTCTCAACAGGCAGGTGGAGACTAGTGTCTGGAAGGCCCCCTCTCTGAGTGAATTAGGTGGGCATGAGGTTGAGTTATAATGGCAAAAGTATGTGTAAGAAAAAAAAAGATTGAACTTCATTCCTTCCTCTCCTATTCAGCTTTTAAACAGAGGGTGAAATGAGACAAATGACAGTAGGGGAAAATGGAATGAAAATAATGGAATCCTTATTTGCTGTTGCCATCTGAGTTGTGACAGACTATGTTGTCATCTTTGCCTGTTAACTGGGCCCTTTTCTTCCCACATGTGATGAATTAGCACATGTACTTTCTCAGACTGGATAGTATTTTTATCTGAAGACTCAAGTGTTACAGCAGCATTTACACTTTGTTGAGGTACCATTAACAACCGCTAAATTTCAAAGCCCTAAACTTGCAATTTCTGAAGTCTCTTTGTAAAGATTCACAAACAGAAAATTGACTTTGAATGAAAAATCCATATTTAAAGAAGATAAGAAATGTTAACACTGAAGAATTATCATGTTTTCCATAATTCTCCTGCCTTCTAATATATTAAAGCATAGAAGATGATATACATATATTGACTTATAACTTTGAAATATAAAATAAAATGCTAAATGACAAAAATCAAAAGCTTTGTTATCTATATTTTAATTATTTTTTAAAATTAATAATGAATGAGTACAGATGAGGTAATACTTAAGACTAGGCCTTGCTTGCATAGGAGTGTCTTTGCCAATTCTCTTACACAGAATTACTGATTTGTTTAAAATGTTATTGCTGATGAAACAGTATGTTGTGTTGTAAGATGTAAGCAAGAGATATACAAACATGTAATGATAAATAGAAACCCATTTTTTGGTGGGGAAGACCCAGGACATGATCTAGAAACTGCAAAACCAGCTGGAAAAACACAGAAGTTGGATAATTGAAGCTTGTGCACACATAATGTACAGGTTACCTAAAACCCAAAGGTGATTTGTGCTAAAAGCTAATTGGATAAAGATTAAGTGATCTGTCATGCAGAAATGTATAAAAGATCTATGCAAACACAGGCCCAAACTGGAAAAACATCAGACCAGAAACTGAAGAATGGGACTGAAGAATCAGACCAAGGGATCAGAAAAAACAACTATCATGGAAGATAAAAGGACTTCTTGATACTTCAGAATGTGGTAACTTGGGCTCACTTATCAATTTTGTTTTGTCTGTTATTATTTGTCTGGCATAAATGTATGTTTGGAGACTACCAGTGACAATAATTCTGCCTGAAATTGTATAAATAAAGGAGAATATTAAGTCTAAATTGGGTGGACTTGTGACTCAGTTTCCCAACTTTTACCCTCAACAAGTTTCTTTGTGTGAATTACTTTCATCCACGTCTCTTAATTCTCTTTCCTTTTTAGGAGAAAAATTCAGTGTTTAAAGGTCAGATTTCAGTTCCCAGACAGACAAATAATGTATTCCATAGGTCCATCAAGTGGCCATTTTACCTTTTCTTTATTTCTTTTTAACCAGAAAACTTTTCCCTTGCTTCTTATCTTCTCTGAATGCTTTCAGAGTTTCACTTGTTGTTACTGGAACTCATGTGTTCCTCCGTACACAAAGAGCACACTAACTGAAAGCATTAGATCAAGTGAACAATAAAACAAGAACAAACAAAGGTGAAGTCTTTACGAGCTGGCATTCAGAATGTGTAGTCTTCGTAACAGTCTAAGCATGAAATACTGTCCAGTATCTGAAGATGGCATTCTTAGAGAATTAAATGTGTATTACACAAAAACAAAGTCATGGTAGTTTCATAGTTAAATACACAACCAAGACAAACAGTCATCAAGGCTGTCATTGGTACTATGGGCAAAATAGTGGGGGGAGTATGAGAAGGTAACAGAGATAGGAGTCGCAGTAGACTTGTGTCAAAGAAGGTAGTGATATGGCCTGGTCAACAGAAAAGGAGGTTTATTTTAGTGGCCATGTGTTAATTAAATTGGAGTGGGTGACATGGCTAGTGAAGAGACCTGGGAGGAAGTCTGGAGATGGTCAAAGCATAGTGAGATACACAGTGGGACTTCAGATATGTTCTGGAGAAGGAAGAACAAAACCTGGCTATGCAGAGAGGTCAGACAGGAGTAAAAATGACCCTCAGTTTGACTGGTGATAGGAAGGGCAGTGATGCTGTCAACGATGACAGGGAATAGATAAAATTTTATTTTCTAGAATCATGTAAAAACTCAATTAAATGCTTATTATAATCTACAGCTAAAAGTGAATTCTCATCAAACCTAATTCAGAAAAAGGATTTTTATCTTTGCTATCAAAGCCAATACAGATCATTTTATGTGAAGAAATTTTCTTCTGAATGTACACTGAGCTGTATTACAGTACTCCATAGACTTAGTATGGATGTTTACATCTGGAAACAAATTTCTAATAGTACAGCTGTTTTTCAGCTTAAAACAATATAGGAACAGCCAAATGTCTAACTGTTTTAAGTTATTTTGCTTTTATTTGGCATCTCTATGGCCAAACTAGATAGATGTGTGAATTCTGCTCTTCATTTAGAATAATAATAAGATGATAAAAAATTGGCCTGATAATAATGGTGCTGATTTTATGCCTGGAGGCTGTTATTACAGCTAAATTGCTTCATTTGACAAAGAAGCAATTATATGCCAATCAGTCCCATCTGATTTATCAAATATTGAAAATACCTTTCTCATAACTGTTAAAAGCATTTGAAAAAACCTTCAAGTGGCTTACAGTCTAAACTAGCAAATATTATTTGCATCACAATCAAGAAAAAGAAAATCTGAACAAAAACACCAGCTGAAATATTTAATGTGTTGTGTGCTTTTGAAAATAATTATATTACACTAACTAGAAAGGTTTAGCATGTGTTTTAATTCTCTGGGTATCTTAAAAATTTTGGTCAGCTATAATGTATAAACACACACACACACACACACACACACATACACACAAACAGTTAGAGAACTGATAATTGTATCCAACTTTTGTTTGACATATACCAAACACCAAACTGTATATTTTATCCAATTCCAGTGGTATTCCTTCACTCCTCAAAATCACTTGAGTTTCTTCCTTTTGATTTCCCTGGCCTTTCAAAGAAAAGTTCACTATTTACAGTTGTGAGAGATGACAGATTTCATTTGAAAATGTTCACCACTTCACTTTTGATTATGAGCCTCTGAAAAGGTAGAAGCAACAAAGAGTCCTGTGGCACCTTAAAGACTAACAAAAGTATTGAAGCCTAAGCTTTTGTGGGCTAATACTTCATCAGATACCTGAAAAGGTAGTTTTATGTGAAATCTGAAATCGAGTAGAAAAAACCCTTTTAGGTAATATTAAAAAAAAACTTAGCGAAAAACCAAAATGGTTGCCTTTTGTGTACTGTGGGCAGCGTGTCTGCTTGGTGCATCTTGCCCACTTGCTCAGGGTCTTACTGATCACTATATTTGGGGCTGGAAAGGGATTTTCTCCTGCAGGAGATTGGCAGAAACCTGGGGAAGTTTTGCCTTCCTCTGCAGCATGGGGCGTGGGTCACTTGCAGGTTTAAACTACTGTAGATAGTGGACTCTCTGTAACTTGAACTCTTTAAACCATGATTTGAGGACTTCAGTAATTCAGCCAGAAGGGAGGGAACTATTACTACAGTGGGTGGGTGAAATTCTGTGGCCTGCAATGTGCAGGTGCAATGAGACTAGATGATTGCGATGATCCCTTCTGATCTTAAAGTCTATGAGTCTATGAGACCCTCTTTATGTGCTGTAACAGGGAGCAGCACTGAACCGCTGCTTCTGCTTCACACAGACTAGCCCTGTAACTTCTTTCAAGCAGTTGCTAGGGTAACTTCAGTGTTCATGCTCTTGAAGTAAGAGATAACACATGGATGCTAGGCTTTCCTAACTGTTTCAGAGAAAGTACATCAAAAATGGCCACTCTGTCTGAGAGAAAAATCGTTCCTACTTATCCTTCTGAACACGCTCAGTCAGATAGGAAACCAGGAGACATACTATGTGACCATTTTTTTTCCACCATGCAACCAATCCCAGCTCAAACGACAACCCTGAAATATTCATGACTATCCAATTGCCATAAATGATTGGCCAAAAACAATGACTCCAGGCCAGAAGTTGTTAACAGAAATAGCAGTTACTTCATGCTTTAAATCATAATGTTAATATACAGTTGTAACTATTAATTACACTACAGGTATTTATTTCCAGAGACCACATTTCCTAAGCAATTTTGTCATTTATGTTACTCAATTCAGAAGACTGTACAGTATGTTAAAAACCTCCACAATGGGCTTTTAGCAATGGGCTTGTAGCAGGACGGTTACCCCACTCCAGTCAGGAAGGGGTTAAAAACAGTCCTGGGAAAGGGCTGCACCAGGGAGCCAATAATGAGTGGGCTTGAGGCAGCCAATCAGGGCCCAGCAGGGCCAGTATAAGAAGAGATCTTGGGAAAAAGGAAGTGAGTCTTGCTCTAACAGTGGAGCAAGTAGGCCCTAGCTGTCTGGTAGAGACAGGGGTATCTTGGACACAGCAGTACTGGGAAAGGGCAAGCTGAGCTGGGAAGCACTGGCCTGGCAACCTCACAGGCTAAGCCCTGGCATCAAAGGCCTGAGAAGGTTCTAGGGCTGGGGGAGGCAGCCAGGCCAAGAAAAGACAGCAGCTCCAACCCTATTGACAGTGATGAGTGGCCATTTCAGACTGCAGTTTTCCCCTCAGAGAAGGGGCTAGATGATGACTGGTAGTAGCCACTAAAGCAAGGTGGCAGTAGCCACTAAAGCAAGGTGGGTGGGTTGGGGTTCTTATGGCCTTTTTAATTTTTTTTCTTCCCAAATCAACTAAAATATATTGCAGTACACAGCAACATTTATGAACTACAGTAGTAATTTTCTTCAAATGCACAGCAAATTAATTATAGCTGCTTAGTACAATTCTACCAGTCTAGCAAATTATGCTTATGTTTAGTAGCAACGCTTTCCATAACAACTACAAACACAGTGCAAAACAAGCTAGCTTGTTTGGCATGCAGATCCACGCAAAGCTTGCAAGGATAAATACATTAAGACTCTGGGTTATACATATACTAACAGTATTTATATAAAATAACTTGATATTGTTTCAGTACATTTGTCTGCTGGTACAAATGTAACACTTAAAACTAGTGCTATGTTAGCAAAAGAAGACAATTTTCAGGATATTTTAATAAATACTATTGACCAACTAATATAAGAGATATTCCTTTTTGCAAATATAGCAGGTGAAAATATAAGGACTCACCAAATATTTTGTTGCTTCAAACATACCATGGAAATAAGTAAGATTCCTACTATTGAAGTCTATCTGTTTTCAGTAATGAGGATTAAAATGGTGGGATTTTTCCTTCTGGTTGACAAAAGAATAACCCCACATTTTATTTGATGATTAATGTTCAATTCTGCAAAGTACCTCAAAGCCTATACACTGTTTTGGGATTAGATTACTGTGAATCTCATATGATTCATTATTGTCAGACATTAAACAATAAAATAAACACAAGAAAAATAAACAGGAATTATTTGGATAAATAAGACACATGTTGTTAGCCAGAATCTGAAGAGACTTCAAAGGACATCCTTTTTTTTAGTAGTCACCACTATTTCCCACATCCCTATCACAGCCTAAAAAGGAAGGAAATGCCAAATGTAATCTTCCATCTTCTTTATCAATGTTCATGTCAATTTTTTTGTGTTAAAGGCACAACAGGACCTATGACCTGATGGTGAAGTGGTAGAGAACTGATAGATTGGGAACAAATAAATGTAAATGTATAATGCTTCACAATATTTTCTAACTACAACCCATTCTATAACTTGACTTGGCTTCCTGGGTAATCTGGAGTTTTTCTTTCCCAGAGCTGATGGAGAACAAATATTTTGCAGAGTTGATACTCCATGTATGCTATAATTTGAATGAGGCACTGCTAAAAACAGGCTTCATGAAGTCCAGCTAGGGATTAATAACAGTAGGACAATGTATTTGAAAATAGTGCTTACGAGTCACCTGCTGTACATGTAAATTTTCTTCAAAAATGCAAAAATACAGTGCAACCAAATAAGGTATTTAACAACGAATAGTTTAATTTTGACACCTTATAAACTACATATGGAAAATAATTAGGTAAAATATTCTCTATTTGCTCAACGTATCTGCCTACTTTAGAGCAAACACAATCATGAGAAAGCTAAACACACTCTTATGTAGTGAATTAACAGATTGTGGACCCAATCCTTTCTATGCTGAACTGAAGATGCCTGTGACCGTTAGTTCAAAGTTTCCTTATTTTCACACACACACACATTTCTTCTTTCTCAGATCTTGTCTACCTTAGAAATTGTACCACTTTAACAGAAACAGGCTTTAAAATCAATTTTGTTAAACTGGTACAGATCCTTGTGTGGACAGTTATTCCAGTTCAGGAATGGTTTATTTCCATTCAACTTACACCAATTCCTTATCAACTTGCTAAGTGCTTGTTTCTATGATCAAGTCTCACCAGTTTATTGTCAGGAGTCATTTTCAACCTGTTTGGACACTATTCTGTGTGACTTAAAAATATTTGTAAGTTAAAATCCCACATAAGCATGATGCCCTGCAGCTTAAAATACTTGGATATTTGATCCAGGTATATGCAGTCTTGGAGCCTTAATAACCCCTACGGTGTGACTTGCATGAGATGTTGACCTCCCAAAATAAGAGAGACATTTTTCTTTCTGTAAAAGTGGAATTGTAAGGCTGCAGGACTATAATTTACTACACGTATTCTAGGAAAAGTTTCCACTACCCAAAAGAAATGCCTAGTTTAATGTGAAATGGTTATTGTAACTGGGGGAAAATAGCACCAGCTCTGAATTATATATTTTTATCAAATATGATAAACATTTTGCCATCAGTAAAGAGCTTTAATATGTACCTATAGGCAGACCTTTAATAAAAAAGTGAAAGTCAATATCCTATCCAGGCCTCAGGTCATTTCTCTGCAAAAGAATTCTCAGAAATCAAAGGAAGTGAATAATCAAAGGGTACTAAAAATCTTAGACTTAACAAAACTTTTTCTTTAGTCAGTAGCTATGCAGTTACTAACACAATAGAAGATTGTTTAATACATTCTGTTAATCAGACAATCATAGAATTCCATAGACATATCCCTTGATAGCTATAAAGTTATAGACCTGAAAAATTCTCATAATTCTATAATTCCAAATTTACTTATTTTTCTACTGTGAGTCAATTCCATGGAATTCTTGAATGACTGCCAGCTTTTCTAGAATTACTTTTGTACTTCATTTGCATCAAATAAGGTTTCTTGTTTTTAAATGGCCCACAAGACTGCTAATTTTTTTCTTCAAATTTTTCTTCTTCTAATGTTCCAAGGATATGCTGCTCATTTCCAACATAAAAGTGTCAAATTATTGAAATATTAAAATATTTTGGACATTTGATATTTAATTAAAGCATTGAAGTTTCATTATCTCATCACTAAGCGTAAGGTGCACTACTTGACTTTGCTTGCACTAAAAAACTAAAGAGCTCAGCACACTTTTTCTCTATTAAATATATTTATATGTATTTTTGTTTGTGCATGTATATAGATATATCTGTGTGTGTATATATACTATTTTCCCACTTGCAAAAGGACAAGAAGTAAAAACCACACTTAATAGATGTTAATTATGTTACTTTATGAACCACTGGCAGGCACTCATACAATGGTGAAGGACAGAGTTTAAGAATCTAAATAGAATAGAACCAAAACTAAAGGCATGAGCAAAATTCCACTGAAGCCAATTGAAAGTCTCTTGGACATCCACAAAAGTCACCCATCCCAAAATCTTCATCACTAATTATCTATAATATATATTTACATATTATATAAACAGAACAGAATGTTGGGAATCATTAAGAAAGGGATAGATAATAAGACAGAAAGTATCATATTGCCTCTATAAATCCATGGTACACCCATATCCTGAATACTACATGCAAATGTGGTTGCACCATCTCTAAAAAAAATTCCTTCGCAGCTCCCTTACAAAAGAGCAACTAGCACAACACCCACAGCAGGTCCTAACCCAACCTGATATTCATCCTTGATGGAAGGAAGGGTGGAGGCCGCCTTGCCTGCTGCGTAGAGAAAGGGCTTCCAAGGCCACTGGTCACTCTTTGAAAGCTTTACATGTGAGGGGGTTAATCAGAGCCACAAAGCGGACCACCATCCACATTTTTGCAGCAGTTTCTGATCTCCTTCCTGTCCCCCCTCTACATCACCATAAAGTACTGCTACCTTTCTCCAGAAAGCCCAGACAACGTTCCATTCCCCTCGTGCTTCAGGTGCGGTCATTCTAGAAATCCTGATAGACATATTCTTTTCTAATACAAATATTCTTTTGCAGTACCAATTGAAGTTTTAAGTACTTTAAAACTCTTTACAGAATCATTACTCAGCAGGAATGAATCCAAGATAGTTGTTTGGATTTCATGACTCCTGTGCGAATTTACCAAATCCTGAACTCTCATAGGGCTAAACAAGAAGTATAATGGTCCCACAAAATCTTCTGCACAGTCTTTCACAGCCATAGTTTTAGTTTCATTCATCTAATCATTTATGAGTTCCCAAGAAGCTTGTATTTTAAAATGAATTTTGTACATGAACCAGTGCATACAGGTTTGTGTAAGGGAGAGAGAGACAGGGAGGTATTTTTTTTTTCATATGGATTGGGTCTGATAAAAACCTATCCTTTCTGGTATTCTATTCAGGATATTTTCTGATGGTTTATAATGTGCAGTTATGGTTAAACTTTAAAAACATGTTCTACTTTGGAAAATGTCCCAGAATCATAAACCACCATGGACCATACCAAAATGTAATTGCTTTTGTTGCCAGGTTACTAATGAAGTCCTTACAAACTGCTATTGGCTTTTTTAACCCCGCTACTATATATTTGGTATATTGTGTTAATAATTTATAATAATAAAATTGAAATAGCAATACTGTGCAATTTATTTTTACTTTATTTTTCCCCTATGAATGTTATCCCTGTAATGCTATATGAGGTAGTGAAAAAAGAAAGAACTCTCTTTTATCTTTTCTATAAGCTGACCCACATGTTATGGTGAAGTGTCAGGCGGTGTTTAAGGTTCAACAGTGTAATACAAATGTATTAAGTTAGCTTGATGGTTTAGTACTACATTCGAGCCATGTATTTCTCTCTGTACTTATGCTCAGTCACTTAACTGTTCCATCTTAATGGTAAATTTTAGCTCAACCTGATGGCAAGCTTTTGTCTTGCTAGATATAAACTTGACTTTTCTTGATACATGCTTCACAGAGGTATTTCTACTGTTCTGTTTTGCATTGTGACATGCTCTGCAAAGTCTACTGTTCCAGATCTGGTCCTAGTCCAAGCTTGCAAAAAACTGATAAATGAAATTCCAGGATCTAATCTGCAGCAGCAGCAAGAAATATTGAGGGGAAAATGTCTTGCAATCTGCAAATGTCGTTCATCACAAAAAGCTTCTTCTGACCACAGCGCAGCAAGTTGGTGAAAAATAGCCAATAGAAAAAATATGGTTAGCTAAAAACAGGTTAAAAAATCACAGCTTTTTAGAAATAGAAGTATGCAAAGCTTTGTAAAAGAATTTTATGAAGACATGGGGTGAAATGAAGATAGAAACATGCATGGGATTAAGTGGTAGGCTGCAACTTTTATTAATCTTTAGCCCAGAGGAGGGGCCCTACCCACACATCACCCATATTCTCCTATACCAGGCATTTAATTGTTTCCAATGTGGGGGTTACAAGTCTCCTTATCATCTTGAGATAGGCTTTTCTCAGCTTACCCCCAGGACTCAGCTCTCTGTGTGTCCCAGCACTCTCTCCTCTGCAAGGGGTACAGACGTGCAGAAGGGTGGGGATCTCAGTCTGCAAAGATCAGAAGGTCTCACCCAGTCTCATGAGCCCAAGGCCCATCACAAAATCCCTTTAATCGCACTGGAAACCAGCTGCAAGTTGCAATGAATTTACAAACCTCAATTAGCTATGAAGCGCATTGCTACTTAACCTACTGTGGCTTGAAGGTGCTGTGAGGAAGGCAAAAAACTCCTTGGTCCTCTGCTAATTGGACAATGGGAAAAAAAATTCCTTCAATACCCTTGAAGCAGGTTATTGGCTAGACAGCAACATCTGCCAGGCTGGGTTCCCATTCCTAGTTTATGGTGGATAGGGTAGGGCTGCTGAAACAGAGCAGAAGTGCAACATAGCCCTTGATCCAGGTTAAATCCTGGGAGCAGGGGAATGCTAGACAATCAGCATCTCTTCCCTTAGAGCTGGATAGTGGGTTTCAGAGACTCATAGGTTGGGAGAAGATACCTCATGTCCCTCAATGAAGGGCCCCACCTCTCGCTGCTGGGACTGTTCCATAAGAACATAAAAATGACCATACTGGGTAAGACCAGAGGTCCATCTAGCTCAGTAGCCTGTCTTCTGACAGTGGCCAATACCAGGTGCCCCAGAGGGAATTAACAGGTAATCATCAAGTGATCCATCCCCTGTCCTCATTCCCAGCTTCTGGCAACAGAGCCTAGGGACACCATCCCTGCCCATCATGGCTAATAGCTATTGATTGACCTATTCTCTGTTAACTTATCTTGTTCTTTTTTGAACCCTGTTATTATCTTGGCCTTCACAACATTCTGTGGCAAAGAGTTCCATAGGTTGACTGTGTGTTGTATGAAGAAGTATTTCTGTTTGCTTGTTTTTAAACCAGCTGCCTATTAATTTCATTTGCTGTTCCTTAGTTCTTGTGTTATGAGAGAGTAAATAACATTTTCTCATTTACTTTCTCCACACCAGTCATGATTTTATACACCTCTATCATATTGCCCCCTTAGTCAATTCTTTTCCAAGCTGAAAAGTTCCAGGCTTATTAATCTCTCCTCATACAGAAGCTGTTCCATACCCCTAATCATTTTTTTCTTTGCCCTTTCCAATTCCAATATATCTTTTTTTGAAATGGGGTGATCAGATCTGCATGCAGTATTCAAGATGTGGGCATCCCCCTTCACTACTGGCCCCATCAAGTTCCCCCACACATTGAGACTGGTTTTTGACATTTTTATTTATTTTATCATTCTTATAATAAATAAAGCAAATCCATCATGCACAGCAGTCCTAGTTCTGAGCTATGCCATCCTGAATTATGAAACTATCAATGAGAATATTTGTCTGCTACTAATATTTCATATTGATTTGATTAATTTCCCACACAGTTCCCTTCTAACTATTGTGTACATCATCTTGGATTGTTTATTACAGTTACACTCAGAAGGCTGCATTTCTGGAAATGTAAAAATATGAGATGTACAATCAGTTAGGAATATTTTCTGCTAAGCGTGCTATGTGAGCCATATTCTAGATCTTAAGTGAGATAAAGTATTCTAGGTAGAAAGATAAGTTTCTGGTGATAGTCAGTACATTTCTGCTAAGTGATAAAACTAGAGCTTGATCCAAATTCTTTAGCAGGCAGTGGATGTCTTTCCATTGGTTGCAATGAGAACTGGATTGGGTATTTATAATCTTAAATGGTTGGAATCTGGTTACTTGAGAGACCATCTCCTTTTGCATATCACACTACCACAACTGCAATATGTGCAGATGCTCAGATTGGAGCTCCTATGTTATACTTAAATGTTTGTTAACTTTAAACACCCGAGTAATCTTATTGACTTCAGTGGGACTACTACACATGTTAAAAGTTACACTTATGCTTACATGTTTTTCTCTATCAGATGCAGTGTACCTCACAGAATCAAATCCTAAATGGAAAAAATAACTGTGCTGTTGATGTACTATTATAGATAGATAATGTTGCCATTCTGCCCTTTATTTTTTTAGCAATTTTTGTTGAGGGCAGAGCTCCACACTAACTTATAAATACTGCAGAATCTTGGTTTTAAGAAACCCAGTCTTACAAGTGACATATTATACAAAATATTGTTTTTTCCCCAATGGAAAATAGCTTTGTAATGGAAGAAGAAAACAATGTATCATAATGCAATGTATGCACTATACCTACTGAGATATTCAATTTTATGAACTCCTTGAGTTTATGAACTCCTCAATCCCAATTATTTTAGAAAATAGAGGTTCTAGATTTTAAAGATGTTAAAAACACCATTACTACAGCTTGACCCAGGAGAGGGTTCTATAGGTTAGAACTGAGATGCTTTAGAAGAAATGCCTCAGAAGTTGTCACCAAAAAACACACCCTCATTCACCATATGAAGCCTGAATAATTGGGAGGAGGAGAAAAATTGTTTCCCAAGACTGTCAGGATACAGAGAAACATACAGCCACTCTGTGTCTGTAGTACTATCTGTGGCCCACTACGTAGGAGGTTTGGTCTGTAGATTTGCTAAGCTCATGGACCTGCAGATCACACTCCAGCTCATAGCCAGTTCTTCTCCATACTGTAGTAGAAGCAGCAACCAGAGGGTAGTACTCAGCAGCTCACAGTGGGTGCACAATCTTCATGCATGCATGGGCCCTCCATATCCTAGTACACATGACAGTGGGCCCAATGCATGTTTGTTGCTTTTGGGGCCTTACACATACATGGGAGCAAGATTTTTTCCGCAATCTGACCACTTACATTTTTCATTTTCATTAGTACCACAGTTAACATGAAAAAGCTGATGGCGGGGATGTGGTGAGGAGTAGAGGGAAATTTAGAACAGCCAATCTGAGAAGTTCTATAGGCATTCAAATAAAATTAATGTTGTTCCAAAATAGGAATATATGCATGATTAAAAATAACAATGATCAGAACTTTACTGAGATAGGACTACACAACCAAATGTTTCCAATCAAAGGTGAATATTTCTATTTTAAAACTTGCCTTTGAAGCCTGCGACACATTGACATGAGAAGTAGCCAATTAAATCCATACAGATGGCCCCATTTTTGCAGGGTGAACTTGAACATTCATTAATCTCCATTTCACAGAAGGGTCCTTCATATCCAAGCATGCAGCGACAGCTATAATTATTCAAGTTGTCCTGGCAGAAGCCATGATCTGAGCACTGGTTTTCAATGCAGTAATCTATGTCAAGCTCACAGAAGGAGCCAGTGTATCCCAGAGGACACATGCACCTGAAATGCACAAAGGAAAATTAACAAAATTAGCTACTAATGCTTCTGTGCATCATAACTAGAGCTAAGTAAATGATCTTTAATTTGATTAACTGTGACTCTTATGACTATGAAACATTCCATGAATGGATTGTGATTTTTCTCAGATTTTTTGTTATTTGAGACTATTCACTGAATAATTTTGGTTCGGTAGTTTCCTTGCAATAATTAATTGGAAGTATCTGATAATCGAAATCACAGCTGTTTAGACTAGACACATAGGTCATGTACTATGTTTCTATTCCCTGATTGCATTAATATAATTTTTAGAGAGGCAAGGTGGATGAGGTATTGTTGTTTATTGGACCAACTTATGTCAGTGAGAGAGGCAAACATTCGAGCTACACAGAGCTCTTGAAAAAGAAGAAGAAAAGCTCTGTGTAGTTCAAAAAAACTCTCATCAATAGAAGTTGGTTAATCTTGGAATCATAGAATATCAGGTTTGGAAGGGAGCTCAGGAGGTCATCTAGTCCAACCCCCTGCTCAAATCAGGACCAGTCTCCAACTAAATCATCCCACCCAGGGCTTTGTCAAGCCTGACTTTAAAAACCTCTAAGGAAGGAGATTCCACCACTTCCTAGGTAACACATTCCAGTGCTTTACCACCCTCCTAGTGAAAAAGTTTTTCCTAATATCCAACCTAAACCTCCCCCTGTGCAACTTGAGATCATTACTACTTGTTCTGTCATCTGGTACCACTGAGAACAGTCTAGATCCATCCTCTTTGGAACCCTCTTTCAGGAGGTTGAAAGCAGCTATCATACCCCCACTTATTCTTCCCTTCTGCAGACTAAACAATCCCAGTTGCCTCAGCCTCTCCTCTTAACTCATGTGCTTCATCCCCCTAATCATTTTGTTGCCCTCTGCTGAACTCTTTACAATTTATCTACATCCTTCTTGTACTGTGGGGCCCAAAACTGTACTCCAGATGAGGCCTCACCAATGCCGAATAGAAGGAAACGATCACGTCTCTCAATCTGCTGGAGATGCCCCTACTTATACAACCCAAAATGCCATTAGCCTTCTTTGCAACAAGGGCACATTGTTGACTCATAACCAGCTTCTCGTCCACTGGAACCCCTAGGCCATTTTCTGCAGAACTGCTGCCTAGCCATTCGGTCCGTAGACTGTAGCAATGTATGGGATTCTTCTGTCCAAAGTGCAGGGCTCTGCACTTGTCCTTGTTGAACCTCATCAGATTTCTTTTGGCCCAATCCTCCAATTTATCTAGGTCCCTCTGTATCCTATCCCTACCCTCCAGTGTATCTATCACTCCTCCCATTTTAGTGTCATCTGCAAACTTGCTGCGGGTGCAGTCCACACTATCCTCCAGATCATTAGAAGATATTGAACA
Organism: Dermatemys mawii; assembly: GCA_007922305.1. Classification (NCBI taxonomy): domain Eukaryota; kingdom Metazoa; phylum Chordata; order Testudines; family Dermatemydidae; genus Dermatemys; species Dermatemys mawii. The sequence goes on from ML677333.1 coordinate 30,764,395, forward strand.
AAACCAGTCCCAGGACCAACCCTTGGCGCACGCCACTTGATACTGGCTGCCAACTAGATATGGAGCCATTGATCACTACACATTGAGCCTGATGATCTAGCCAGCTTTCAGTCTACCTTATAGTCCATTCATCCAGCCCATACTTCTTTAACTTGCTGACAAGAATACTGTGGGAGACCATATCAACAGCTTTGCTAAAGTCAAGGAATAAAGTCCACTCCTTTCCCCTAATCCATGGAGCTAATTATCTCATCATAGAAGGCAATTAGGTTAGTCAGGCATGACTTTCTCTTGGTGAATCCATGCTGACTGTTCCTGATCACTTTCCTCTCCTTTAAGTGCTTCAGAATTGATTCCTTGAGGACCTACTCCATGATTTTTCCAGGGACTGAGGTGAGGCTGACTGGCCTGTAGTTCCCCAGATCTTTCTTCTTCCCTTTTTTAAAGATGAGCACTACATTAGCTTTTTTCCATAATGAAAGATAGTACCTCACTCACTTTTCTCCTTTAATATCCAGGTACTAACACAGATACAACAACACTACAAATAACTTTTAGAGTCAGATTTGCAGTAATAATATTCACAATTACAAATTGAAAATTAATTTCCCACAAATATTAGGCAGTAGTCTTTTAAAATTTATTGTTTTGGCAAGTATTCTTGGCCATATACTCATTTGCACATGTATCTATGGAGAACAGAAAAATTATTACAAAGTCAAAGCAAATTCACTTGAATTCAGATAAGCATTTGAAGAATATTTTCTTAATAGTAGTCACACAGTTCCAAGCATGAATGCTCGCATGCTGTATTGGAAATATGATCCCTGAAACAAAGGTACAGACATCCATTGGATTGTGGATTTGATCCTGCACATATAAAACTGTGCTTCATAAAACACATGAACAATTCCCATTTAAAAACAATCTTGTCTATTGGGTTCTATCCTGAATCTTTCAAAGGGCTGCTGTGTGACTTGGGCAGGTCACATCTCCACTCTGTGCCTCTGTTTTCCCTCCCATCTGCCGTTTGTTTAGATTGTAATCTCTCACAATAAGTAACCATCTCGTGCAATGTGTTTGTACAGCTTCTAGAACCATAGTTCCCCTTTTTCAGTTGAGGCCTGTAGATGCTAATATAACACAAACATTATTATAATCATTTTCAATGTAAACTAGCTCCTGGCATCTCCATCTGGGAATTTCCAGAATATCAATAAATATTACTTAATGTGGGAGTAGAGCAGTTACAGAACAAAACCCTGATGGCAATTTGATTGGATTTTAAGTTACCGAGTGGAATGCTCTACATTGGTACATTTATTGGGAAAGCATAGGGAGGACCAGTAGCATGGATTCCTGGTTGCACACAGCCTATACCAAACAAAACAGAAATCTGAAAATGCTTTAATACAAATATCAATCAATTCATTGTATTATTTCCACCTACAGGAAGTAGTCACAGAGCCCTAGACACCCCCAGATTAAACTGTTATGGTCATGTTTATCTATGTAAGCTGTAAGCCAGTGACATGCAGCTGAATTTAGAATAGGCTTCTTTCTCTCTCCATTTTCTGAGGGGTTACCCCTTGGGTAAGCCCACCTTTCTGGTGTGCACATGGTCCCAGTGAAGGTTCTTTGCACCGTTGCCATGGAGCGTTCAATGCATATAGGGTTGCTACAACTGCTGAGCCCTGGCTACATGGGGAACATTCCAAGGCAGGACTTGGTCCCATTTGAACTGGCATCATATGAGATCTTTCTTTAATTCCCTCAACAGACTCAGGATTCCAGAGTCATGCTAAAAAAACCTTCATCCTTGCTCTTTATGCCCCTGTCACAGGGTGACACAGGTTTCCTTCCCCTTGTCCCTATACCCCATGCTTAGGCTGGCCAAAAAAAGGGTCCCCTCCCAGACACTCCGTGAAGATGCTTCATCCATTCTCTTTTATTTACAGTGATAACACAGTCCCCACTTCTGCCAAAACCAGGCCCCCAAATAGATCCCTTGACGGCTTGGGTCAGCCAGCAGAGACAGCTATCACTAACACTCTCCTCGCTTCTGAGGGCTTTCCTGGGTTTTTATTCCTCCACAGTCATCAGTCAAGCTGGTTCCACCTGGCCCAGTAGATTGCACTGAGCCTGCCCTAATTAGGGCCTTCAGCTGGACTCCCTGCTGAGGGTTTTGGCCCATTAAACTAGCCATGCTGCAGGGAAGCAGGGCCTTTAGCGGGCATCGGAGGTTTTTAAAACCTCTGTTCTTCAACAGTCCTCTAGAAAGGAAATAATGTAGAGTGGGTGAGGGATTCATCTTTATAGAGGGGAAAAAGTGCCATGAGGGGTAATATTTTTGTTTTGTAATATTAATGTTTAATATTAAAAATGTTTTGTTTTGTTACAATAATTTTGTAAATTATTTTCTTTTCCACCCAGGTCTTTGCATTTTTTTTCTATTTTATTCAGAAGTATTTACATTATAATAGCATAGAATTGAAAGGTTTTTTGATACCAGAAACATAGATTCTAATTTCAGTCTGTGAATGAAAAGTTTAACTGTTCTAACAGGTTAAGAGTGAAGTGAGGAGACTATCAAGATTCTTCTTTGTGCTTATTAGGCTTTTTAGAGGACAATAAGTAAACTGTAAAGCCCAAAAAGGTGAGGGGTTGAGAGGGAAGAGAGTTCCCCTATTTTCCCCATTTCCCCTTCTTCCCAGTGTATTTTTTTTTTCAGGATAAAAATACAGGTCATATTGTGGAGGGTGTGGATTGAGTAAGGGAGGGTGGCATGACTAGTGGAATCACAATCTTGGGTTGCAGGATCAGCTATGACATAGCATTAATCATGTTCTAGCTTGTGGGGAAAAGACGGGGGAAACATATCTTTCACTCATCATCTGCACAAAGCCAGTTTATTTGGATTGTGCACAGGGAGGGAGGACTTGGGCCATAAGCCCTTAATTTGCTCAGTACAATATGATTTCTAATTGTTTGTTGGTATGCAAGTAAATATACCTGCTAATATAAGTATCATTCACACATATGTAATACAGAAATATTCAAAAGTGGGAGCAATTTCTATGACCTCACACTGAATATGCACTCACTGAGCCCACTAAGGACACTTCTATGCCTACAAGATGGTTATTTGTTTGTGTCAATCCACACACGTGCTCAATCTAATACTTAGGTTGTAGTTACACAATTAGTTCTCAGTTGACTATTTTGCAGCCATGAATATGAGTTTTTGCAGGACTAGTTGGTGTGGGTGTATTTTGTTGATGCAGCTATTGAACCAATCTTCGAAAAGCTGTCTCTTACTATTTAAAATATTTGCAATATAGTTAAAGTTCAAGAAATACACACAAGATGCCACACACTGAAAAGATGTATTACTGAACTTTTAGCCTTTTCACTCTAATTAAGAAGAAAGGGAAATGCAAGAAAAATGAATTCACCTAATTTTAGTTAATCCTATCACTAAATTGTTTATCTTCCTATATATTTTCTGTTCCTTTTGATTTTATTCTAATTTTATGAAGCCCTAGATCAGCTTATCAGAAAAAGATAAATAACTATGATGCTGGTGGTTTCATTATCGTGTTTCTTTGTTCTATAATAAAACTCATGTTATTATGAGTATCATTTCACAGTCTTCAACCATGTGCATAAATCCAGAAAACTGAGGGCTAGAATGAATATCCATGTCCTGTGTTTGTCCTAGAGTTATCATTATAACTGGATGCCTTCAGTTTAATGTAACAAATCCACTTCAACAGATAACTTCAGCTATCATTTGCATGGATAGACTCTTCATTTTACAATATTACCCAGAAAAGAGAGCTTAGCCTTGCCATTTCAATATGAAAAGTTTGCTTAGCCAAGCTGTTAAATACAGATCACTGCTTTCTCAAATATACACTAGCTGCTAATTATTTTCTATGTGTAAAACATGATTAGAAAACATCATTTTAAAGAGTAGACTCTGCATACTACATGGAACAGAATAGCTGAGATGTATAGCTATTCGTGCCCTCAATTGTATTTAACATTTCCACTTTAAAATCCACAATTTAGTGGTATTGAAACAGCCTTTGTTCAATGAGCATTCGCAGTGTACATACAATACAGCAATACAAACAGAAGCATTTCTAATGCTCTTGATATAAAATTGTGTTTCTTCAGTGAAATATTGGTCACCCTTTATTTTAAGGTGTCATTTATAGATTTTAGTTTTAATAGATGGTTTACTCAATAGATACCCTCAATAGCCCTCAATACCCTCAATAGATACCCTCAATAGCTCTCAATACCCTCAATAGACACCCTTTTTAAGGTGTCATTTATAGATTTTAGTTTTAATTGATGGTTACTCAATAGATATTTTTATAGCTTCCAGAAATTCAACAGGTTGCTCTACCCATTATCTATATCTATAATCTTCTAATTATAACACATACTATTAATGTTTGTAACATACTTATAACATCTGTTAATCATTTATTAATCCTCTGCAAAACTTTTATAAATGGAAGTGTAAAATAAAGTGGGACAAATATTTCTGAAGTATCAAACACCAAATATTAATGAGTTTGGTTTGTAAAGTTCTGAATATATTATTACACTTTGTCAAATTGGCTGCATTTTACTTTTTTACACAGAATTGATCTAGACTGTATAAATTTTGGCCCAGGTCTACAAAGGGATTTGTGGTGCTTAAACTCCAGATTTAGGTGCCTATGTCCCAGTTTTAGACACCACTGTGATACATACTCTTTCCCTAACCCTCCCACTCCTACCCCAGCTACTGGCTATGCTTGTAGGCACTTAAACTAAATTGGCACTTAAACTTCAGTTTTAAAATTTTCTTATGCCTCTAAATTTCAGTCTCTAGGCATGTACACTGCTGCATCACCCTAGACCAGCAGGTTCTCAAAGTGTGGGTCGTGACCCCATTTTAATGGAGTCACTGGGGCTGGAATGAGACTTGCTGGGGCCCAGCCTGGAGGGAGGGGAGCTCAGGCTTAAGTCCCTCCTCCTGTGGTTGTGTAGTCATTTTTGTTGTCAGAAGGAAGTCATGGTGCAATGAAGTTTGAGAACCTCTGATCTAGATATCCAGAGGCCTATCTCCTGCCTTAGCTCCCAGAGTAATTTACAGCTTGGGGAAGATAGGCAAAGTTGGGGTGGAGGGCAATTCAGTAGACATAAATGGCTGGAAGTGGGGAATAGGCGTACTCTCTCAATCTTTTAGCCCAGTTGTTAGGATCCTCACCCAGGATCTGGGAGACTCTGGTTTAATTCCATTTTTCGCCCGATGAGAAAAAAGGAACTTTCACAGGGGTTCTCCGCATCTGAGGGGAGGGTCTTAAGCATTGCACTATGGACTATTCTGAGGTGAGTTCTCAAGCACTGCACTGTGGACTATTCTGAGGTGAGTCTCTCTTGTTGAAGCTGTTCTGTTTTGGTTAAATAACTGAACAATGGAATATTAGTTATGCTGTTGAAAGGGAGCTCTATAGACAAGTGATTAGAGTACTTCCCTAAGAGGTAGGGAACCCCTCTTCAACCCTCTTTTTCTCATTACAGGAAGGAGAACATTGAGCTGGGATCTGCCACAGCCTGGGTAACTACTCAAACCAAGGGGATAAAGCTTACAAAGGAGTCCTCTTTTCCCTCTGGCCATTTTGTGTGGAAATAGGCAGGTGCCAAACTCATTCTGACCAGAAACAACTTGGCACCTAAATTGCAGGAGAAGAGTTCCTGGTTATGGATTGCAACGAAGATAGGCATCTCCCTGCAGCCCAGACTCAGGCAGAAAACTCCATAAGAGGCACAGTGTTCAGTATGAAGCCTTCTCATCAGCTTCTCCAATAGGTTGCCTTAAGTGGTTTCCAGCCTAGCATGCTGTGTTTGTGGATCCCAGTCTTAGGCATTTGTCTCTATTCATTCACTGTACAGGGATCTTGGGCATCCAACTCAGGATTTGCAGATGCCGCTTTTGTTCCAGTGATATCCTGGGCACCTGAAAGTTAGGTATTGCAATGCTGAATATTGTGCCTAAGTCCCTTTGTGTATCTGGGCCTTTGTTTCCATCCACTGAAATTTCTTTTAACTTAGTGCCAGGTACATATAATAGCTCATTAAGAACTAGTTTCTTGTGAGGCACACTGGTGAGACCACACCCAGAGTTTTGCATCCAGTTTTGGTCCCCTCACTACAGAAAGGATGTGGACAAATTGGAGAGAGTTCAGCAGAGGGCAATAAAAATGATTAGGGGGCTGGGGCACATGACTTACGAGGAGAAGCTGGAGGAACTTGGGTTATTTAATTTCACTGGGGTTATCTAGTTTCACTGAGTGTGGTCAGTTTTAATTGACATAGTGTACATGCCTTAGCTTGAAATATATATATAAAATATAATATAAATCCAATCTTGTGGGATTTGGTGGCAATTAACTTTTTCTATGTTTTGATAACATTAACATTCTTATAAGTCTGTGAACAATCCAAGATGTTTAAAGTATGTTATCATTTTATCCCAGATCACTCTTTTATGAGGCTTAAATAGTTTTTATGTTTTTTATGGGTTCTGCTTTGTAGCTTTGACATACACCTGAACTTCAAAGAGCTCTTGCTGTCTTTCTGTAAAAATGTTATATACATCAACCATCTCCAAATAATTAAAAGGCTCTTATACGGACTATTATCTTGTTAACCTCCAATGAACATGACCTTGCATTCATATCCCAGACCTCCACAACACCACCATATTGAAAATGCTATAAAAAACATTGAGAGAAGGGTTGATTTGCTATTTAAATTTGCTGCAAAGCTAAACTGGGTCTCTACAATAAAATCAAATACAGGTATAAAGTGGGGAAAAAATCTCTGGAACTTTCATATTTCTGTAAAAGCATGACAGTTAGTATACATTGCCCAGTTTTAAGTCAATATTTCTCTTGTCCTATTTCCATTGCCACCCTTTCTTCTCCTCATCAAATTCTCCAAAGCCAGGCCCTATTGACAGACTGATTTCATCAGAATCTCTGCTGATAGCTGAGTTAATGCTGGAGATGGGTAGGCAGGAGGCACTGCAAAAAAGCTTTGCTTGGGCACTGAGGTAGTAGTGGCCAATGTTTCGGTGAGCATAAACACAAAAAAGCTTATAAGATCTGGAAACTTAGACAGATGACTGGGGAGGACTATAAAAATATTGCTTGAGTACGCAGTGTTGTAATCAGGAAGGCCAAAGCACAACTGGAGTTGCAGCTAGGAAGGGGTGTGAAGGGTCATAAGAAATGTTTCCACAGGTATGTTATCAATGAGAAGAGGGTGAGGGAAAATGTGGGATCCTTACTGAATGGGGGAGGCAACCTAGTGACAGATGATGTGGAAAAAGCTGAAGTACTCAATGCTTTTTTTGCTTCGGTCTTCACAGACATGGTCAGCTTCCAGACTGCAGGACTGGGCAGCATAGTATGGGAAGGAGGTGAGCATCCTTCAGTGGTGAAAAAACAGGTTAAGGACTGTTTAGAAAAGCTGGACATGCACAGGTCCAGATCGAATGCATCTGAGGGCACTGATGGAGTTGGTTGATGTGACTGCAGAGCTAGTGGCCATTATCTTTGAAAACTCTTGGTGAGCAGGGAGGTCCTGGATGATTGGAAAAAAGGCAAATATAGTGCCCAACTTTAAAAAAGAGAAGAAGGAGAATCTGGGGAACTACAGAGTGGTCAGCCTCACCTCAGTCCCTGACAAAATCACGGAGCAGGTCCTCAAGTAATCCATTTTGAAGCACTTGGAGGAGAAGAAGGTGATCAGAACAGTCAACATGGATTCACCATGGGCATGTAATGCCTGACCAAACTGATTGCCTTCTATGATGAGGTAACTGGCTCTGTGGATATGGGGAAAGAGGTGGATGTAATATATCTTGACTTTGGCAAACTTTTTGATACAGTCTCCCACAATATTCTTGCCAGCAAGTTAAAAAAAGTATGGATTGGATGAATGAACTATAAGGTGGATAGAAATATGGCTAGATTATTGGGCTCAATGGGTAGTGATCAATGGCTTGATGTCAATGGCAGCTGATATCAAGTGAAGTACCCCAGAGGTCGGCCCTGGGCCAGTTTTGTTCAACATCTTTATCAATGATCTGGATGATGGGATGAATTGCACCCTCAGCAAGTTAACAGATGACATTAAGTTGGGAGGAGAGGTAGATATGCTGGAGGGTGGGGATAGGGTCCAGCGTGACCTAAACAAATTGGAGGATTGGGCCAAAAGAACTCTGATGAGGTTCCACAAGGACAAATGCAGAGTCTGCACTTAGGAAGGAAGAATCCCATGCACAGTTAGAGACTGGGGACCAACTGGCTAAGCAGCAGTTCTGGAGAAAAGTACCTGGGGATTACAATGGATGAGAAGCTGGATATGAGTCAGCAGTGTGCCCTTGTTGCCAAGAAGGCCATTGGCATATTGGGCTGTATCACTAGGAGCATTGCCAGCAGATCAAAAGAAGTGATAATTTCCCCTCTATTCAGCACTGGTGTGGCCACACCCGGAGTACTGCATCCAGTTTTGGTCTCTCTACTACAGAAAGGATGTGGACAAATTGGTGAGAGTCCAGCAGAGTGCAACAAAAATGATTAGGGGGCTTAGGTACTTGACTTACGAGGAGAGGCTGGGGGAACTGGACTTATTTAACCTGCAGAAGAGAAAAGTGAGGGAGAACAAGTAGCAATGGTCTCAAGTAGCAGTATGGGAGGTCTAGGTTGGATATTAGGAAATATTATTTCATTAGGAGGGTGGTGAAGCACTGGAATGGGTTACCTAGGGAGATGGTGAAATCTCTATCCTTAAAGGTATTTTTAGGCTCAGCTTGACAAACCCATGGCTGGGATGATTTAGTCTGGGCTGGTCCTGCTTAGAGAAGGGCGTTGGATTGGATCACCTCCTGAGGTCTCTTACAACCCTAATTTTCTGGCTTAGATTCAGAACTGATTACCTCAGCAACAGGGCACACAAATCTCTCCTACACTCAGGCCAATTTCTCTAGGAGTACCTCCCATCTTCTCCAACAACCTAGTATCCATAGATTTCCCCTTCAAGATCCAATATGAACCTGAAAGAGGAAAACATTGGAGGGAATCTTGGAGGAAATGAATTTGCCTGATATGGATATAGCACATAGTTAATCTCTACTGAATGGAGGCAGACTGTTCATAAATTGCCATTGGCAAATGACAGAAAGGTAACATTTTTGCCTTATACTTGAAATCAGAAGAAATTGAGTGGAGTCTTAACCCCAATTTCCTGGTGGGAGCATTATACTCATGTTGTCTCTCTTGCAAGTCAGCCATATTGTATAGCAACTTAGTCCCTGTACAATCTCATAGATTTAAAAGGGATTTCACAAGATGTAAAGTAGAACAGCACTTTGCTGATTAATCAGGAGTACTTCATGACTGTGAACCTGGCTTTCCTGAAGTCTGTCATGATTGATTCTTTTGTCCCATCTTGTATCTGTTTTGTCCTCTATAAAAATGATCTTCCTAATTTCTGTTCTAATGTCTCAGTAGTAATGTATTCTGCTGATACCATCTTGTAATCACTTCAACCATATCTAATGTCTATTCTAATGAAATGTTCCTTGTGTTCAAGTGACTAATTATAACCTAATGCTTAATCACAATTCCCTTTTTTTTTTGTTTTGCTGAAAAACATCTTCTAAAGCCCTGTATGTTCTACAAAACCTATCACAATTAATCACAGAACTTTTACATGGTTGTGACACCTAAACATTGTGACATGGGTCCATCTTGTTGATGAAAACAAGACAAAACTGTATTACAACTATTGATTAGCTGTATTTTAACACAATACACTACGGAAAAGATCTAAGAACTAATCATGTTAAGATCAGAAATTTAAGCATAATATGTAAATATAGATTTTGTAGCATATAGGGCCACAGCATTCAGTTAATTTCCTTAAAACTATGTTATTTAAAACATGTCAAGCATTAGGTACCATTTTCAAATTTGCTTAGAAGCTTTGTGACAAAGTACCATTGTAGGAAAGCTAATTTTTAACTGAACTAAGATCTTTTAAAATTGTCATGACTATTTATTCGACAAGAATTCTGTAGAGTTAAAGTAAGACATTTTCAATAAGCACCAGATAATTTTATTACAACTCTAAACACAATTTGTGTTACTTTTGTCGTTCTAGCAATTTCATCCAAAATAAATCATGGAATTCGACATCAGTAACGTTGACTGATTGTTCACAGATTCCCTGTGAAGTTACTTGTGATGATTTGGTTCCTGGGATGATGAGGTATGACTTATGAATTTTGGCTGATAATATTAAGCAATTATGAAGTTGTTTCTAAGAAAATTGAGATCAATATCAATACAACAGGTATTCATGATATGCAAAGGCCTCAAGATTTAACAGTGTTTTTCTGTCTCTTTTTCTGTCCAACATTAAACAGTGATAGATAGGGTTGTGTTATTTTTTATAGAGACCTTGGGTTTACTTGGTTACTCGGCAAACATCCAAAAGCATTAATTCAAGTTGAATTTTATTGATTTAAACATGCACACACAAAGAACGACAAATTAAAACAAGCCTTTATATTGAAACTTTGATTGAGTGATTATGCAGAACAAACATATTCAAACCCATTCAGCATCTCTTATTTTCATTAATAATCTTTCTTTGATTAAATGGAAAGGGTTAATTTTACTTTCAGTTCTGCCGTGAAAAAACATTTACTTATTCTGTTTCTTACAGACAGACACAAGGCAGAGGAGTAGCAAGAAAGAAAAAAAATGGGTGAAATACGTTTTTTGCCTGGCAAGTTGATCATGATATCAGTTGTTTGGACTGTTGTTAACATCATGGTAAAAGGCATCATCTGACTGTATTATTCTTCCTTAGACAAGGCAGGCATGAATGAATACAGTATAGTTTATTTCAGAATTTGATGAAAAGCCAAAAGAATGAGAGATAGCATGGGGCAGTCAGAAAGGAACACAACAATGGAAGGAAAAACAATATAGAATCTTACTGGCCTCTGTGATGTGTATGCACTTAATAATCCCCACTGATGGACTGAATACTGGATGTCATGATATTCTGATGACTTTCAGCACCCACAGATTAATCCCTGAGCAGACTAGCCAGCCTTCCTGTCAGTAAAAAAGTCCTTTTGTCTGGTGTGCCCCTTCTAACTTTAGATCAAGGAAGCTGAAATGAATCTAGGTGAGCTGCAATAATGGCAGGTTAGGAGATGAGCTGGGGGAAAGATTATTCTTTTTTTCCCTCAAAGGCTCTTTCTAAAAATCCCTAAAAGGAGTAAAAGAGGGTGGCATATTTTATCCTTATTATTTTGTCCATGTATTAAATACATTTTCATAAGGCCAAATTTGGAATAAGTAACCTCATTCCTCCATTGTCTTGTTTACCAAGTATGATTTCCTTGACCTATACTAGTGGGCCATTTTTGTTTGGACTAATTCAATTTTTCTGTCTGTTTTTATTACACCTGTTCATGACATTTATTCATTGAAAATAATTTGACCTATTTTCCAGGGTTAATTCTTAGGAGGCAAAAGTCATATGTTGCTATCTAATGAACTTTAACATCCTTTTTCACAGTTGTTTAGGGTAAATTTTAGATCCAATAATTACAACATGCTGCTTTGGCTGTGTGTATCCACCTTAGGTTGACAGGGATGTGTCAGGTCTCTGACAGACCGGGGAAACTGTGGATCATTAGAACTCACAACTTGGGACAATGATTTTCTTCAAGCTAGAGGGAGTGTCTAGAGGGAGTGGGGAAGTGGAGACAATGCAGATTCCCCAAGTAGGACAGAGGTGACAAAGCAGATTATAAAGCAGACTATAAAAAGTCTCTGAAAGACATACACAACAAGTTTTGAGCATGAGAAGTGAAGACAATGAATTGTGCAAGGTCAGAAGAGGTGAGTAGAAGGTAAAAAAACTCCATGTTTCAGATCTAAGCCATGCACAGAAACGGGTCCCTGGGGAGCCCTAGGCAACCCTAGGTCCAGCCCGAACAATGTGAAATGATGAGGAAATTGAGGCAAGAAAATGCATGTAGGATTTACTACTTTTATATAGATGTGTATATTTCTAGTGCTATTAAAGCAATAGTATGTTAGAACCCCATGCAAAGTGTGTTTGTAAGTTACATCTAACATGTGGCCACTGAAAGAGATAAATTAGAAGGTTCATAGCTTCAAGTGGAGTTCTGGGAGGGGAAGTGGTTAAGTTATAAGGGGTGAGAGTTGGAGAGATCAGCACTGAATATATAGGCTGGGACTCTCAGGAATACATGATAGAGGATATATACCCCAAGAGTTTCCTGTGGACACCAAGACAGGGACACTGTCCAGACTCTGGAGACTTAAAACACATGGGCTCCAGTGGTTGGTGAGTGGCCCAGAAGGTGTGTGGGGTATTGACTGGACTTGTGACATTCCTTTAACTTGCTTACACATAGAGTATGAGTTTGAGGAGAAGATTATGAAGAATATGCTGACAGAAAACATGGCTTCACCCAGTTATCATTGTGATGGTCATATTACATATGACTGAACAGATTTGGTATGCAGTAGAAAAGGAAAGAAATCATAGCAATTGTGGCCCTCACTATTGTAGATTAAACTCCCTTTACTGTGATTTCTCTACTCAAAATCTCTACTTAAAATATTCTGGCAGCTTCGCACAGAATCATAGAATTGGGAGGGACCTTGAGAGGTCATCTAGTACAGTTCCCACACAGTACAGTAGAACCATCTTAATGTAACTAGAACATCCCAGGAGGAAGCTTATTGTCTCAAGCTAGTTCTATCTAAAAGTACTTTAAGTTAAATAAAATATGATACTGAAAAAAAAAATACAGGAGCAAAAATGATATTCACTTTATTTCACTTTGATCTGATCTTTATTAAAACTTCTCTGCTGTGATAGAGTTGTACTTATTGCAGAACTGAAGGAAGGATGAGCAAAAGTGGTTTTAAGCAATCTTTACACCACTGTTAATACACATCCACTACCTGTGCCTCCAAGATGCTGTCTAGGCAGCCAGGGACCAATGGAGCACAAGAATGCCCCATCACACAATATATATTGGAGTCTCTGTGATGGATTAAACCATCAAAAGGGAGCTTAAGCAATGTGAAATGGTCAGAGTGCAGCACAGGATCCACCTTGAATCTGAAAACTATTACAAGTGTTTATGTTAATATATAAAATTTCACGCCTTTCCAAAATTTAGTTAAGTACTAAATCCAGTAATTACGGTATTCAGTCTCACCACACACCATGCCTTATCAGAGGTGTGGTTGTCTTTCCTTTCTCTCTATCTTTTTGTTATATTTTCCTCCTTTTGGTGTATTATTTTTCTTTAAAAATAATATTTTCCCTCCATTTCCTCTTCTTTTTTATACCCCACTCCCTTGGTAACTCCCATATCTCTCTTTCACACCCTGGTAACTCAGCAGATCCATTCTTCTACCCGTTAGAGGGCTACAGAATTGGGGCATCCGTTCATCCCAGCCACTGAAAGCAATGAGGACAGAGAAGTCTGGATTGGCTGGCTATTGGTTGAATCATATACACATGAACCACTACTATGGCCAGCTACATTAAGGGTCTTCATGGGATCAGGGAGCTACCCTCTACTTCACTTACGGCAGCAGCACAATGTTTCCTCAATATGTGGATTTTATGCCAAATCTGTTATGATAAAACAATAGTCATTCCTGTTCATCACTAGGCTAAATTAGTTCCTTGGGAAAAGTCCTTGTAAAACAACCTTATCCCAGTCAAGCATGTGTCAATTAAGTGGAACTTTCTGTACTTTTAAAGGCAAAATATTAAGCATTTAAATAAGGGGACTGTTTTATAAAATACTTTAAAACTGTTTTGCTTTTGTGTAATATTTAGAAGGATTTTTACAAGCTTTCTAAGGAACAATCTGTCACATACCTACTAGTAAAAAATCACCAGTGGTTAGAGGGAAATAGCAATATCTTCTTAAAATCCTTTTTTGTATGAACCATGTGCTTGTGAAAGGTATCAGATTGATAACACTTCAGGCAAATGTCCTCTTTTTCCAAAGAACAGAGTTAGAACGGAAAACAACAGTGACACTACTTCACTATGAAGAGAACCACATAATACTTTTCACTGATCATGTGAACATTGATCAGAACATCACACAGCTATCATCACCCTCAGTATTCGATACCAAATATAATGTTTTTATACAATTTTGAGGTTGAATCTTTTGTACTTGATGTGCACTTAGGACTGTGTCTGAGCCCACTATTACTAACATAGCAAACCCAGGACAGTAGCTCTTGCAAAGCGGCCACTGTATTTTCTCTGGGCCTAATCCTATCTTTAATAAAATCAATGAGAATTTTGCCCTTAACTGTAATATGACTAGAATATTCTCCTCTTTGTATTAGGTGGTCATGGTTTCTCATTTCTTACATGGTTTACAACATATTCTAGTTATTTTAAAAACAAGGCTGATTTTCCTGTCCTCAGAAAAGCAGAAAAAATCTCTGTGAATGAGAATAAAAGATTGTATGGATCCCCCATTTAAAAAGGGAACAACAAAATTAAACATTCATTGATATTGAAATCCTGTCTTTCACAAAGTTGGGTAAAGTATATTGGCCATATACTTTATACAGTACAGTCTGAGATTTCATTTTTTGTCGCAATACTCTGAAAGGATACATTAATAAGAAAGCCAGACAGACAGACTCTTTGGTTTGCTTCAGAGTTGAGGGTCCAGGACTGGCCATATTAGGTATTCTCTGACACAGTTTTATATACAATTCAATGGATGGCAGAGTTATTTCCCATTAATTTAGGAAACGAAGAAAGGAAAAGAGAGAAGAAACAGGTTTCATTTAACTGTTCTATACCAGTCAGGTGTATTTGTTTACTGATTTATATTTCAACCAACACTCAGTACCTCTACAAGCTGAAAATGAAAGATTGTAATTTGCATTTTGGATGTGTGGGAAAGTGAGAAAGAAAGAACTGCACCAATTCACCAGCCTGTTACCATGAGGAAGCACTCTTTACAGTGTTATAATACTGATAATTACTATTATTAATTAGTAATAATTATTTAATTAGTATTATAATTACTATTATAATTACTATTATTAATAATTATTGCTATTATTATTAATACTGATATTATATCAGTATAATACTGATACTGGTTTCCAGGAGGTCTGTGTTTACTTGATAATGTGCAGGTATGCTACAACTCCTGTCCAACTTGGCATTTCATTATCCACCCACCTCTACTTATTATGCTCAAGCTGTGCAACTAATTCACCCCAAGAATAGACACCAAAGATAAATCTAGAGATTAAAGCAGAGATGAAAAATTGCTTGTTGCTTGTCTTTTTTTTTTTAAAGTTTACTTCTCTTGGTTCTCCCTTTCTCCTGGTTAATAATATCTTTTCAAGATATGCGGGAGATTTTTGTTGGTTTGCAAAGGATGGTGGACAGTGGCAGAGAAAGAAGTGTGAGACCCAGAGTCTAAGGAAAAGGGAATGATAAAGGCAAAGTAAAACAAGAGCTGGCAAGATCTCAGTTCCGCTCTCAAGTACACTGATGTAAACCAGGAGTAATTCCACTGAAACCATTGGAGTTACGACATAAGACTGGTGTTAATGAGTTCACAGGACCTGATCTAGCTCTACTGAAATAATGGTAGCTTTGGCAGTGACTTCAGTGGGCACAAGATTGAACTCATAAGCTAGGACAGTCAGATACATTCATTGGTGCATTACACTTAATTTAAGCTGGCTCTGTTATTAAGCCACGCACCCCAGAAATGCTTCCCTTAGCATAAGCATCCTTCTTCACAGAGGCAGATTCAGCACGACTGATACTAACACATCCACTACAGGAATCTCAGTGCAGGGGTACCTATTGAGATGAATAAGAGACAAATAAAAGACAGAGATAAAAGTATATAAAATAATGAATGGTCTAGAGAAGTTAGATCTGGAGCTTCTGTTCTGTCTCATAACACGAGAACAAGGGAACAGTCAATGAAACTGATAGGTGGCAAATTCAAAACTGATAAAAGGAAATACTTTTTCATGAAATGTGTAATTGTGGAACTCAATGACATAGTAAGTTGTTTAGGCCAAGAAATTGGCAAGAGTCAAAAGTGATTGAACATTTACATGGATAACATAATATCCAGAGTTGTCATAGTCAATGCTAACAAACATTTTGGAATGGATGTTAAAGCTCATGATTCAGGGGTTAAGCCAATCTCTGACCATTAGGGTCAGTAAAAGACCTACTATGGGGGAAGATTACTCTACATCTGTCTACTGTGGTGTTCTAACACCTTCCTTTGAAACATATGGTGTTGGCCACTGTCAGGTAGGATGCTGAACTAAACATACCAGTATGACAGTTCCTATTCATGATTCCTGGCTCTTGACACAGTCCACTGCAATCACTGCCAACAAAGACCGAGTTAGACCAGTGCTGTAGCTACTCTAACCTGTGCTGGTACATGAATCAGCCTTCAGTAACTTCAAGATAGGGGAAGCACAAAAAAACACCCAGGTTTAGCATTAGCACAGGATGAATTCCTTCTAGCGTATCTGTAGTGAGTTTTTAAAATTCAATATTATTTATTATAATACTCTGAACAGATTAACCATTTGCTCAGTGTTATTTATGTCAAATACTAACTGAAATATGAACTGTACACACATCCATAAATGGATTAAAAGGTTATTTAGTTCCACTGTAACTTCTGTAAGCACCTGTTGTCGCCTCAGAAATGATGTTATATACGTTATTGCAGACATACCCTTTAAGAAAGTACAACATATATCCATGTACCTTCTAGAGCTAAAGCAAAGTAGGGGAAAATAGTCACCTTTTTCACTAGCAGTAGAAGCCTATTATTTTTCAGGAGGCTGTGCAGATCACAGAACTAGCATTTTAAACAGGGATGCCAGTTGGGTTCTATAGTTAAATTCTAAATGTACAATAGAATGAAAAAGCATGGAGATGTGAAGCTAGAGACAAAAAATATAATCCAATTCCTTACATTTGGGGTTTGTTTGTTGTTGGTTTTTTTGCTTCTCAAAACTTTACTAAAATATATTTACCATTTAGAATCATGCTGGCATCACACAAATAGACTGTTTCATATTCCATACCATTCTGTTAGAGTGCAATTTTAACACGGCAAAACTTTACTCTTTGTTAGTGAGATTAATTCAAAATTAAATTATACATACTCTATAAGAATTTACATTGAATGTGTCAATAACACTGGAAAATGAACAGGAAATTTAGGCTTTAGTATAAACCAAATCAGTTTTCTTTATGAGGAAGTTTTGGCATAACTTTCTGAAATGCAGCCCTCAAAACTATTTATGTAAAGTAGGATATATTTTAAGCATAAAACTAGTTTATCATAAATTTGTAATAAAATTGTAATAACAATAATACATCAGGGTAGCAACAAGAAAAATAATCTATTAGATCTTGGTACTGCATTTTGATCCATGTGAGCCTTTTGACTCCTTCATGTGGGTAGAGCCCCATTGATCCATTTGATCCATTTGACTCCTTCATGTGGGTAGAGCCCCACTGGAGCTAGTTTCAGTGGGGCTCTATCCAGGGGTGAGAGTTTACCATTATAAATCAGATTGTGGGATCAGGGCCATGGTTTATTTAATTAAAACTATAGTTAATTAATCATAATTATGTAAGTACAAGGTCCCCCCCCTTACTGATTAGAGTGTAATTAAAGAGCTACCTAGCAATTCTAGTAATGATGTATAGCTCCCCCTAAATTTATGTTCTTCTCCTAATCAGGATTAGAATGTCAGGAACATTCATACCAAAGAAATCCAACACCTAAAATTAAATGGCTCCCTCTCAAAGCAGACTCCAAAACATTCCTGGTCTTGGAGGGCTCTTTCACTTTCAGGAAAAAATAAATAAATACCTATCCATAGGCCATGCTAAATCAATCCTAAATATTTCCCCCTCTGTAAATGGGAATGATGTGTACATATAGCTGAAAGGGACAGTTTGTACCCATGAATTCATCCCTTAAACACCATTGTAATAATCTTTGTTCAAATATGTCTTTTAGGTATCATTGGAAAACTGATAATTTGCTGGTAATATATATGTGGCAACTTTGTATGCAACATTATAAGATTCCACTGTATGGTGTTACTAAGACATGGTCCAAGTCTGGGTAGCAGTCAAACCACTCTCTTAGAGACAAAGGGCAAGTGACATCTCAGACAGGTGTAAACAAGGTCAAATGTGCCATCACCCGCTAAGTGCCTATTTATTGACAGGAAAAGGGGTGGGGTGAAAATCTCTATCAGAGCAAACAGAGTTCCTATCCAGGGCGACTGCCTGGTGCCCTGGTCCCAGATGGAGAAACTTTTCAAAGGAGAGAGAGGACTATAAAAAGAAAGGGTAGACAACCCAAGTTATCTCTCTCTATGTTTCTACCCAGAGCATTCACAATACCCGAGGAACAAAAAAAATCAATGTTGGACTGGGGGAGAGATCCTGACTGACAGAAGTTCAGCAAATAGAACTTTGGAACAGTGGTTATAGAGCCTTTGCTTTCAATTTAGCCTAGTATGTTAAGTTAGGCATTAGTTGCATTTTATCTTTATTTTTCTTGTAACCAATTCTGTCCTTTATGCCTCATTACTTGTGTTCACTTAACATCTCTTTGTGATTTTTAAACTAGTATTGTTTTATATAGATCAGTGTGTTTAAACTGAAGTGTTTGGGAAAATCCATTTGGGATAACAGGATTTTTGTATATCATTTTCTGTTAATAAAATAACAGACTTTATATGAACTTGTCCCAGAGAAGTCTAGACAGTACCAGACGCACATTTCTGGGAAAACATCTATGACCGGGAATGTACTGGTGTCACCTTGTCACATAATTCCAGAGTGGCTAGTTGCAGCACTCACACAATATAGCTGGGAGTGATTTACGTGCTGAAGAATGTGTATGAGCAAAACCAGAGTGTAAACAACAGTAGCAAAAGCATTGTAAAAGGCACCTGAGGTAAGAAGTCTGAGATGCAACAGCTGTTCATCATTCTACATAGTACCCTGTGTATGTCACTGTAGCAGCGCGACGACTTACCTAGCAGCGCCTCCTGCTGGTTGTCTAGGGAATTAGCTCACCAACCATCAGAACCCTTTGTTGTCAGTGTTTCACCATTGGCTGGCCCCGTGTCCTTCCTGGATCCCAGTGCACTTTTATCTGGGGTGCCGCCCCCTCACAATACCCACACACTGTCTCTGGGTCTCCCCTCCCCAGGGAACCCCCAACCCTCTATCCACACCTTGCCTCAGGCTAGGGCTACTGCCAATCGTCATCAAGCTCCCCAGCTCAGCCTGTCGCTTCCCCGGCACTGCTCTATCCTCAGTACCCTTTGCTCCCTTCAAACAGCTAGGTCCATCTCCCTCTAAAGCTGCGGGGGGACTGTTTTGTACCTACCTAGCAGTTCTTTTATAAGGGCCTGCTTCGGCCTGACTGGGGGGTGGCCCACCTGTGGCTGCTTCCCCAGCAAGCCCAGGCTTGCTACTTTCCCCAGCCACAGCCCTCTATAGGGCTGTTCCAACCCCTTCCGGGCTGGAGCGGGTGACCACCCCACTGCAGTCACACTAAAACTGTGGAATATTTTGCCTGCCAATGATATACAATCACACATTTACCCCCTTTAAAATTATTAAATAATCAAAGATGACACGATGATTTGATATTAAAGTTAGAAAAAAATGAAATTCTGAAATTTTTTAAAAAAGTATTTTTGTGATTTTTTGGTCTGTGAAAAAAAATATCTTCCATTCTACCTCCTTCTTCATGCTCCTTCCCAAGCCAGCAGTATTTGGTAGGGTATACTTATCTCATTTTGTATGGGTTGGGGGGTGGTTTCAATTGTTATTTAAGTTACATATTTTATTAGAGGCTTCTAGGATAGCAGTGCTAGACAGCAATAATATTTTTATTTCATATGTTTTAATAGTTTCTATCATCAGCTTTATAATACAAATTATCAAATATATTAATTATATATGTTCACTGTAACTGGAGATAGCATAAAAAACACTACTTCCAAAAATTATTAACAGAGATTATATAGAGATTTTTTTACACCTTTTCCTGACAGAAATATAATTCAGTGCTCACAAGTACAACAGCACAGTGCCTGTGCATAGAGTTATTTTTCTCCCTAATTTCATTGAGTCTGGTTTTAAAATATGTATAGCATGTTACAGCTTCCCAAGGAAACTAGAACACACTTGACAGCTTTGCCTGAACATCCTCAAGTAAAGGCCACAAACAACTCAGCATTTCAATTATCCATTTAGTTATTTTTATTTATATTTTAATAATAAAAACTACTGCATTTGTCATTTCATGAGCCTAAAGTTATTTACCATTTTGTATGAGAAAATGAATCATTTAGCTGTGAATGTATTTCAGTTATTTTAACTTACTGTCAAGTAAAGACATGTATAGTTATGAGACCAGCCTGTGAAATACTTCAATCTGAACAGTATATTTTTGAAGGTATGCACTTATTACAAGTTCGTGCCCATGACATTTAAGATTTGAAGGAGGACAGGAATGCAATAGCAAATCACATTTTAATTTTAACTGGAGGGAATAATATTTCAACTTTGCCTTTAGCCTGAACAAACTTCTATGAATACACTTAGAGTGTCATGTTAATACCTGTAGTTATTGATTCCATCTTCACAAGTGGCTCCATGCTGGCACCAGTTCTCTTCACAGTCATTAATATTCTCCAGGCACGTTCGCCCAGTCCATCCAGGAGCACAGACACATTGAGAACTCTGGTTGTCTTCATCAAGGAAGCAGCTACCTCCATTTGCACATGACTAAAAGTGAGAATTACACACATACAGGAAGATGGTTTCATCTCTACGGGTTGTCCTTACCTAAGAAATTTGATTAAATAAACTGTTTTGGAAATAACTAGGTGTGTGACAGTTTTCTCTAATAATGTGGTCAAAGACAAATCTCAGTGAATTAAAATATAAAGTGGAATGAAGATAAAACAACATTTGAATCTATTGTTGTGTACAGTGTTATGACACATTGTAACTATATAGCTTGTTATAATTGGTTATAATCACACATATTTTAGGTAAGATGACAAAGAGTGAAATAGCCTATTATTCTGTTAAATGTAGAAAAGAAAAGCATTGCAGCCTGTAGCATAGTTATAATTTAACTTAGAATAAAGCTCTAGTCAGAAGATGTGAACATTTTTACTGGTTAGATAATGATTAGCTAGAACAGTGGTTTTCAACCTTTTTTTCATCTGCAGACCCCTAAAAATTTTGAACAGAGGTGCAGATCTCTTTGGAAATCTTAGACATAGTCTGGGTACCCCAGAGGTCCTCAGACCATAGGTTGGAAATCACTGAGCTAGAAGAAGCAAAAGGCAATATGAGGAAAAAAGATTTTTTTCATTTTAGAATGAGTGGGTATTTTTTAAGTTCTAAAGTATGGGTGTTAAAAAAAACTATGTGACTGAATGAGACAAGGACATCATATTTCATCTGGTTTTAGATTTAGAATTCTCAGGGTATATCTACAGTATGAAATGAGGTTGAATTTACAGAAATCGATTTTTCGGAAGAGATTTTATACAGTCGATGGTGTGTGTCCCCACTAAGCACGTTAAGTCGTCAGAGTGCATCCACAGTACCGTGGCTAGCATCAACTCTCGGAGCAGTGCACTGTAGGTAGCTATCCCACAGTCCCTGCAGTCTCCGCTGCCCATTGGCATTCTGTTTTTTTGAACTGAGTTCTGCCTGCACAGATTCTTCTCCCCATACTGCAATCAGATTTAGTACTTCTTGTTTGGTCCATGCTGGAGCTCTTTTGCAATTCTGGGACTGCAGGAAATGAAATTTAAAAGTTCTCAGGGCTTTTCCCGACTACCTGGCTAGTGCATCCGAGTTGAAAGTGCTGTCCAGAGCGGTCACAATGCAGTATTCTGGGATACCTCCTAGAGGCCAATACCATCAAATTGTGTCCACAGTACCCCAAATTTGTACCAGCAAGGTCGATTCTACCACTATTCCCCTTGCTGGAGAGGAGTACAGAAATCGATTTTAAGAGCCCTGTAAGTCAACAAAATGGGGTTGGTTGTGTGGAAGGATTTAGTTTTAATTTGACATAACACAGCTAAATTTGACATAATCGCATACTGTAGACCAAGCCTAATTGTTGCGGGGGAGAAGGTTAAAATATACTGATCTCTGAAAGAAAAAACAAAACAAAGTAGTAATATAATTTTTGGATAGCCATGACATTTCTTGCTATGGTAAACCCTCTTTAAAACTAAGTTGCTAGTTTCATCGAGAAAATAAGTCACCAGTCACTATAGACATAATATTGTGCAGTTTGTCAGGAAGACTAATTTGCTGGCCAACCACTGAATGTTGAAAGATCTGTAGGCAACTTGGGAGATTCCTACTTTAGCTGGTCATTACAGTGTGAAGACTGACAAATGTAATTATACTTACAAACTTTTGGGGGGCATAGAAGGAGAAGCACTGAAACAGTGCTGAAACTCACTGAAACAGGTGAATAAGATTCTTTGAACCAAAAATCTGCTTTTACTTAAAACAGGGCAACTCCACTGAAACTTAAGAGTAGTAGTTTCTTACATGCGCCTTTCTACCCTTCTCTTGTTCTTAGTTGCTGGATGCTGAAGTCCTACTCTACTTTAAGTGGCAAGTAAAACTTAGCAGATAAAAATATACCACCTACAGTATTAGTTAATGAAAATGCAGATTTGTGCTGCTTAAATGAAAATTTTTGTATGACTTGTGTATTCTGGATTTTTCAAGGGTTGTCAGGAAGACGAATTAATATAATTCTATGACTAACCTTTACATTCTGCTAGTGTATTCAATCTACCCTGTATATAGTTTTGAACCTGTTCTGATGCTTAGTAAATATATTTACAGGGTAGGCAAGAGCTAGCACATTTTGCAGTCTGCTGATTGTGAAAGATTAATACATCTTGTTGGGGAAAAAAGTATTCTTTTTTTTCTTTAAATGAAAAGGTTCATGCATTTCCCACTGTATCAAAGATCACCTGAGCTCTTAGAAGGAATGTATCCTCTTTTCTTGTCAATGTTTAGGTTTTAAGGTCTCTGTTCAGCTTCCATGCATACTTAGCCTTCTTAAAAATAGGAAAAATTACATTTTTAAAGAAATGAAACTATGGCTTTTCTTGCTAGTTTACTGACTTCTAAAGAAAATGGTGAGTTGGGCTCTGCCAATGATCTATGTAGCTCCCTAGTACCTCAGTTTGATTGAGTTTGAATCCATTTAAAATGTTATCAAGATTTGTAGTAATAAAAATTCTTGCCAGAAATTCACTATATTAATTTGTCTTTGATTAAGTTTTAAATTGACCTTAAAATTGGATCTTTTTCCTATGCTATTAGTGTTAAATACTAGAATTATGTTGGGCTCATTTCTCAATGTGACTACTCTTGATGGAGGGAACTATTCAGCTTGAATAAAGTTGGTAGAATCTCTTCACAGTTATAGAAATATCTTTTTCCTTTTATATATAAATGTATATATTTTGCCTTTTTATTTTGTCTGGGTATTTCCTGAGGTTTTGCTACATTTTCAAGGCTCTAAATACTCTCTCCCAATCCCTTTATCATTGGACCTCATATAAAATGTTTTCCTGGATTTCAAAGTTCATTATTGAATCATGCATCAGGAAATTATAACTAAAATGTTAAAAAAAAAAAGCAGAGTAAGTTTGAATATAGGAATAAAACAAAATATGAGGTCTTTATATCCCCAATATATTGGGCTAGTCTGCCCACTGATGTTTCTCTATATTTTGTCAGAGATAGCAGCAGTATTATGAGTGTAGTACATATGTGTGCAGATGTGCTTCCTTACCAATTACAGAGTCAAAAACCTTAAGGCCAAAAGGTACTATTATGATCAGCCAGTCTGACGTCCTGCATCTATCAGGGCAGAAATACCCTCACCCAATGATTCCTGCATCAAGCCGGTAACCTCTGTTTGAGCTAAAGCAGACCTTTCAGAAATATCTAGTCTTGATTTAAAGTCTCCAAATGATGGAGAGTCCATGATGTCCCTAGGTGAGTTGTTTCAGTAGTTCTCTTGGAATGCAGTGACAATGAAAAGGAGTTAGGGTCATTGCAAATACCAACTGAACCTGAGCTCCCAGTGTGGTATTGTAGCTAAGGGGGCACAGTTAAAAATGTGCACCTTATTTCTAGTCTGAATTTGTGTAACTTCATCATCTAGCTATTAGATTGTGTACTGCCTTTTTCTGCACAAATGAAGAGCTGACTGCTGTAAGAAATC
The DNA here is from genome assembly GCA_007922305.1 of Dermatemys mawii. Classification (NCBI taxonomy): domain Eukaryota; kingdom Metazoa; phylum Chordata; order Testudines; family Dermatemydidae; genus Dermatemys; species Dermatemys mawii. Next base: position 30,788,906 of record ML677333.1, read on the forward strand.
TATTCCCTATTTAGGTACTTGCAGACTATGAGCAAGACATCTCTTAAACCTTCTCTTGGATAAACTAAATAGATTGAGCTCTTTTAGTGTCTTACTGTTGGCAGTTTTCCCACATTTCAAATCATTCTTGTAGCTCTTTCCTGAACCCTTTCCACTTTATCAACATCCTTCTTGAATGTGGACTAGACATAGAACTGGATACAGTATCCACTAATGGCTTCACTAATGCTTTATCTTGAGGTAATAATACCACCTCCCAACTCCTGCTGTACACTCCCCTGCTCTTACAACCAAGGATCACATTTGTCCTCTTGGCTACAGCACTGCACTGGGAGCTTATGTTCAGCTGGTATTTTAAATAATCCCAAAGTCCTATTTATTCTCACTGCATTCCAGGACAGTCACCCTCCAGTACATGTGGCCTACATTCTTTCTTTCTAGATATATGACTTTGCATTTGATTGTATTAAATGTATATTGTTCAAATGAGCCTACCTTGACTACTGACAGCCCTCTTCCATGTTCATTTAATAATCACATGATCCATAAGCCTCTAGCCTACAAATATTGACTCACTTTCTGTATGTGAGAGGCCCTACTAACCTAGAATGGTGCACTGATGCACTTTTACTATAACCTATTCTAGCAACTTGCTTCAATGTTCTAGATTAGATACAGCTTCAAAAACAACAAGGAGTCTGATGGCAGAGTAAAGACAAATTTATTTGGGCATAAGCTTTCATGGGTAAAACAACCCATTCTTCAGATCCATGGAGTGAAAATTACAGATACAGGCATAAATATATATTGGCACATGAAGAGGAGGGAGTTACCTTGCAAGTGGAGAACCAATGTTGAAAGCCAATTCAGTCAGGGTGGATGTGATCCACTCTCAATAATTGATGAGAAGCTATAAATATCAAGAAAGGGAAAACAGGTTTTGTAGTGAGCCAGCCAGTCCTAGTCCCTATTCAAGCCCAAATTGATGGTGCTTAGTTTGCAAGTGAATTGTAGTCTGAAGTTTCTCTTTGGAGTCTATTTTTGAAGGGTATTTTTGTGAATAATGGCTACTTTAAAATCTATTATTGAGTGTCCAGGAAGATTGAAGTGTTCTTCTACTGGCTTATGTATGTTCCTCATGTGCCTATACATATTTATACCTGCATCTGTAATTTTCACTCCATACATCTGAAGAAGTGGATTTTTTACCCATGAATGCATATACCCAAATAAATCTGTTAGTCTTTAAGGTGCCACCAGACTCCTCGTTGTTTTTGTGGATACAGACTAACACGGCTACCCCTCTGGTTCTTGATACAGCTTCAGAAAGTGCAGAACTTATTGGAGTGAAGCTGAGTCAAATTAATGAATGTAATATTCAGTTCTGAGTACTAAGAACATTAGAGTTACTTCATTCTTTGGCAGTGAGTTCCAGAGTCTAGGCCCATCTGGGGGCGGGGGCGGGGAATGGGATATGTTTTCTGCAGTTGTGTACCTCCCCATATCAGCTGACACTTCATTGTTCTATTGGAACATACTTCCATGATATCCCCAGAGGAGAGTCAAGGCTTCATGCTCTGTCAGCTCTTGCACCCTCAGAGGCAGTTTCAGAAGGGAGTTCAAGTCAATGCCAGTTGCAGTGGTGTTTTTTGTGATGTGGCTGCCTGCTGACACTGGGAACTAGACTGGGCTTATTTCCCAAGGGCCATCATATGGCAATGTCTAGATTCCAACTAGTTACCTAGGCTGGGCTGCATTCCAACTAGTTACTTAGAAGTGAAAGGCTCTAGATCCTATGACCAGTTCCCTGAGTCACCTGGATGTAGTTTTACTTTCCATAGGAACTAAGAAAAGAGGATTGAAAGGTGAGGGGGAAGGGTTGTTAGGAAACTTGTCCTTCAGCTGGATTCAAATCAGTACTGAGGTATCAACTGAAACTGAGTAAAGGGCTATGAATTTCAGAGTGCACCGAAATGTTGTATTCTAATTGCTGGTATGAAATAAAAAGTGCCTAGTTCTCATTAGCATAGTCCTCTTTCAAACAGGACTACACATTAACATAGTCCTCTTTGAAAGAGGACTAAGCTAATTCAAGCTAGGTACCTTTTAGTTCACACCATCAGCACGCACACAGAGTAGTATAGTGCAACATTTTGGTGCATTCTGCAATTCATGCTCCCGTAGCCTGCACTGCAGGGCACTGTAGACAAGCACTTAGACCAGTGGTAATCTGCTGGTGAGCCATGAGACAGTGTTTACATTGACCGTCTGCAGGCACAGCCACCCACAGCTCCCAGTGACCGTGGTTTGCCATTCCTGGCCAATGGGAGCTGCGGGAAGTGGTGGCCCACTGGCCGCAGGTTGCCCACCACTGCCTTAGATTATCATACTCCAGTTTAGATTGAAGCAGAAATAATTTTAGAAGGAATTTAAGCTAAGTACTGTTGCTAAGATACTATTCAAATTAAAAAAAAAGCCCTCTACACAAATGGTTTTGCAAATTAAAACTAAATTATTATACTCTTACACTCAGTAGTACTTACTAGACTACTTGTGGAGTAAAATACTATTAAGTATAAGTAAGGCTAACAAAATCTGCCCTCAATAAGAGTGAGATCATTTGATGAGCCACCTTTCCTCATTTCCCCAAAATCAGAATCTTCCCATGGCTTGTATGTCAAAAATAAAGTTGGGGTTTTTTTAATGGCTCATCGTGTGATAATGATAAAGAAACACAGGCAGTTACTTTTCTCTAAAACTGAACAAGAACATTTCTTACAATAAGGAAACAGTATGATTCCCTACACAACTCTCTCTCTCTCTCTGTTTCTGCTTCACTGTCCAGTTTCTGCCAAGACTTTTCCCAGTCCTCTTTGCCTGGCTTCCTGTTACAGTTTTAATAAGCAATACTGTCCCTTTTTATAGTAAACACTAATGATATTATTGCATATTATCTCAGGCATTATTACTGCAAAGCCAACCTCATAGACGCAGGCTGGGCAACCCAAAAATGCCATAAAGTGAAAATGACCAGTAAATTTGCCCTAGATGGAAAGTGATGATATTCTCTTCTGGGCTCATGGGAGACATAATGAGTAGAGAACAGGATTCTTTTAGTTTTTTTTCTTCAAGAAATGAAACAAATATTTACCTTTTTGCTGTTTTGTACTTCTGATCCCAGACAATGAAAGAAATATGCATCCTCAAATTAAGAAATGGTCTTGGATTATAAACTCAATTTATCACAATAGTGTATAGAAATATACAGAAAAGAGTTGGGTTTTTTTTCCCCCCCAGAAAGTTGTAGTGGTTGCTGGCAAGGTTTAAAAATTATGCTTACAATGAAAACTGACAGTTTTAACTATTGAGCTACTACCTTTATTCAGAGATCTTCATCCTAAAGTGTGTCTCAAACTACAGTCCTGAAGTTTTAAAATTCCACCTGTTATTCAGAGGATATCTGTCCCCACAAAGGTGGATTACAGAGTCCCTATAAATGATAGTCAGGGCAGGTAGAATGTTAAGGCTCCATGCCTGTACAAATATTGTATAATCGCACTGAAATACCAACATTTTCTGGGGTAGACTGGCCCAAGCTAAAATCCCACACAATTTGAAAGTATAAATTGTTAATCTTTTATATCCGCAACAGTTCTTATAGCAGCACAATGTACTATATAAGATGAATATCATGTGTGAAAATATTTAGACTTCTGGGTTTATAATTAGTTCATACTTTAAACAATGCAATGTAGTTCTACTTTGAAAACTGGCTCCGAAATTGAAAAAACAATTGACACCTATTGACTGTATCTCTTTGAAACTGGATCAAATCTGTTTTGTTTACATTGCAAGTATAGCTTTTTTTCTAAATGTCAGACCTGCATAGCCAACAAGGAATCTAAAAGCCAAGCCATGCTTTCTTTGGCTCACACGTCACCAGTAATAAACATTCTTCTCAGAGAAGAATTATTTGTATGGGGGACAAGTCTGAGATAAATTAGAAAAGCCATTTTTGAAAAATGTGTGGGTTTTAGTATTTGAAAACAGTTCTTTTCCCCCACTCTTAACTCAAAAATGACTCTCAGTAAAAACTTCACATCTATCTTATATGCTGATTTGCACTAAGAACTATCAGGCAGAGCTCTTTGTTGCAATTTAGAGTGCAAAAATGTTTAGCTACTACAGGATGATAAATTGATTTTCACTTACCCCAAACTAAGTATACATTCATTTTAAGGCCCCTTTGCTCAGCCAAAATGGTAAAAAGGTCTGAGTGTAAAAAAGAATCAAGACCTAGGTCTCCCTTGTTGAAACTGTAATTACCACGAATGTTCCACAATTTCTGCTCTCTCTTATTGCCTATTTGAAGCAACCTAGTTTTTTTTCTTCCAAAACTTATTTTTCAAAATTTGAACGGATCATATGACTCATAAATAAATTTGGGTGATACTGGCAAAATATATTTCTGTCAACATCTGAGCAAAATCTTTCACAAACTCATTTCACATGATTTTACACACTCAAATTTCAATATTGCTCAAAAATATAGTAAGAGATGGTTCAAAGAAAGTGTCCTTTGTATCATAGAGCCCAAATTCCAGGATACTGGGATCTATTCTTGATCCATCATAACCTTCTTCCTGATAGAGGGGGAAAGATGAATCTGTCTAAAACATCGTGCAACTAATCATCCAACTGTGACATAGTTATACAAATATTTAACAAGGTACCTGAGTCATTTGTGTTACTGCTGCTGTGGAACCCCAACTTTTAGGTGGAAGGTAGGCAGGCATAATTAAGTGCAAAGATGGTTTTGGAAGCTTAACTACACATTTACTTAGTTTTATACCATTATTATTATTATAAATGTATAAAAGAGGAGATTTGCTCAGACTAAAATGTTTACTGCACATTATATATTTAAAAAAATGAAAGTACTAATTTTTTTCTAATTTGTTGTATTTAATACTAGGTCACAAGTAAAGCAGTGCAGTGGTTATGAGGCAATAGCAAATTGCTGTCAGATTGAAAAGGAATTTTCTCTCTCAACAGGAAGTGAAGTTATATATTCAGATATACTTTTATTCATACCTTCAAAAAGAAATAATGCCTTTAAATGTTTAAGAAATGATTTAATTTAATTCCTTAATGGAAATGGTAGTATCACTTACAATATTACTAACACTACAACAAAAACCATTCAGAGTTTTTAAAGTCATTTTCATTAAGCAAATGATATTAATTTAACAATCTCTGCATTAAGGGGACAAGCAAAAAACAAATATATCTTGTAATTTATTTTTATTTCTGTTTTCTTTCACTTTAAAGAAAATGTGGACTGTATATATATTGTATGAGGCACGTAATGTGGTCATAATGTGATAAAGTACATTAAGACCACATTAAATGCCTCATACAATATATATACAGTCCACATACATTTATGACTATCTCTGTACTGTTCATATGAATAAATTAGATATGTCTTAAGGCTTTTAAGGAAATATTACAATAAAATGTTTTAGTAGCTCCCATCAGCATCCTTGGCACATCATCACTTCCCATCCTAACTAGCCATAATGATTATTGCATCATTGTAGTGTTATGCAAGGTACAGTAAATTTGCACTCAGTATAGCACTTTAAATCATAAAAATGGTAAAATTTACCAGATGCTGAACAATTTGAATTTAAACCTTTTAGGCAGTAGGTATTTCTGTGTTATATTTCATATTCATTGGTGAATGTGGTACCCATGGACTTAAGGTAAAATAAATGTTGATTGCTTCTTTGTAAATGCATTGCCTGCTTTGTACAGTATATTTTTGTGGTAAGTATATTTCAATAAAATAATTCACTAAGTCAAATCTTTAAGAGCAAGTTATCATGTCTGGGCAGCTGTTTGAAATGACTAGGACACAAACATTGTTTCCAAATAAATATCATTATGAAAAATACAACAGAATTGTATATCCTCCAATAAAAATATCTCATAAAAATTGAAAATTAAGGGCCCAGGTCTGCAGCCCTTAGTTATGTGAGTAAATGTTTGTCACACAAATAGCTCTGTTGAATGGACTACCCATATGAGTAAACAGTTTCAAGATCCCATCACATCTTTCTTTAGAAATTGGTAAAATCATTTTTAAAACAGTGTATAATGGTATTGAAAATAGCCAAGTAAATATATATTTGTCCTGTATTATGGAAAGAAAAATAACCAGTATCTTAACTTAAAAAAGAAAAAAGAAGAGAAGCAATTCTGTCCTAATTTACACCAATTCAATTGTCTGCTGAGCCTTTAAAGTCAGATACGGAAATCTTGCAGATATGTACATGGCCTTGAACGTTTCTTTATCCGGTCTCACTCAGTCTGTAGCACTGTCACCTCTGGACCAAATGATCCTGAATACAATGTCTACACATGGAATCAGTCTGACAGATAATACTGCAACAGTAGTATGATCATTTGGTATCATGCTGAACTGAATCTTCTTCCACACATTCATTGTCCAAACAGATGCATAGGATTGCATTGTACTTTTTGAATAAGAGTTGGGGATTACTCTTCCCTTGGGAAGAATTTCCTCACATAATAAAAGTGGATTCTAATACCATAGGTATTTGGGAGTGATTTCTGGTTTCATAATGGATGCTATATTTCCCTGAATAGTCAATGCATTACTATTATGTGACTCATTACTTCATAAAATATTTTGAGATACTCTGAATGTGAACCAAATGTAATTCAGACCTATATATGTAGGTACTTAGTAATTACAATGAGAATTTCTATGTTTTTTTTAATAATAAATTTGTAATAGTTTCAATTATCATTACTGGGTTGTGGATTTATAATAATTTATTTTCATAAAGTACTGGTGTGAATATATTGTTTTATCTTACCTCTGTATTTTCAATACATGGTAACAAACATGTATAATTAAGTCCACGAGGTCTGTCCACACACTGTTTCTCTGAGGTGCAGCTTATATTGTAGAATAAGCAGGCATCAATATCCAATTCACATTTTTCACCTTCAAATCCTGTACCATACAAAGAGATTTTTTTTTAATCACAGTTCATTCACATATATTGACACTGGGGCTAGCCATGATGCAGGAGGTTAACTTAACTCTAAGTGTAATTTGACCATTTTATGCCTTGAAAAGGACACTTCAAAAAAAGCATGAAGGAAGAGTTTTTGCAAAAAAATATGCATTGTATAAAGATGTATTAAGTCAAGTTTTATAGCCACTTTTATATAAGGAAATAATTGAAAGAGAATTTAAATAGGTGAATTAAATTAAATTCTCTCTTATTTAATATTGGTAGTGTTCAAGAAGTGCAATTTATCTAGAATGACTTACCCGTGAGACAGGTACACTTGAAATGGCCTATGGAATCAATGCATGTCCCTCCGTGTTTACATGGATTGGAACCACACTCATCAATTTCCATCTCACAGAATGCTCCTGGGTAAAAATCCAAAAAGATTGTTTATTTCTCCCCCAAAATGTGAGGAATGATGACCAGATAAATAAAATAGAAAACTCAGACAAATAGTTTACAGAATAAAATATTTTAGGTTTTAAACAACAGTCAAAACCCCCAGTGGAATATTGACTAAAACCTAAGGATCCAAGAGCCCTCACCTCCTTGAGAACTTGAGTGGAAAAGTGCTCAGTGCCTTACAGAATAAGTTTCTTAAGGCTCTGATCCTAGAGCTTGATCCAGTACAACAGAGGTCGGGAATATTAATCTAGTTGAAGGATTAAGATTATGTGCAGGAACTTCCAAAGGAAAAAGCCACCTGAAACTGAACCAATACCTTTTCAATGCCTTTTTCTACCTTTTTTTTTCCTGACAAAAGTCAACAAAGATCTTGGGCATGGGTCAGCCCAGATCTCTATCCTGGATTTTCTTGTTTGTAAATCATATTTTTTCTGTATCTGATCTTGTGGTAGGATCCATTTGTCCAGGAAAAAAATGGCCTGTCTTTCTGATCTGTGGTCTTTTGTCTGAAAATTAGATTGTAAGCTCTTTGTAGGCAGGACCCTTTTTTGTTCTGTGTTTGTACAGCACCTACCACAATGGTGTCCTGGTCCATGACTGGCTGTCCTAAGCACTATCATCATACAAATAACAAATAACAACAATGCTCTCCAGTCTGTCTGAAGCACCTATTAGTATCATTCCATTAGCTAATTGAGGCTTTATCAGCACTAAGAAGTAACAGCATGGGCAATTGATGCCTGGTAAATCTACCCAGAGAAGAGAGGATCACCCAAATCATGGCCCAGGGTTCAACAAACAACAGGTCTGTCGGCGCTACCACAGTCAGGAAAAAGCCAAAAAATGGTTACAATGTAAACACAGAAATTGAAACTTAATGTAACTGCGGTTTCAAAATATATATTCCATGTGTTTTTTATCAGAGGTAAAATGAAAGAAAAATCTCATAAAAACTAGTGGGGGGGAATCATCTGTTAGAAATCACCGCAAAATATGCAACATTAAACTACTTTCTGGAACTCTAGTAATTCTCTGCATCTCTGCCCCCTTTTAAAATTGTACTGCAATTTGCATCATCAGAAGCAGAGCAGACGATGAAAATGCAAAATTTTTGGACTGGAAAAGATGCCTTAAGTTTGTGAAAAAATATCTAAGAATTTTCTCCCAAACCCAGGCAAAAGTTTCAGTGGTTCAGAGGATATCAGTATCCACAGGGGCTATTATGAAACTCTGACCTAATTTACTGAGAAATCAGAGAGCAAACACCAATGCTTTTCTCAAAGTGAATTACCAAGTTAAATACTGTTCATGCAAAATGTTCTCAAATGAAATACTACCATGAAAAAATGCTACTCTGTACTCACATATAAGATATTTCTGTGGAAGATATTGTGTTAAAAAGTTATATCTTAGTTATGGTGACATTCAGCCCCATGCAGAGAATCAACACTTTCTATACTCAGTTTAAAACTCAGTTAATGTAGTCCTTTACCTTTGTGCTGGCCTGTTTCATTGGGATGAATTTCATCTTTCATTAATTTAATTTTAATAATAGAGCTGTTTGAAAAATAAGGTTTTATTTAAAGGAAAATGTTAATAAAATTGTCAGAAAACTGACATTTTTACCATGTAAAATTTCATCTTTTTTTAAAAAATGAAAACTTTTATGCCAAAAACCTAATTTTTGTTTTTGGCTGCTTGACAAAATATTGATATATCCCAGAGAAAGCAGACACTTTTTATGAAGGAAAAAAAAGTATAGACAAACCTCATTTTTCCATCCAATACAGTTCAGACAGGAAAACTTCTACTAGTCCTACTTAAATATACCACAGAGAGTAATTTTTTTATGTAAATAAAATAATATTTTTATCATCTTCCAAATATGGACACTTGGTATGGTAAAAATTTGTAGAAAATTTGAAAGGCTGATATAAAGGAATTGGAGGAAAACATAAATATCTTAATGATAGAGAGAACACAGGAGGGCTATGTTTGATTATATTGTGAGATGTTGATTTTATTTTATTTTATTTAAGGCTTATTCTGTGAGATAGGCAGTTATACAAATGATAGAACAATCTACTCAGAAATGAGAGCCAGTGACCCAAAAGACATTTAGGGTCAGGTGTAAAGTTGGACAAATCCCAAATCTGAAATATTTATAAAGTGAAATTCATGTAACATTCAAAACTGAAATTAAATAAAATAAAATGGACACAATTCATTTTATTTCACTCAGAACCAAAGTAGAAAGAAGGGGTGAAGAAAGAAAGGGAGTAAGAGGAAGAGATTAGAAATTCAACATGTGAAAAAGAAAAGGGAAAAATGTTCTATTTCAAACCCTGCAAAACATAACAATTTTAAAATTTTGATTTATTTTTCATGGAATTGTTTTTTAATTGTTACGATCAGCTCTTTTTACAAATATGTTGCTCTGTAGTGCTTGTCCTTTAGAGAACGTAAGTTAACAATCTGTGAAATTGACAGAGGAGTGTGTGATAATTAACTGAGGTTTCATTTCAGCAAATCCTTCTTCAGCAAAGCACTTACTATCATTCTTAATGGACTACTGAGTAAAGGCCTGAAGTTTTAGCTTTTATAGACTCCTGAGAGTGTGAGGAGGAATTAACCAATTAGGACCCCGATTCTGCAACTTGGACAAACTCCTTGACCTCTGCAGGTGGTGACTCTGCATTTGCAGAATCCCATTGAAGTCAATGGGGGTTTGCCTTCATTCAACAATCTTTTTCATTTACTCCATCCTTCTGTCCTCACCATATATTTTGTAGTACTTTACTCAGTATGCTTTCAAATTACTCAAGCAATGGGGTTTTGTTTAAACAAGATTAAAGTTGGTGAGCAAACTTTGAAGTTTGAATGAATGAATGAATGAAAAGAATGAAATTAAATGGGACCATCAGAGATGGTTGTAAAATAAACAAAAATACAAACAATATGCAACAGTATATCACTATTATACCTAAAACTATAGAGAACTGAAACCTACACGATTCTGAGCATGCTCACACATTATGGACTTAAATGGTAAAACAAATTAATCTGCTGCTTGTGGGAATGGATCATGTTTACCATCATGTTGAACATTTGCATCAGGCTGTGCTGTGCATATATACCAAGTATTAACAATGACTCTTTTTGGGAGAAAGGGGGAAATTTCAAACAACATATAGCTATTTCAACTGGGAAATCAAGCTAATGCGACCTGAAAATTCTGCAAGTAAAATCACTTTTAGTGGAATCTTCTAATGGAAAGTTGTGCTGCTTTCATTTAAAATTAATTCCACAAAAAGAAAATCATATTTAACTCCAGCTCCTGTTTTACCCTTGTAACTTCTCCAGTGGGTAGGCTCTTCTTACCCATTTATTCCTAAAGGGGAATTTGGAAGTATTGACTGTTCAGATTACTTTATTAATAATATCAGCACAATCAGCCCATGTAAAGGAATCACTGGTAAAATTCTGAATCCTTTAAGTTGCCAATTCCTTTACTAAAACTTTATAACTTTTCATTGCCAGAATGGTCGACAAACTAGTAACTCCAAACTGTTATAAAATTTACTGGGATCTGAATACTGCTGAGAAACACATAATTTATATTATTAAGATCTGATTAAGTGTTAAAATGGATGTCAGGAGAGATCTCCACAGTATCTATTTAGCTTTTAATGCCGGATTATCACTTCATAGTGGAGTGTAGGCTGAATAATTGAGAGCTGTAACACTTACAGAACTCAAACAGGATTTTTTAATGCAATTAAGCAAGTTATTCCTCTATCAAGAATAAGTTTAACAGGTACAAAGATCAAAGGAGAAATAATAAAGTTACAGCATTGGGGAGAAAAATCATTTAAACAGTTTATTGCTTTATCAGCTATGCATTTAAATGACTTGTACTGAGTTATCTGGTCTCCATGTGAAACTTTTTAATAATGATCATTTATAATCCCCACTCCCAGGTACTGGATAAGGCAAAATGAGCCAAAATAAAATAAACACACAAAAAGCCACCTATTTACAATCCAAAAAGATAAGAAAGCAGGGAATCCAAACATTGGGTTTTTTTAAATGGGGGAAATGGAATGATAGGAGAAATACAGGTTATAGGCAAGAATCCAGCAAGATTTAAAAAGTGACTGGAAATTTCCATGGATAAAAGGAATAGCCAGAGTTGTAGTAATAAATGTTAATAAACTGGAAGGGATATTAAACTTCATGCTTCAGGAATTAAGACAATCTCTAACTAAAACACTAGTATGAGAGTTATGGTTTGTCTACAGTACTCAGCTTTTAGTGGGGTTCATGTTGTCGACAGGAGAGTGCTCCTGCCAACGCTGAGCCATTTCCACTGCCACTTGCTGTGGCAAAACCTTTGTTTTTTGCGGAGTGAGAGGGGACTTTTTGAGCATCTGTGTATGACAAAAGTTTTTGTGTTCAATTGGCAATGTAGACAAAGCCTTAATGTTGGGGGAAGATTATCCCAAAACTGCCTACTGTAGGATTCTTACACCTTCCTCTTAATCATCTGGCACTGGCCACGGTCAGAGATGGGGCACTGGACTAAATGGACCTTGGGTCTGATCCAGTCTGGCAATCCCTATTGTATATTCCTATATTTCATTATTTAATAACTTTAAAAAGCTTCATTCAGAAATGTCCCAGAAACTCCCCAGGATTTCCTTCTTTTCTCTCCATTATTTGCTTTCTAGTTTGACAGTGAGCAAGCTGATCAGAAGAGGCATGTTTTACCACCACTCATTATTTCTCTCCTTCTTCCAGTTCCCCCCGGCCCTTTTTAAAAAATTTACTTGCTAGTTTCTGCCCTAGGGAATTATGTGTTTGAAAGAATCCAGAATGGAGTTGTTTATTGAACAATACATTCCTGTAAAAGGTACTCAGTACTAACTGGGAAGATATTAGGCCCAACATACACCGCACTGGCTCTCAAAGCAGGCAAAGTGGGTTCCAGATTACAAAGACAGTTTTGTACACACAATAGAACCTCAGGTTCTCGGGAATGGAGGTTGTCCGTAACTCTGACATGTTTGTAACTCTGAATAAAGCACAGTTTGGTTTTCAGTAGCAGCTGAGCTATCTACTCAGTTTTGGCATGAGTTTGCAAGCTTGCCCTTTCTGGCAGGGGTGTGCACGTGTGGAAACAGCCTGTCCCCCGTGTTGTGGGGAGGGAGACAGTGTATCCCTCTCTTAGGTGTGGGGCGAAAGGGTAAACACTGTATTTCCCCCTTGTGGCTGGAGTGTGTGTGTGTGAAAGCAGCTCAGTGCTGCTCCTGGTCTGCAGCTGCCCTGGGCTGGCAGCCCCAGCATATTGCGATAAGTGGCTGCCACTCGCGTGGAGATGCGGGTTGGGGACAGGCAGCTGGGATGTGCCTATCTTTAAGAAGCAATACAGGCACAGTACAGTATATGCTTTTTTTGTTTGTTTGTCTCTGTTGTTGTCTGATTGTTTACTTCTGGTTTCACTGAGTTCGGTTGACCCGTCAGTCCATAACTCTGGTGTTCATATCTTTGAGATTCTACTGCAGTTTACTTTATGGACCTGTTTTGTTGCATTTCTACTCTCTCTGGAACATTGTTAATCATTTTTAGATACAAAAGTCATACAAGCCCAATGTATTTCATTAACACAATATTTAGTGTAGGCGATAGCTAGACACACAAACAGTACACTAAAAACATTTACCACTCTGCATCATACAAGGCAGCAACCAGCAGAAAATGGCAAACAGGCGGGCAAAAGCTGTCAAGCCACCAAAGAGTTTTCTCAGCTGCAGTACTACAATACTTGGACATCTATAACATCATTCATTTTAATTTATAAAACAAAAGCTATTTTGGCAAGTTCTGCTATAGCTTTCCCACTTCAAGAATTATGATTTTGTGCTTTTGTTTTATAATAATCATGTCACATCCCATTACATTAAAACACCTACACAAAGCCATTACTTTTCTGTCCATTTATGTCAAGAAACTAACAATAGTATTATTTATATTTTATCTCTTTCATAGAAAATCAGCTCTCTGGAGAATGAAGTGAGCAGACAGCATGAAACTCGTTTTGAAACTGAAGCCAAAAGGTGAAAAGATCATTGCTTTAGAACAAGACACACAGCTGGTTAACCAACATTGTGAATCTCAAAAACAACCTAGACAGCTGCACATAAACCATTATTAATTCAGCTACGCTTTGCCTGTGTCTGCATGTAATGTAAAAGTGAGTTTCACTTTCAGCCATTGCTGTATGTATCATATTAAGGGCTTAATTTAACTGTGAACAAAACGAGCTAGAGATGTACTATATAGGCAATCCACTCCCACAGCCCACAAAATATTAATGAGCTTCTGAACACAGGCTGCTAGCTGTGGTGCTAACAAATGCAATTTGCTAGATGATATTCATGTTAGCAGCCATGTAAGTGAAATCTTTCTATGAAAGCACTTCACCTTTAGTCTTTTGAAACAAATAGTAAAAGTAATCATTTTTTCTAGAAATTGATTCCCTTGATCAATGTTTTGAAGGGGAAAAAAAACCCCAACATTATACTGAAAACTCCTCAGCTTTTGGTGATCAGATAGCAAGTGTGAAAAATTGGGATGGGGTACAGAGTAATAGCTTATATAAGAAAAAGCCCCCCAAATCAGGTCTGTCCCTATAAAATCGGGACATCTGGTCACCCTACCCCAGCTATTGTGATTAATGAAAATGTGACTGAAGACCTAAAAGGTTTCCTCCCACCAAACATAGTGGAATTATTTTGCTTCCATTAGAGCCATGATTTCTGGGTGTCCACTCTAAAGAACCCTTCATTCTTTATGTGTTATATGGACTGATGGAAGACAAATCAGTGATACAACTCTTCAGGGCAAATATTGTCCTTTTCCTGAGTTTGTACAGCACCCTACATAATGAGGTCCCAATCCCAGTTGGGGCCCTAACCACAAAATATAATTATTTACTACTAATAATTCATTTTACAAATTGTGTAAGTAGTGATTGAGTGAAGTGGTCCATTATTCCATATGCAAAATTTACCTCTGCTGTCACTAAACGTTGTATCATTAATATGAACAATGCCTTAATTGCGGAAGAGGCATCCAGTAACCTTTTTTTTTTTTTGGTTTTACTTTTTTGAGGGGAATTATACCTGTGAATATTAATTCATATTTGACCCATTCCATAGCTTGAAATAGGTTCTGATGGGTATTAAATTCTTTTAAACGCAATGCTGTTTTTATGAAAAATTTTTGATGGTCACCAGTAGTCAGGATTTTTTTCACATGCTATCCAAATTCTCCATATCACTTTATGAAGGCATGCTTAAGTCCAGAGAAGAGAAAAAAATCTACTAAATCACCAAGATTACTTCGTAAATTACCTGAACTTTTTTAGAAGTCTCCCATTCAAGGATCAATCAACCCAATCTTGCTTAGCCTGCAAGGTTTGTCAATCCAATAAATAAACTAAAACTAAATGAACTCTTAATGATCCGATGAAGTGGGCTATAGCCCACGAAAGCTTATGCTGAAATAAATTGGTTAGTCTCTAAGGTGCTACAAGTATTCCTGGTTTTCTTTACGGATACAGACTAACACGGCTTCTATTCTTAAAACTGTCTTAATGATCAGTTTCAGTTTGGTAGCTGTGACTAGAGTTGGTTCCTGTTTCCAGCAAAGGCTATTCCTTTTGATATACAAGCAGATGATTAAGAAGAGGGCAAGCTGTTTCCCTCAGAGATATTTTACCAATGGAAGTTTATGTAGGCTGATCACAGGAACTCATAAAGAAGAATAATATTGAATTATGAAATCTGTAAAGGTGGAAGCAATTATTTTTCATATCAGAATGCTATCCCTCAGCAGCTGATTTGTGATTTAAAAAATGTTTTTTTTTCCTGTTGGTCTCCCTTTTTTCAATTAGTTGTTTCTTTAAAATGGTTTGTAGAACTCTTAGCACAGTTCCAGAATCTTGTCTTTTCCCTTTATTTAATTTTGGTATTGGCATGCTGTTTAAATTTGTGTTCTTGATAATATCTTATTTTTTTCTCAATGGGAGGGATTCCAGGAGATAAATATGAGGAAAATGTAACACTAATGATTTGCTAATGATAGGATTATACTGATTAGGATCTAAATTAGAGGGATAAGATGTTATCTGCCTCTTACTCAAAAATTTGCAGGAGATGCAGATGAGTATTTTGGGGTTGGAAATGATTGGCTGCTAAATACTCCACAGTGGATAGAACACATATTACTTATTAGTTATATAATGTAAGTACCTCTAAACTTTAACACAATCATATTCTCATGCAAATAAACATTAGTTTGTTAATTCCCAACCTATAACCATTTACTATCTTTTCCTCATCTAGAACTAGATTCAAAGCCTATGAAAATCAATAGAAAAACTCCTGTTGACTGCAGTGGATTTTGTATCAGGCCCCAAATGCCTACAGTTACATGAATTATAAGGAGAGACACAATCCAAAGTACAATAAACACACAGAAATGTTTTTACTGTTTCCCAGTTTAGAGTGAAGTACATTATTCAACAACTTGTAAAAGTCTTTTACTTGACCATTGCTTTAGCTACAAATTCTTTCATCTAAGTCACTTTGAGATGAGCCCCTTTAAATAATTTGTTGCCTGCTGTATTAGGCAAGAGTTATGATGCAGCTGAGTGTTCTGGAAAGTCCGGATTGGCTCCTACATGCTAATAAATTATCTGTCCTTCCTCTCAGGTCTGTCCAGAAATTAACTAGTGATCTGGGCTTAGAGATTGAGCACTTGGCCAAATCAGTCTTTTTCAGCTCTTTCTCTCTCCCTCTTCAGCAGGTTCTCTTATTCTTTCCTCAATTGCTTTGTCCACAATACTGTTCACATGCCTTTTTATCAAACATTCTGTACCTTCCATAAAAACCAAGATAGCAAATTACAGGCCAGTTTCTCCAACATACTAGAGGAGTTACTGTAGTTATATTAAATATTTTGTTAAGTCTTTTAACAAGTGCTTTGTTTCTTTTCTTTTTTAATTTTTAGGTTTGTCATTTCTTTGATGGGTAATAAGTTTGAAGGTTTAAGGTAAAGGCATCTTTTTAGAAAAAAAAGCAAAAGTGTTAAAATGAAGTTTAACATTGCTGAATGTTAAGTTACTAATACAGTCTTTACTGAAATAAAATCTTGAATAACCCTCTTATCAATAAGATAGCAGCTTAACTCAGGGCTTCTACTACACTGAGTTTTAACTAAGTCTGAAACTATCAATACCAAGAGCTCTTGCAACATCAAACTTTTATAGTGATTTTTTTTCTGATTGTTTTTCTTTTGCAATTTTTTTCTTATTTTGTCTTTAATGTTTTTTCCTTGTTGTTTTTGCCATCTTTGAGGGTTGCAAATGGCTCACAAATCAAGTCAAAAGAACATCCATTTTGTTACTTCTTTTTAAAGAAAGCAATACGCTTGGGTAAGAATGCCATCAAGGCTGAAGTTTTTCTCCAAGTGAGCAAGCTTAATTACTAATGCATAAAATTGTCATGGTCTGCATGAATTTACGACTTTAACTATGTAAGCTGCAAAAGAGAGCAGAAGTTTTTACATCTTTCTCTATGCTGGGCAGGCAGCCAAAAAAGTGGTAAGAGCTGGTTTGTTATTAAACATCATACAAACATATAACAGCAGCAGTTTTGAGTTTTGTTTTAGCGACAAATGAAGTGAAGTGTAAGTTCTTAAACTTTGTTAACATTTTAAAGGTTTAATTGTAATTTGTGTAATATGTGACCAAGTAAAATATGTAAATCCCAGTGTTGGGATAAGAAATGTGCAAACTTAAAGACTTTAGCACCAGAAGGAACCATCATGATCATCTAGTCTGACCTCCTGCACACTGAAGGGTATAGAACTCTTGCAACAGACCTCTAACTCTGGCTGAGTTACTGAAGTCCTCAAATCATGATTTAAATACTTAAAGCTACAGAAAATCCACCATTTACTCCAGTTGAAACCTGTAAGTGACCCTTTACCCATGCTGGACAGGAAGGCAACCCTCCCACCCACCAGGGTTACTGCCAATCTGACCCTGGAAAAACTTCCTTCCCAATACCAAATATGGAAATCCAGTTATACCTTGAGCATGTGGGCAAGACTCACCAGCCAAATCCCTGGCAAATAATTCTCCCCATTTAGTGTCCCATCACTGGCTGTTGTAGGTATTTGTTGCTAGTATATAACATAATATATTTTAACTAAGTACTTCCCCCAACCCCTTTCCTTTATATGCTTCAACAAAAATAAGATTTTTTGTTTGTAATTATGATTTTATGAACCAATGTCTAATCCCAGGCAAAACTGGCTCATAAAATGGAAGCATTATATTGTGATAACTGGGCTTATAAATTTACTTTAATTGTAAGCTCAATTGTAAAATGTATATTGAAGTTCATAAAATGTTACAATAACGTAAAATAAGACATGGCAATAAAAAGTAAGTTAAGTTGCTTTCAATAAGAATGTTATAAACAGGTGCAAGAGACCGAGAAAGTCTAAATTAGTCCAAACAAATAGGTCATTGGTTGGTAGATGCTGCCACCACACAAGTGCATAACCCTTTTGAGAGCCCAGGAAGACACACCTGGGAATTCCTTCCTCTGGGGTACCCTCAAACTCTTTCACCCCCACTCCAGGGAAGAGATGAGAAAGGAAATCAGCTGTTGCCACCAGCTAATTAAACAACATGTGCACAAAAATCCAATTCTGTTCTTTAAAAAGGTTGGAACTCAGGCTATTGCTAGATTTAAAAACAGCAGCTACAAGGATTAAGCACAAAGAATAACTTTCTTGAGGTCCAACTTAAAGGTTAAAAGCAAAACAAAAGTAACTGATGTTAGCACAGAGGAATCCACAAGCCATGTCCGCCTCTCCCTGAGAGAACAACAGACAGAGAAAAGGGAAATCTTGTTTCAATTTAAAAAAGCTCTAGCCCTCTCATTGGCTCTTTTGGCCAGGTGCCCCCTCACTTCCTTTTACCTATGCATAGAGAGCGACTTTTTAACCCTTTACAGGTAGAGCAATTAGAGAACAGCTACTAGGAGGGATTTTATCACTACTGACTGGCTGAGTGTCCATAAAAGGGAGAGAACCCCCCTTCATTTATCACATGCCCCCCAAATCACAGATGGTATTGGCCAGCTTGGTTCAGGTTGGGTCTACACCAGCTGGGATTTCTTCCTGGAGGTTTAGGAAAACAGAGTTAATATGATATATGCACCTCTAATTTTACTAGTAATTACATGAAGACCTAAACAGTATTTTCCACATTTTAAAGACTACAATGATTTAGAATACAGAGAAAGTTTTACCAGCTGATTCTGGGAAACCTTCCCGGGAGAGGTCATCAGCCACTTTGTTAGAGGCTCCTGAAATGTGTTGTATTTCAAAATCAGGTCTTGAAGAGCTAAACTCCACCAAAGAAGTATTTTGTTAGTCTCTTCGACTGTGGGAAGCTACTTCAGTGCAACATGGTCAGTCTGCAGGTGGAACGCCATCTCAAAATGTAGCTTCTCCAGAGAATATACAATGGCATAACATTCTTTTTCTCAAACTGACCAGTGGCTTTCCTGCTCAGAAAGTTTTTTGCTGATAAACACAACAGGAAGGAATTGTTGATCTGGTCCTTCCTGTATTAAAACTGCTTCTACATCATGCTCACATGCATCTGTGGTTACGACGAAAGGCTGGTTGAAGTCCAGCTCCCTTAGTACAGGGTCAGACGAAGGGCCACCTTAAGCTTGTTAAAGGCTTCCTGACACTTATTAGACCACTACATTTGGTTGTTTTTCCCTGCTTAGGTCAGTCACTGTGATGGCAATTTGGTTGTAGTGTGGTACAAATCATTTGTAATGCCAAGAAGGATTGGACCTGCTTCTTTAACTTAGGGACAGCCCAATTTTGGATAGCATTTACTTTAGCCTGTAACGAATTGAAAGCTCCTTGACCCACCTGGTGTTCAGGGTACATTACCTTGTTTAGGCCTATTTGACATTTGTTTGGCTTTAAAAGTTAATCCCGCTTCCCTTATCTGCTGGAAGACAGTTCGGAGGTGTAAACCCCTTTAATTCTTTCAACCTCTTTATTAATACAACACTTCTGCACAGGCATTCTCCTCCATCTTTCTCTCTGGCAAAGCTTCTTAGAGCAGCCCATGTGTAACTGTGCAAGGGGAAAGGGAAAGTAAAACCGGAGTTAACACTTTTCTATGGGACAACTTTTTTTTTGAAGACAACTTTTTTTTTTGAAAATTTTACCGACTAAGGGCTAGATTCAAAAAGGGATTTCATGCTGTAATGCTGAGTGTTGCAGTGTGAACTCATAGGCTCCTAGTCATCCAGTCAAATTCACACTCGCTATACCATTTATGGAGAGTGTTGGGCACCTAAGAATAATATTCACAAAGGCCAGCATTCGAGCAGAGACCCACCTAAACAAGCCAGCTCTATTTCTTAAAGAGAGATAGGTGCCTATGTCCGCTCATGATTCAGTGCTGTGAACCTTCTCCAGGAGCTAGGTGCCTAAACCAGAGCAGCCCTTTAAAAAAAATGATAAAGAAGAGGTGTTACCCTTTCTTATAATATTTAGCCCATTGGTCAGAGCACTCACCCAAGATATGGGAGCTCTGAGTTTAATTTCCTCTACTGCCTGATGTGGCAATGAGATAGAAACTCATCTCCCAGGAGAGTGACTGCACTGCAAGTAACGGTGGGCAGAATTTGTCTGGGATTACTCAAAGAAGGGCAGCTCTATTTTGCGGGGTGGAGGAGGAAGGAAGAATGTAAAAAACTGTTGTAAAAAAGGTGCTCGGTGGTCAGTTTTGCAGCAGTGACTCACCCCCAGGAAGGTGCATAGGGGAGGGGCAAGTCTCTTTGCTCCACATATCAAGGAAACCAGCACTCCAGGGAAGCAGCAATCAGAGTTAAGCAGCATGGCTCCAAGGGCACAAAGAAAGGGGAGCTCAGGAATACAGGGGGCTGTTGGGCGGATGGTCAGTGCAGATACTCCATAGAGAGGATAGCATAAGAACATAACAAAGGCCGTACTGGGTCAGACCAAATGTCCATCTAGCCAAGTATCTTGTCTACCGACAGAGGCCAATGCCAGGTGCCCCGGAGCGAGTGGACCTAACAGGTAAAGATCAAGTGATCTCTCTCCTGACATCCATCACCCCCCTCTGACAAACAGAGGCTAGGGACAGCATTCCGTACCCAGCCTGGCTAATAGCCATTAATGGACTAAACCTCCATTAATTTATCCAGTTCTCTTTTAAACCCTTTTATAGTCCTAGCCTTTACAGCTTCCTCAGGCAAGGAGTTCCATAGGTTGACTGTGCGCTGTGTGAAGAAGAACTTTCTTTTATTTGTTTTAAACCTGCTGCCCACTAATTTCAATGGGTGGCCCCTAGTTCTTCTATTATGGGAACAAGTAAATAACTTTTCCTAATTCACTTTCTCCATGCCACTCATAATTTTATATACCTCTATCATACCCCCCCTTAGTCTCCTCTTTTCCAAGCTAAAAAGTCCTAGCCTCTTTAATCTCTCCTCATATGGGACCCGTTCCAATCCCCTAATCATTTTAGTTGCCCTTCTCCGAACCTTTTCTAATGCCAGCATATCCTTTTTCAGATGAGGAGTCCACATTTGTACACAGTATTCAAGATGTGGGCACACATCTCAAAAAGGATAAATGCAGATAAATGTCTGGATAAAGGACTTAAAAGAAGGTACTGAATAAAGAAACTGAATGGGGGAGAGGGGTTGGGGACTCCTATAATTGGTACAGAAGGGAGCCAACCCCCTCTCCCCATTCTCATAGCTCTCCTTAACCCTCTTATGAGGCTGGTGGATGGGAAGGTCCAAGTCATGGATTGGCTGGGGGACCTGGATGAAAATGAAGGGAAGCTAGAGGAAGCCCTGGAGAATTGATTCAAATAAGCATGGATTTGCCTGCATTGTACACTTTATCTGCCAGGTAGTCCTAGACATTTATATAATAAAGTTGCGGCCTGATTAAAACCCATAAGAAATCTCATGTCCTTCTTGCGGTGTACGCAGACAATGCCCTAGCCAATGGGCTGTTCCAGGGCAGGTCTCTCACAATCTGTCCTCTGGTAGTTGTTCCACTTTGAATAATGGGCCAGAAAGTATGAGTAGCTCCATAACTGAGTGGTTAGGGTTGAAATTTTTAATCAGTGCTCCTCCATTCTGTCATAGGAGCTCTAACATTTAAAAAAAGAGTTAAAATTGTTTTAAAAGAAAACTTTTTTAAAGGGCCAATCTACACCTACACATACAGATGATATCTTACATTATTGTCTCAGGGTTTTTTAACATTATTTAGCTAGTTAGTTAAATAAGAAATGAGTAGCAAGTATTCCTACTTCCAAATGTGATATTGTTTTTCCTTCCTATTAGAAGAAGTAAGTAATAGATATTTTAAATTTGACTTAGTCATCCAAAATTAAGAAAATATGTTTAAAGGTTGTATTGTCTGTTGCCTGGGGCCTTCAGTCACTGTACACAATTGCCTTCACTAGCTACTGGTCATGTACTGTATTTTAATTGTATCATGAATTAGCTTTGACAGCTCGTCAGTGCCAACATTTAACAGTATTTTGTTAATTGAAATTTTATTGGTATTTGCTTATACATAAACTACATGTTGGTTAAGTAACTCCAAAAAATAAGTATCTCTGTGTTGTAGCTGTGTGTACTACTAATCATGTGGTTAAAAGGAAAGAATAAAGGATAAAATTGGACACAGATGTTCTTTAGTTAATAGTTTAAACATATTTTACACCATGTCTTTTCTACTTTCAATTTCATCCTACAATTTGTGCTTTCTTTTGCTGTGCAAGCCATTTTCCACAGTGACAGTTGGATACAATTTTATACATAATAATACACATAACTAACAGATTATGATACTAAAAGGAAACAGTCCATGTCAGCTCTTTCTCAAGTTATGCACAGTAGACCAATTGTCCTTGAAGAAGCTTCCTCTAATTAAATACTATCTTGCCTTGTGTGTAGAGCAATCATATTGGCAGGAATTGATTGGGTGTGTTAGACACTTCATTTAGTTAGTAGAAAAATCCTTTAATTAAAATAATCTTACTGCAGTTAAAATTAATTCATCCCATGCAAACTTGCCAGCTAGAATTTAAAGTTCAGCTTCAGTAATATATGCTTTTTCAGGAGAAAAATTATATTTCAATATTAGGATGATTCACTGATACCAACCCCTGATTTATTTACAGATTAGTTTATTAAGGAACTTTGTGTTTTCTCTGAAATCTTTTTATTATTAATTATTGTTATTGCTATTTATTATTAGAATTGAGCACCAACCAAATCCCCAGATCCAGAGATTCTAAATTCTGAAGAAGTTAAGACCCAGATTGGCTTCCAGGCAGGGCTATTTGTTAGGCATGACACTAATATGTACATTAACTACAATAGGGTCTATGTTTCTAAATCATTATGATGCTTTTGTAAATCCCCCTTTTAAGTGCCTATATATGGATTTGAGAACCCGACTTTAGGTCCTCTTTTTGAAAATTTTGGCCAGTGGGACTACTCATTTTGCATAAAGTTAAGCTTCCGTGTACGTCTTTACAGGATTGGGGCCAGTAATAGCAAATATCTGCATTGACTTATTGTAGAAGATCATAGGTATGACCTGGTCAAAGAACTTCCCTGGTACCATTATAGTTTCCCATACAGTAAGTTATGGATGAATTGCCACTGAAGTATGTGCTCCAGCTTGTCATGCTGTCGACATTTACAGCACTGCTCTTTGAGGTGAAAGGGATAGCATTTTTAGCATTGTTGCTTTCAAAGCAGACATTACTGATAAACCCCACTTTCCAAAACTACATATCTACCTCACCAAATATGGAAAATAGAGGCAATATATTCACCAGACAAGTGCTACCTAGAGGAATCCACTCCATGAGGGTGGAGGGTCTCAAAGCCCAGGTTCTAGCCCAAGCATTTACACTGCAATTAAAGAGCCCCATAGTCCAAGTCAGCTGACATGGGCCAGGAATGGCTGTTTAACTGAAATGTAGACATACCCTTAGGACTCCTTCCCTCCACAGGCAGAGAAGAACAAAGCATCTTCCTCTTCTACAAAAATCCAGTTTTCCCTTTTTTGTAGAACTGATGGTGAAAGTCTCTCTTTCTACCTAAGAAGATTAAAATGTGAATATTGTGAAGTCCTTTGAACTAAAAATACCCATGAACTGCAAATCCACATCCTCCAAGGATCACATATTGAAAGATATGTGGTAATGCTCTTATTACTCTCTATTTTTAAAGTGTTAGAGCAGAATACACCCAGGGAGATTTCTGTTTTCTCCAGCCTTCACATTCTGAGGCAAATCCTCTTCTCTCAAGTCATTGTTGCCTCTTATCCCTAAAATAAATACTGTGCTCTGGGATAGACTGAGACTATGTGGAGTTGTGCTCCTCTGTGAAAAGGATCTCTTCATGGTCTGTTCATCTTCTCCTCGTATGCCATCAAACAATACCAGTTCCATTCCAGACAGATCATTCCACAGTACTTATTTGGACAAGGAGATAGAGACAAACAGTACAAAAATACAGAAAATGTTAAAACAGCCTGGCACAATATAGAATTTAGAAAGAAGGCAGATAGACTCCTGAACACTAAACATATTGAGTTGATTTACAATGCAGTGCTGTATTTGTGGGAGCTCCAGACAGTCTGTGACATACAGTAGGTGAAGTCCCTATTTTTTCCTTGGGTCTTGATTTCCACACAAAAAATTAACCCTACCAAATGTTTTATGTTGAAAAAGCCTTCTTTGCCTCAGCATTCAGTAATAGTATGAAAAACTGAAGACTGTAAAACCGTTCTACCTGATATTTCAAAGTGAAACATGATACCAGTATTAAAATTCTGCCTATTTAAAATAGAGCAAAGGGTTCTCACTGAGTTTGGATATTTATGAATATGCTCACATTTCCTAGTATTTCAGATCTCTATTTGAAGCTCTGCATAGTGAGTATATTTGGCCTTTATGAATAAAATTCAAAGAAAAACTGCATCTTTGTTGAATAAATATACATTACATGGCATCCTTAAAAACTGTAATTTACTTTAATGTTTATATCACATTAATGGCTATGGATTTACAGGTTTCTGTTTACATAATCTTATATAATGCAAAATTACACCAACATATAAAAATCACAGCGCCATCACAGATATATAAGACAGAGTTTGGTAACATATAGGAGTCATACTATTTCCTTACAAATGCCATCCCTTCTATCTCTATTTTCTTTCTTAACAAAAGGCCCAAACTCTGCAGATCTGTACTTGTCGAAAGGGAAAAATATTACTGTAATAAAAGATTGCAGGATCAGTTCCAATGATTGCAAGGGGAGTTTTGCCTGAGTTTGGACTGCAGCACTACTGAGTGAGAGAGAGAGAGAGAGAGAGAGAAAACCCAGTGGAGTTCCTGTCTTCTTCATAATTTGGCTAATCCATCCTATCCCATTATCCCTAGTTATATTGGTACCACCCTGAACAATTTCTTTCTTTCTTTGATACTCAAGCCTTCCAAATCCTTGTAGATGGCTAGCATGACCTTCATAGTTTGTCACTAAAATGTATTCCACATAATGGGACATACCCATCTTCATTGAAGTTAATAGGACTATACTGATTTACTCCACTTGAGGATCTGGCCCAGTTAGTTCTTTTAAAGGTTTTTTTCATGAGTCAGTCTTCAAACTCTTTGTTTATTTTGTTGGTCTTGTATGAAAAGTCTCCATTTTGTAATATATTTATTCTCTTAAGGTTCTAAGGCTACATAAAGTATCCTAAGTGTGGTTTCAGTGGTGCCATAATGCCTATGTGTATCCAGACCCAAATCATTCTGGCTCTCAGTATTGCACTACAAAGTCACATCTTGTAACAGCTATATCTTGCAAATCCTCCAAATTTTGTTTCTCCTCTCAGCTCTAGCTGTAACATGGCAGTTTTCTGAGAATCTCCCTCCCACTCTATTATTCTGTTCTATTTTGTTTGCATAGATGTATTAGCTTGCTTTTTTCTCTTCCCAAGTTGACTCTTTTTAAAAAAATATCCTGTTCATATATCTAGCCTTTTTAGACCCCCTTTCTATTGTACCTCTATCCTCAATAGTATTTGAAACATCTCCCAGTCTGGTATAATCTCTGAATGTGATTAATGTGTTGTTTAATCCTGCTTCCAGATCATTAGTGAAGATGTTAAACAAGATTGGAACTAGCATCGATCCTTGTGGCACCCCACTGGACATGTGCCCCCAACTCAATGCATTGCCATTTATCATTACTCTAGGTTAATGGTCCAACTCAGCCAGTTTTGAATTCATAGGACTGTGCTCATAGCCAAGTAACTAGAACTGATTTGACAGGAAGTTTTATGAAGAATGTTTAAAATACTTTATGGAACTCAAGGGATTAGATTCATCCCTGTCTTATGCTGGTATGTCCTTCATCTTCTGCAGGTGTAACTCAGGGCACACACTTGGAAGCAGACAGTCCCCTCGGAGGTTGCTGTAGCAGTAAAGGGGCCTGCAAGTGTGTTTCACTCTGGCATGGGTACCACAGCCAACCAGCACAGCCCCAAAACTGGTTGGCTCAGGGCAGAGACAGGTCCTGGCAAAGGCATTCAGGGTATGTTCTGGTTTAATGCATCCTCTAGGTAACTTCAAATAACCATATATAACAAGACCAATCTTCCATGGGGTTCTGTGCTCTCTTCTGGAACAATAAGTGTATTGTGCATATTCCTGCATTAGAAGAGGTTGAAATTGTATTTTTAAACATTTTAATAGAATAATCTTTGTTTCAAGTGTGAGATAATAGTGAACTGCTTCCATCTATCATAGTCACTTATAGTGTCATCACTACAGTATCTGAGTGCCTCCTAATGTTTTGATTAGCCAAGCAACGTCAGGTCTAATGCTGTGTCTCTCTATCATTTGACATTCCAAAATTTAGGAAAAGCATCAATGGACAAGACATTTTGCTTTTGGTAAAAACAGAGTGGAAAATGGGGAAACTTTGAGCCTTTTACATCTTGTTAGCAGAACCACAAGATTTAACTAAGTCTATAATTGTCCATAGCTCAAGGAACTGACTGATGGCAGCCATTAACACTTTCCAGCATAACAACATAACCATCACAGCTCTGCCCTTCTTCCAAATACAGTTTGAAAATGTTGATACCCTGAAGGACTTATCTCTGAGACAGAAAAAAAGGAAAGAAATAAGAATGATGGGAACCTGGGCAGTGGGTACAATATGGCTGCTGAGACCCCCAGTTTCAGAGTTTGGAGGAAAGTTTTTGTTTTATTCACACCATGCAGGCTCCAGCATGGATGAGGAAGTGGAATGTGCTATTCAGCTTCCTAGGACCATCGTAATCTCTCTAGACTCCAGAGAGATTACTGAGGAACCCAGGAAGCTGAGTAGCAAATACTGCTACCTCAGTCACCCCATAATGATATGCATTGAGCATATCAAATGCTTCTTTGTGAGAGTGGGAGCTTTACTCCAGGGACCTGGGGAGGTGAGGTGTGTTGTGGCTGCAGCTGGCCCATGGCTCCTCCAGGCTGTGGGGGGAGGGCATTCATGGGTCCTCTGGGTGGGGTGAAGGTAGGGCAGGAGATCTTGGGGCTCCAGCTGTGGAGGGAGGCATGGTAGAAAGCAGCAGGGCTGGGTGCTAGTGAGGCTCCCCTGCCAACAATGGGTGGGAATCCCTGGCATGGGAAAGGCGTGGAGGCTTTGCATGAAAGGAAGGGGCAACACACAGAGCCCCTGGCATGTGACAGAGAGGGGGTACAAAGAATCCTTGGTATGAGAGAGCTGATGAGTCCTTGAAATCCAGAGAGATGTGTAGGGTGATGCCCAGAGAGATTGTTGGGATGTGGGAAATGGAAGGATGCTCAGAGCTCCTGGTATACACAATGCTTTTGGCCTACAGAAGCAACAAAGTGTGTATGTATACTCACAACATCCCTCTGAGGTAGGGAAATAGAATTATCCCCATTATACAAATGGGAAACTGAGGCAGGGATACACTAGGTGACGTGCCCAAAGTCACACAGGAAGTGTGTGGCAGAGATAGAAACTCTCAAGATCTAGTTAGGAGCATCCTTCCTCCATGCTTCTACAGATGGGTTTAAAATCTGTCCTCAAACCTCTGTATATGCCACTCCAACCATGGCATAAAGCATGGCATGAAAGTTTCTTAAAAGAAGAGGAAAAAGGCAAAAATGAATGATCAGGTTTGGGATTTTCCTTATATTTTAATGGCCCAAATTTTAAAAATTAGCTGTCATATTTAGGCAGCTAAATGAGCAACGTGGTTTTTCAGGGAACCTGAGCACACACTGCTCCTGTCATAATCATAAGGGTAGCCTGAATTCCTCCTTACCTGTAAAGGGTTAAGAAGCTCAAATAACCTGGTTGGCACCTGACCAATGGCGACAAAAGATACTTTCAAATCTGGGGCAGGGGGAGAGGCTTTGTTTTGTGCTCTTTGTTTGTGTGTTCTCTGGGGAAAGCAGAGAAGCATGAAGTTAGAAACTTCTTCTCCTAAAAAACATCCTATAAGTTTCAAGATTGCAAAAAGAATAAGTAAGCCAGGAAAGGCGTGTTAGTATCTTTGTTTTCTTAACTTGTGAATTTTCTCTGTGCTAAAGGAAGGTTTATCCCTAATTGTTTTCCTACAACTTTAAGGGCTTGTCTTCACTACCGCGGGGAAAGATCGATCTTATGGCGATCGATTTATCGCGTCTTGTCAGGATGCGATAAATCGATCTCCAGCACTGCCCCCGTCGACTCCAGAACTCCAGCTCTCCCCGAGGAGTAAGCTGGAGTCGACGGGGGAGCACGCCGCTGACTGCCCTCGCCGTGAGGACGGGAAGTAAGTCAGCTGCAGATACGCGAAATTCAGCTACGTGATTCACTTAGCTGAAGTTGCGTATCTGCAGTCGATCCCCCGCCCTAGTGAAGACCAGCCCTAAAACTAGAGCTAGAGAGGGGGTTCCTCTGTGTTTTGTTTGAATCATCTTCTTACTCTGTAAGATTCTACCATCCTAATTTTATAGAGGTGATTTTCTTATCTTTTCTTTAAATAAAATCCTTCTTTTAAGAATCTGACTGATTTGTACATTGTTTTAAAGATCCATGGGTTGGATCTGAGCTCACCTGTAACAATTGGTTAGGATATATTCTCCAGTCTTCCCCTGAAAAAGGAGTATAGGGCTCAGGGTGCGGGACGGAGGGGGAGAGGTTGGGAGGGTGGGGGCAGGAACTCCAAGTGGTCCTTTCTCTGATTCTTTTTCTAAATTACTTGGTGGTGGCAGCAATACTGTTTCCAGGGCAAGGAATTTGTACCTGGGGAAGTTTTTAACCTAAGCTGGTAGAAATAAGCTTAGGGGGTCTTTCGTGCAGGTCCCCACATCTGTACCCTAGAGTTCAGAGTGAAAAAGGAATCCTGACAGCTCCCATTAAAGCACTTTGAAAAAAACATTTTTTTTAAAACAAAATAAACTTTGGAGAGTCAGATCATAATGTAGAAGTGAATAAACATCTTAACTAGACATACTGCTTTTTGTGAATGGCTTTCCAGTTTCTAATATAAAGTCTCAGTAGGTCAGCCCAAGATTTGCAAACTTGGGTACCAAATGTTAGACCTCTAAGTCCAGTTTTAGGCAGCTACGTTGGCCTGTTTTCAGTGTGAACTGTAGGTGAAATTAAAGCACATTTAAAATGAACATCAGTGATTTGAATAATTAACTGTTTAACTTTTTTAAAAGGCACTACTGAGCTAGGGTTCTTTGTTGTTGTTGTTGATCTTATCCTAACAACAGAATGATGAAACTTCATCAGAACAGTATCAGAGGGGTAGCCATGTTAGTCTGGATAGGCAAAAGCAACAAAGGGTCTTGTTAGTCTATAAGGTGCTACAAGACTCTTTGTCGCTTCATCATAATAAATGTACTAAAAATGGGAAGTCTCATATTATCAAATAATCCACTAAATTTTTAGAATACAAATCCTGCAGTGATCTCCTGGGCAATGGTCTGAATTTGTTCTTTTTGCTGGGTTAAGTAGAGTTCACATGGCCAATATTCCATGTTTTTAAGCACGCTGCACTCCCAGCTCACTTTAATAGGAGTGAAAAGAGTCTCTGGATCTTGCTGAAGTTGCTTGGCAAATTGCAGAATTTGGCCCTGTGATGAAATATGACCATATGTGATTGCTTGACTTTTAAGACTGCATGCTAGACTAGAAAACAGGATCTGACAGTTTTAACACCCTTCCTCACAAGGGAGAAACTGCAAACATGCCAATGATTACAAGCCATTGACACTGAACAGGTCTATTTTCCCAAATAATGAACCAGGTTCTGTTGCATGTGCCATTGAACTGGGATAAAACAGTCTTAGGATCCAGGATACCTCATACCCAAGATCCGAAACAATATAACTATTGAACATTACAGTAACTAACTCCAGATGCCCACAAAGAATGCGGAGGTTTCTTCAATCTAATTTGCTTGAGAGTCAGGGGAACCAGAAAAACAAAGATCTGGGCTTAGTTGGAGAATATAAATTCATTCTGTTCCTAAAAGTCAAGCAGAAAACCTATCTGTGGCACTTTGTAGCTGAAAGCAGGTCTCTGGAAACCCCATATTCACTCCTGTCATGTATTTATGATATATTTCATATAAAGCATGCCATATCAGATATCTTATGAAAAGTCACGATCTGCTGAAATCCATTGTTCAGGGAGCACTCACACAATGTAGCTGGACTTGGGGCTTCACATGTTGTGCTAAGTGATAATAACACTGGTCTACAATTTTTTAGAAGTCGTCTGCTCAGAGATAAAATATGATATTTATTATGTATTTTGATGTGCTGAATTCAAATATGACAATTAAAACAACTGATTGGCTACTGTTTCTAAGATATTTAAGTTCTTACATTTTATGTCTATGTATATTGTGTAGATAGTAGAGTTTTAATCATAAATTGTAAACCCAGGTCTTTTTCATGTGTTTATGGTTGCTTTACATGATAATATTTCACCTGTCCTGTTTATGTAACACTTTAAAAATCAGCAAAAGGGTTATATGAATAAAATGTATTATGAAACAAAAGGCAAAAAACTATTATGTGCATAGTTTAGTCCTATTCAGTGTCTACTTGGTGCTTCTTGGCTTGTCTCTTGTATTCATTAAATGGAGCATCTGTTGTCACTGTCCAGCAATAGTCTGCAAGCATTGATGGGCTCCATTTTCCCTGATAGCGCTTCTTCATTGTTGCAATGTCCTGGTGAAATCGCAGTTCGGTGGAAAAAAATCTAGATGAGAGTGCAAAAAATGTATCTTTAGTGACATGTTGCAACCAAGGCTTTTGTATGCCTTGAGGAGGTTTTCCACCAACAACCTGTAGTTGTCTGCCTTGTTGTTTCCAAGAAAATGTATTGCCACTGACTGGAAGGCTTTCCATGCCATCTTTTCCTTGCCATGCAGTGCATGGTCAAATGCATCATCTCGAAGAAGTTCACGAATCTAAGGACCAACAAAGACACCTTCTTAGCTTCACTTAACCTTGGAAATTTTCCACGGAGGTACTTGAAAGCTGCTTGTGATTTGTCAATGGCCTTGACAAAGTTCTTCATCAGACCCAGCTTGATGTGTAAGGGTGGTAACAAAATCTTCCTTGATTCAACGAGTGGTGGATGCTGAACACTTTTCCTCCCAGGCTCCAATGACTGTTGGAGTGGCCAATCTTTCTTGATGTAGTGGGAATCTCTTGCACGACTATCCTATTCGCAGAGAAAACAGCAGTACTTTGTGTATCCAGTCTGCAGACCAAGCAAGAGAGCAACAACCTTCAAATCGCTACAAAGCTGCCATTGATGCTGGTTATAGTTTATGCACCTCAAAAGTTGTTTCATGTTGTCATAGGTTTCCTTCATATGGACTGCACGACCAACTGGAATTGATGGCAAAACATTGCCATTATGCAGCAAACAGCTTTAAGACTCGTCTTCGATGAATCAATGAGGAGTCTCCACTCATCTGGATCGTGAACGATGTTGAGGGCTGCCATCACATCATCGATGTTGTTGCAGGCTACAAGATCACCTTCCATGAAGAAGAATGGGACAAGATCCTTTTGACGGTCACGGAACATGGAAACCCTAACATCACCTGCCAGGAGATTCCACTGCTGTAGTCTGGAGCCCAACAGCTCTGCCTTACTCTTGGGTAGTTCCAAATCCCTGACAAGGTCATTCAGTTCAGCTTGTGTTATGAGGTGTGGTTCAGAGGAGGAGGATGGGAGAAAATGTGGGTCCTGGGACATTGATGGTTTAGGACCAGAAGTTTCATCCTCTTCCTCTTCCTCGTCTGACTCAACTGAGAATGATTCTGGTGCATCAGGAACCAGCAGTCCTTCTCCATGGGGTATTGGGCATATAGCTGATGGAATGTTTGGATAATGCACAGTCCACTTTTTCTTCTTTGACACACCTTTCCCAACTGGAGGCACCATGCAGAAGTAACAATTGCTGGTATGATCTGTTGGCTCTCTCCAAATTATTGGCACTGCAAAAAGCATAGATTTCCTTTTCCTGTTCAACCACTGGTGAAGATTTGTTGCACAAGTGTTGCAGCATATGTGTGGGGCCCACCTCTTGTCCTGATCTCCAATTTTGCAGCCAAAATAAAGGTGATAGGCTTTCTTAACCATAGTGGTTATACTCCGCTTTTGTGATGTAAAAGTCACTTCACCACAAACATAGCAGAAGTTATCTGCACTGTTCACACAAGTACGAGGCATCTCTGCTCACTTTGGCTAAACAGAAATGTGTCCCTTTGCAAAATCAAACACTGACAAATAAGAGAGCATGACACTGTATGATTTCTAGAGCTGATATAGGTCAATTTGTTCAGCAGAGTGATGTAAGCTTCGTTATGATTGCATCATCCATGACTTCTAGGAATAACATGATGCAATTCATATCATGTATGACGCAATACCAACTTCAGATTGCATCATTCATTGTTTTGCCTAAAAAGCAAGTACTGTCCAAACCCAGTCATAGATTTATTCATAGATCCAGTCAAAGATGTATTTTAGTAATTTCTGGTTTAAATTGAGATCCCTTCCCTTTATAACTCACTTATCCTCCGCCATTCCCATATCAAGGGTCGTATATACTGGCCCAATAGCATATCTTGAAAACTAGAGCCAATCAACAATTTTAAGCATCATTTTCGTTCTCAGTGACCCAGAATTAGTAAAGTTTGACTACATTTATGTCAGAAGCATTTTGGCTGTAGAGCAGTGTAATGCTTGGATGGGTTTGCCGCTTGTCACTAGCAAAACATTGTGAGAGACAGCCCAGGCTAGAGAATTAAGGAGGCACAGCAGTTCCCCAGTTCCAGGTTGCACTCCAAGAACGCCATTATACTATCTAACTTAGCTTATATTTAAACAACAGTTTAAATTAGATTACTTATGCATTAGACTACTAGCTGTATTTAAATCCCTCTGTCCCCCTGGAATGATGCTTTCCAACTTTTTAATAAAAAAATACTTTATTTTAAGAAGGAAGTTGGTCGATCTATTATTGCTCACTGGTTCCCAACAGGGGGACTCATGGGCTTCCAGAACCCAGTCAGACATACAGAATGATAAGTGATCAGTATATACTTGGTAGTGTAGCTGGATCCTGTTCTAAGCGTGGAAGAATCCTGAAATTCCACCTTGATGCAAGTAAGGGTAAGATGCAGAACAGGCAATTAGAGTAATCTAAGGTGAATAAAAGGAAATTGGACTGAACTCATCTTGATTTTTTGAGTAAATGAAATTGTTAAATGGATATTAAGACACAGATTTTGCACCCATTGCAGTGAATGGGAGTTTTGTCATATTACAACCTGAAATGGGTACTTCAGGGATTAAACAGATAATTACAAATAACTCAAAATTGTTATTTATCTTGAGTGAGAGTCATTTTTACCCTCTCACGCATACCTTTATTCTTTATTCTCTTATTAGAGGGCAGATCCTTTTAAAACTCATTTATCAAACTATTGTACAATTATCTCTCTTTTAAGCTTTTCATTTCATTGACTTTAAAGATGTAAAATCCACAATTCTTATGCTCTGATTATAAGGAAAGGAAAATTAAATTTAACTATTATTTCTGATCAGTGCTATAATGTTTCATTAGAATGGAAGTCTCTACATGCACTTTAAGTCCCTCCTTACCTGTGAAACCACGAAGACACAGGCATAGAAACTGTGGTTGCTCTTTCGATTGGCTCATATCAATACAAGTAGCTCCATTGTAGCAATTATCAGGGTAAATTAAACATGCATTTTCAACAGCTTGGCAGAATTCCCCTGTCCATCCAGGAGCACAGAGACACTAGAAATAAGAAACAAAACATTGAAAAAGTTTGCAGATATTTTATCTAACATTATGTACCAAAGTAACAGCATAATGAAACGTTGGATGTTTTCACCCAGCTAAAGATATAACATACACATGCAGTTAAAGATGATAAACACACCTGACTCAACATAACACATTTACTAACTGGGATGTTGGGAAGGGAGATAAGTAAGTAAGCATAAGGGGCAGGGTTATAAACATAGCTGGGACTAAATTAGTGAGGTTGAAGGAGTACAGACAGGAGCTACCTTCAGAAGCGAAAAGGCTGGACTACAGAAGAAGATCACTTGGCTGTGGTGGTGAGAACAATGGAAACAAACCGTCTGGAAAGCCAAGTGACTGAGCCAATGGCTAACTAAGCAACCACAAGGCAAAGTGGTATGGGAGTGCCTCCATCCACCATTATCCAGTCTGTTATTACATATCACTCTGGAGGATGGGAAAATATTTGCAGCTGGGGAAACATAATGTTATTGGAGGGTGAGAGGCTATATTTGCTGTGTTGACATAAATTAGGATTTTAGAGTAAAGGAGATATTAACAAGGATTTTTTTTAAAAAAAAGAAAATCCTAAAGTTATTTGTGTTTTGTAGATAAGATTTCTGTCAAAATAACTACCTTAAGTGTCATCAGAAGTGATTTTTCTTTAATATTACATCCATTTCTCACCCTTCTTGTTTTGTCTCAGTATTATTTAACATCTTTCTTCATGATCTGGAGGTAGGATTTAATACCACAATCACATTCAGAGACAATTACAAACCGGAAGATATTGCAAACACTGCTGAGGACTGAAGATGCTACAAAAGTGCTGAAAGAGGTAAAATATATGACAGAAAAAGGTTGGCATCTCTTTTGCCTTTTGATACTTTTTGAGGCAATGGCTAATTTTGGAAAGCACCTAGCACACTTTGGGTAGCACCGCAATCTAAAAATAAAATAAAATGCATAAATAACAAAAACACTCCACATAGAGATGCCATATTTTTAAAAGAATATTATTAAGGTTGCAAACTTAAGCACTCAGAAGAAAGAAAATGACAAAATAAGGGATGCCTATGCAACTTTAATTAAGTCCCTTTGTGCATCTATATTATGTGTGACAAAGCTCCAAGTTTGTACTTGTGGGTCCTGTGCTTCCTGGCAGATTTAGGGGCCGCAGAAACTCATCTAGGCCCCAGAGTGACCTCCCTTTCTCTGTATAATTGGCAAGAGTCACCGCCTAGTGAGTTACCTTCATCACAGGCCAGTATGGAAGATGCAAAAAGGGGGGAGCCTGGGCCCGCCCTCTACTACGGGCTCCAGCCCAGGGACCCTAATAGTATCAGCTAAGATGGCTGACCTTTTATCCACAAAACACAATACAATTCCCTGGGCTACTTCCCCACAGCAGTCCCCGCTTCTTCAAACTCCACTTCACCTTACCTCAGGGCCTCCTTACTTCTGTATGATACGTTGTCCACCACTCAGTCTCACCAACAGCACAACTTCCTTCTACAGCTCCTGACGCCCACAGCCCACCTGACTAACTGGGAGGTTTTCATCTGGTTTCAGCCAGTCCCTGATTGGCTTCAGGTGTCCCAGTTAAGCTAGCTGTTTCTACTCCTTTCTAGAAAGTTCTTAATTGGCCCCAGGTGTCTTGACTGGCCTGGAATAGCCTCTGTTTGGCTATCCAGGGAACAGGGACCTGCACATCCTGAGACTAATATACCTGCCTTCCAGCACTCTCTTATATCCTTTTGGTCTGACTCCGTCACATATGATACACTCTTTATTTACATGATCACATACTACCTTTTTCACAGGCCTCCTGCCTCATTCAGTGCTTACTAAAGAAGCAACCAGTCAATATTTCTTTTTATATTTATAATTCACCATTGGCCCCAGGCCTTGTTTACCACACACTTTATTTACTGCACTGAAGATGAAATTATTTCCTTAAGGTCTTTTCTAAGGTGCTCTCATTGGAGAAACTGAGTGCTTCACAAACATTGGAGAATGTAACTGCCAAACATAAACAAGACTCTACTGAGCATGTGCAAACTACAGTTTTTCTGAGATTTATAATTGGGCCAAATTTAAGCAGATTTTCACAGAAATGGCAATAAACATATCCCTGACATCAAGGTCATCCCTCAACCATATTTCAAATTCCTACTCCAAAGCATGCAATAGCAGTAAGGATCTTTTAACATGGGTGAAGCAACATATTTTTCCCAAAACTTGATTTCAGTAATAGCTAAATTGTTTTTACTGAATCTTTCCTTAAAAATGCAGCCTGGGGTAGATACCCTGCGTGGAAAATTTCAACCTCAAACGTTAAAGTTTGACAAAGTTATGAGCAACTTAAAACAAGATCTTCTCACGGAACGTATTAGGCAACCTTAACTACACATACCACTACTTGTGCCACTCATAACAGAAAGTGCAGGACATTGGAACAAAGTATAATTTACTCAATAGTTTAGTCTATTCCAGTGGTTCCCAACCTTTTCTCTGATGCAACACATCTTGATACCTTTAATTATTTTGAGGCACACTTCATGGTCTCCAAATGAACATGTTCTTTTATCGCCTTGGTTTAAGCTATTTACCACTCTTGCCATTCACAGTCTGTACAATAAATTCTTTAATTTTATAGTACAGACTGTGGCAAATATTTTCAGCTTACTCACACCATTCACATCATACATTGTTTTTATTATAAATTGTTTATAAATAAATTGTTTTATTATATGATGAACAACAAATAATACAAAAAGTGTACCAATAAAGAAGCATCAGCTAATGATAGTATTTTGTATCAAGACTTATGGTATTACCTTGTCGTCTTTGAGGCTCTTCTTCTTATGTATAGCTTTGGAAGTGAGCAACATCAAATGCCAAACTCCAAGTCAGACATCCAAGCCTAGCACTATCTGACATGGAATGGAACTCAGACATGTTGCCCTGAATTTGATGAATAGAGAAATGCAGCACACTGTGATTCACAGTCTGTGATGAATGACCACAAATTATAGAAAAAAATAAATAAATAACAAAAATAAACTTTTAGTGGGACATCTGAGCTTGCCTTGATACACAAAGTTGTTTATTCTTGCTAGGAAATGTTGACAGTGCCACTCTGATCTTGCTCCACTGACCTCAGATGCTCTCTTTCTTTGTTCTTGATGTAAGTCAGGCTTGAAAAACTTAACTCACACAGGTATGTTCTTGAAGAGTGACAGAATGGAGATAGCATGGTCAGAGATTACAGAATATTCACCTCCCCCACTTTCACTCAGAAAAAGTCCAAAGGGATATCATCACACTTTATTTTCAAGGTGTGGTCCATTCTTAATTTGGCAAGCTGACCTTGAGCTGTTATTGTAACATTCCTAGCACTTTCCATTGCAGAGGAAATCCAAGGATCTTAGACTGATTCAAAATCTTCTATATTAATTGCAGAAAAATATTAACTGATTTTTTCTTCCAGACTTTCCAAATGTTAACGGTGCTGATCAAAATTCCACTACCAGGATATGGTGCAGTTGCCAAGGGGAATATTTGAATTGTTACTTTTGCTACTTTTTCAAAGAAGAGGGCTAACTTGGACCTAAACATGTGCTGTTTATCTTTGCTGGAGAGAAGATGCTCGTTTCTGCTTTGCATTTTCCTGTTCAGTTCGTTGAAGCGGCAGAATATATCAGTCAGGTAGGCAAGCTTTGTGTACCATGCCACATCAGTGATCAGTCCATGTACATTGATTTCTCTAATATTAGGAACATTCTGATCTCCTCTCTCAACTCATACAAGCATAAGAAAACTTTTACATGAGAAAGTCAGCATACTTCAGTGTTCAAAAGTAAATTGTGGTGCTTTGCTCCTATTTCCTTACATAGCAAGGAGAAAAAGTATGATTTTAAGGGCCATGATTTTATACAGTTCAGTATCTTTACTGCTCCATCTAACAGTAAAGACAGTTCTTCTAGCCATGTTTTGATAATGAGAGCTCCCAAACAGTAAGTCACCAACAACTCTGGGTTTTGTTCACTGACCCAGCTTATGAACCCATTTATTTTGCCAGTCAGGGAGGCTATCCCATTGGTGCAAACACTGATACAATTTCCCAGTAAGTTCTAATTTCTCCAAGGTAGGCTGTTGTCACACTGAATATTTCCTCTTTAGTTGTGTGACCTGGCATGTTTTTGCAAAACAAAAAAATTCTTTGATACTATCTCTGTCAAATACTTTACAATAGCCAAGAGTTGAGCATGGCCACTGATATCTGTTAATTTGTCAAGCTGCAATGCAAATTTTCCACTTGATTTTATTTTTTTCTCAGAGCACTCTCTCAATGTCACCTGATGTGTCATCAATGCAGCAACTTATTGTATTATCTGAAAGGGGAACTTTTTCAATTTTATTTGACTCTATATGTACCTAATATTACTCTCACCATTTATTTGCATGATGGTAACATTAATGTCTCTGTGATTATATGTGGCTTTTTCACCTTGGCTACAAGCTCAGTGACCACATAGCTTGAGTCCAGCATTTTGTCATAAAACGTCCAGTTTATCACCAATCATGTATGCTTTTAATTCTGATCACTCAAACGCTTTAAAAAATTATGTCCTTCTAGGCAAGTGATGAATGTTTGATTGTCAGGTGTCATTTTAATTTACCTAGCACCATGATGTGGTCTGAGAGTTTCTCCCGGCACAAAAGACGTTGTGGAAGACATGAAGATGCTTCCTCTGTTGATGAAAATCCATATTGCAGATAGCTCTCACAGAAGTGTCAGCTCATCACTTTCTCATTCTTACTTTCATGTTCAGCTTCATTACTGCAAGTAGATGTGGAACCACCAAAATCTTTTTTCTTCAAATATTTCTCCATAAATTTGAAATTCAACTTTTGAGATTTTCACATTTTGAAAAACACACTGACCACCATGTGCCTCCCATAATGTTAAGTTCATATTAGCATACTGTAATGTTGTGTCCATCACAGGCCACTCTTAATTTTGTCTTATAAATATTCATGAATCAATCCAGAATGAGGCTAGTAGGGTTAAAATCAAAACAACCATGGTGGCTAACATTAGATCACAATCTGTTTTTTATGCTCAGATTAACATTTTCAACATTCAATTAACAAAGCTAACTATAAGAACTCTGGACAAAAACATGCTCAGTGGAGAAAATGACATGCACTTGAGAATAATATTTTAGGTGCTAAAGCAATTAATCATTAATTGTTTCTCCTCGTTCCCAAAATAGTCTTTCCAAGTGTGTGTCACTTTCTCTACTGTTTTTAAATGCAATATA
This sequence comes from Dermatemys mawii, assembly GCA_007922305.1. Taxonomy (NCBI): domain Eukaryota; kingdom Metazoa; phylum Chordata; order Testudines; family Dermatemydidae; genus Dermatemys; species Dermatemys mawii. The sequence goes on from ML677333.1 coordinate 30,828,329, forward strand.
ATTAATTATAATGGTGTTCCAGGTCTGGCTCATTCTGGCTTTTACCTCAAGTCAATGTAAATATAGAACTTAGCTTTGTATTCGGTGTCTTTTTTGTGTGAATCATCATCATCATCAAAGGCTCACTTCAGTACTTTGCAGTCATCAGGGTAAGTCGTCTTTGTCTAACTTTATCCCTCTTAACCTCGCTTTATGGAATGGAATGTGATGCATGCATAATATTTGAAAAGGACCTCCTTCTGGAGAGCAAAAGTACAGAATGTGATCTGTCTCTGACAGTAATTAAAATAAAAGGGAAGAGTTTTTTGCTCTCATGTGTAGTTTTTTTAAAAAAAATTCCACAGCACATCTATTCGGGCCAGACGGCACACCGGTTGGGAAACACTGTATAAGACCGTTAAAGAAGTATAAAACCCCAAGTCTTCTTTCTCTAAACATACCACCAAATCCCATTTTTCAAGAAAGATCTTTCTTTAAAGAAACTCAACTAGTCTCAGCCCAGTTTCCTTGGGCATGTGTCCATATATCCAAAGCCTCATCACAGTGGAAGATAAAATGCCAAAGACTGAATCAACATGGAAGCAATGCTACCCTTTCATTCAGAAACATGGCTTCTTCAGTTCTGGTGTGAGTAAAATTGTCAAGGCAGTGTATGGAAGCGGTGCTTGAAATGGTGCTTCTGTACTTCATCTGTTTTGTCAATAAATACAGGACACCAAGTCCCAGGACTCTCAAGCAGGCACTTTTCGCCAGCAGTAAATTCACTTTTTACCTCCCTTTTTTATTATAAAATACTCTAACAGCAGCAGCATATTGGTGGTTTTACTGGAAAGCTGAGAAATACAGTTTTTGTTGTTCTTAATTGCCAGGAATAAGTTGATCCACAAAGTGAAGGGATAAATGTGGAGAGGGAGGGGCGTCAAGATGGTACTGATACTTTCAAAGTGTACTAAACAAAAAAAAAAACAGATGTCAAGCAAGGTAACATTGCCTTGATAATATGTTTTTTTTATTTTATTATGCTTTATGTTTCTTTCTACCCCCTGGATCCACTTTCTTTTTATTTATATATGTTTCTTTATTTTTACTTATGCACCAAATGCAAGATCAGTTATGTGCCTATTCCTTTCTTTGCTGTTTTCTTCCTGACTGTGTTCAACATAAAGGGTGAAGGGAGTGATTTATGAGGAAAGATTTAAAGACCTCAGCATGTACTTTTTGGCTAAATGACAAATAAAGAGGGAGGAATGTACTTTTTTAGATTGATAAAAGGAAGGTAGCTATTGTCAACAGATGGAATTCAGAAAGAGAAAATCTAGGTTAAATATAAGGAAAATTTTCTGTTTGAAAACTTTTAGTGTGTAAGATAATCTCCCAAGTGAAATAGCAGAAGTCACATCGGTCACTTTATAATTTCAATGAAAAGAAAAACCACAGAAAAAAACAGTATACTGTAAGTAACAATCCTGCACTATTTTGTACTTCAGTAGGTCTTTGCTTTCACTATTCTCTTCTGTTCTAATTATGATACCCCATAAGAAAAAGGTTATGGATCTTATCCCTTTAAACCCTTTACTGTAGAGGAAAATTAAATTCAGGATAATTCTATAGCTGTACATAAATTGTTCCATAACTGCACTGGCAAAAGATTTAATACTGTACTGTTGAATCATCAGCTCAGAATAGATCATGGAATGTGAATGGACCTTTAACAATATATAGAAAGAAACTGGGTCAATTCCCAACCTATTGTGTCACACCACAGAGAGAACTCTTTTGAAGACTAGCACTAGATAGGTGGGTGAATACTGTGAGGCAAAAAGGACAGGTAGAACAAATTGTTTCTACTCTCTTAGATCTATAGAAGTCTGCTACACCAGAATCTAAAACTCCTGGGGCTAAATCACCTTACAAACACAAACATTAATGTCCCTTACAAAAAAAAAATTGCATCAAGGAGGAAAATGAGGTTTACTCCCTAATAGTCTAGTTCAGTCTAATATGCAGAAATTGCACCCCCAACTGCAGATCAAGAGAATATATGCTCAGGTCATGATCACAGATTTTCATAAGTTCAGCAACAACCACTTTGGCATTCATAGAAAATAGTGGTAACATTTCAGGGTCCCTCTCTGTATAGTCTGCTCTAACTAAAATGAACTGGTCGCCTGCAGCGCTCTTCTCCAGAGTCCAACTATATCCATTCCAGTTTACTGGAAGGTCATGCCTAATAGCTGGAGGAGGATTAAGGGAGCTTGCTCTATTGTCTAAGAGACTGTGAGCTGATACTATGGGCGTGAGGCACAGAAATCCTGAAGTCTTTGTAGATGTCAGGCCAAAAAAACCAGGCCAGAACCCATGCTAATGTCTTCTCCTTCCAGAGGTGCCCTTCAAAGTGTATGGCATGGGTGAGTTGCATCACCTCCCTCCAATAGGGTTATGATACCAGAAGCTCTTTCTGAACTTCCTTGGGCTGCCAATCTTTTCTCACGGAGGTGCAGATGGTCACTCTGCATTTTCTAAGTGTGAGAACAATCCCGTTTGATAGGGCCTGACAGTCCCAACATTTACAACCACTACTTTGGTGTATGTCCAGCTCAGTGTGTTGCCTGCCCTCTACAAAGTTGGAGAACTGGGTCAGAAACTCTGATTCAGGTAATGGAGGAGCTTCCTTGTCAGGATTGGATGGGGCCATCTCACGCTGGTTTGGCTCTGATGAGTGGGATGTCCCCTCACCCAGATCAGGGATCTCCCCTACACCTGCAAGAGTTGCCAACTCAGGCAGACCCATGACTGAATGTAGAGAGGTCTGCAGTTTAGAGGGGGTCCTACAAGCTCCTTTAACAACTCCCCAAAGTAGTTCCATCTTGGCTAATAATGATGGAGTAGGAGAGCATTGTTTCAAGGCCCATCTTTAGGACATTGTGTGCTCCCACATTGTTGGAATCAATTGAATGTGGGGATATGATTTCATGTCCCCAAGCACACATTATAAGAGGATGGAGCCCGGAATCAAACCTGGATTAGGAATCACAATGCTTCAGAGAAGGGTCTGGTCACAGGCTGAGTAAACAAGACCCATCATTTCTATACCATTCCTTCCTGAGTTTGTGTCCCAGGGGTCCATATCTTCCCAAATCTGCATTCCATATAGAGACAATCTCTGGACCAGTGCCTCAGATGGCCATGTGTGAAACACTCATCTTTGTCTTAGCTGTGGCAGCTGCCCTCACCCAGGTATTCAAGGAGTCTCATCCCTATTGGTTCACTTACTTCAATCTCCACTGATGTTCCTTTCACACCCTCTAGGGGTCAGTAGTTTCTTGGACTGGGGCATGGGTCAATAGCCCTGGACTTATGAGCCAGGATACCTTGGGGGCCCCTCAGTCACTAGGTCCTCCAGTGTCCTGGTGTGGGGTGGGGTTGTTCTAAGCCCCTTGAGATCCTGGCTTCCATGGGTTGCTCCTTGCTTTGGTGTTGTGGGGCTCTTGGTCCTTCTGGGACCCTGCTGGGCTGTCATTATAGAGGACCTGGTGGCCAGGTAATTTTCAATAAGCAGAACTGAATCAGGTATAGTCTCAGGATGGGCCAAAACACCTACTCCTTTCCCCCCAACAGGCAGTATCTGGGTGAACTGTCCAAGTAGAACCAGATCAACTGTGTGAGCCCCTGTCTTTGCTTAGGGTTTGAGCCATCTCCAGCATGTGTCTCATAACTTCTGGGTGACCAGGTGGGATCTTGCCTCCAGTGGCTACCGTCCCCCACAGAAGCATTGCTGGAACATCCCTCCTGAGATATCCAAGATGTTAAGAGTAGTTGCCTTGGCACACACATATTCTTGGGCTGTATCAGGCTGTAAAGAGGAATATGCAGCTTGTGCTAGCCTGGTTAAGTATGAGGCCAGCACTATGGCCCTTTGGTCTTGGGGACACGGGGTTACTGTGGCCACCTGCTCAAAGGTTTCAAGGAAGGCCTTGGATCATCTTTGGGTCCTATCTTGGTAAGTCTGATGGGATGACAGTTACAGCTGGGGTAGGGTTCACTGGCTCCACTGGAACAGGTGGCCGTGATATCATGACCACTTGCTGGACCAAACATTGCTATTGTTCTGCTGGGCAGATAGTTTGTGGATCATTTGCTGCTGCTGGCTGGCCATTTGCTGAAGCAGTTCTTGTTACTGCTGCTGATGGTGTGTGTTTTGTTCAGACATGCTTTTTAATAGCAGTTCCATCTCCATTTAGTGGGGTGGGGTTCAGGTGCTGGTGTTTGAAGTTTTTTTTCTCTTTTTTTTCCATTCCCTTACACAGGGATGAGGGCATCTACCCATCACTTGAGAGGAGTAGATTCCGGTTCAAATCCAATCTCCTTATAAGACAGAGGGGAGAGTTAAATCAGGGGTCTCCTGACTGAAGGCCATAAGCATCAGGCTAAAAATTACAGGAGAGGTTCTCACTCTTACTGTTTTGTGTAAAACGAAGTAGTCTCTGAGCATATCTACCGAATCAGTCATTATACATAATTATCTGCACCCAGTTCATGAATCACACACGCAGGAGATATGTCCCTTGTACACAGTTGAAGCAGAAGACACTTGTCCTTTAAGCAGATTTTATTAAAGGCCACAAGGAAATAATATTAATATTTTGTAATCAAAAACAAAACACAATTAAGTGTGTGTAGTATCTTTGTTGAGGGCTAAACATACTTAGCAAGAAGCAGCAGAAGGTGCTGGGAGCTCACATTGCAATTTTGAAGCAGGCAACTGTTAGAAGGAGTCACAAAATTTAGACAGCACATGAAGAATGTGTTTCTGATCCTACTGGTATTAATAAGCAGGTTACAGAGTTTTATTATAAGTTATGTACTTCAGAAATATACCGTGCTGAGCAGGTTGGCAGAACTTTTATGGAATCTTTCCATGTCTATCCTCCTTATCTCAAGAGAACAGCTCCTTATTAGATAGGAATGTCAGAAAACAAAAAAAGTTTGGGGATTCATTGCTTCCTGGAAAAGTGGTTCAAACTTAAGCTCAGGCTTGCTACTAAATTATTTTTATTAAAAAATAATTCAGACTCAGCTAGCGTTCTGATGATAGAACGTTTCATGAGACTTGGGCAAAGAACTTATTTCAGAAGAGTCACTAGTTTCGTTTGAGGTTGTCAGTTGCATATTGTATGAAATGTCTGCTTCAAATTGTAGAAGGGTGTGGGATATGAAGGAGACATGAGGGGAAAAGGACTCTTAATGCATCTACAGGGATCAATCAGCCAGCAGCATTTATCTCTGTTTACTTTTGGTGCTCAATTTATTTGAAGCAATAACATTAAACAGATTAACCCACCTCCACTCCACTTTGAAAGATTTGTGTGGTTGACACTGAGCAAAATCCTTTCAGTTGGAGAGCACAAAAATACAAGAGAGCATTGAGCAGATGGCATTACTATACTGCTGCAAAACTGCACATATGTGGGTTGAGATCCTCAGCTGGTCTTACATCAGCATAATGCTGCTGAGATTCAAATAATTTTGTTGATTTACTTCAGCTGAAGATTTCCCCTGTATTGTCGATCCTTACCTCCTATTCAGGGTTTGGCTTCATTAACACAATGATAAACAACAAAAACCTCAGGTCCAGCCTTATCTCAGATTTGGTGGTTCCTAGGGCTCGTAAATCTCAGTCCCTAGATTCCTCTGCCCTAAAGGCTGCACCCCTACCTTTTACCTGCCATGGATACCTTTGAAATCAAATGAGTTACACCAGCATAAGAGAGGAAGAAGTCAGAGGAGAATCAGCCACTGCTTCCTTCTCTAGTTTTTCATGTGTTATAAGAGTTTTTGTTTTCTCCTAACAGTGAAGAAACAAAGCTGGAATAGACAGTGCTGCAGCATAACCTTCCTTTTTTCTCTCTGATTCCTTTATGACAGTCATAATTTTCCTTCTGTCCTATGTTGATGCCAGTTCAACTTTTGTGGAATCTGAAGGGAATTGAGTCCTCAGGAGATCTTATGCGGAATAGTGCTCTACTGATGTTTGAGCTACTGAAATTAAAATATGGAATTTGAAATTAGAATCTTATTAGGTTTCTGCAACTCTAACACATTTTAGAGAGATATTTGGTGCTGGCTTCAGTGTATAGGCGAGCACCACTTTGGGGATGGGGATGGTATGTGATTCATTGTCTCATTAAAAAAATAGTGCTTTGCATAAGGGTTTTGTAGAGGCTCTCTGTGACTTTTTTTTTTAGCATCTTAAAAGTGTTTTGGGAACATGACTCAGCAGTTTCCATACTGGAAGAGAATTGGGCGAATAGTACAGAGGATAATAATAAATTCATATTAAATTTTGCAGAGCTGTTTAATGACTTCAGTTAAGTTATACTCAGTAGTTAATGAGTGATGCTTCAAGTGTCAAGCTGAATGGGGGAGCTTTGTTTATAACCTTTCAGTGTTGTGAATGGTTTAATATTTCAGTTGTGGAATTTATGGAGATTACATACTTTGAAGAACACTTCTGAAATGACTAGGACGTCTGGCATTAAGCCATGGCACAGCAGTATACATATTTAAGATCACCCAGTGGTAGCAAGAGTAGTACTACTTCGGAAAAAAAGAGAGCTCTCTCAGGAGGAAATTGGACATTATTGTGGGTTAAGTTTATCACTGACCACTTATTTTAACTTGGATGACTGTGCAGAACTCTTGACTAGTCTGTGTTAAACAATGATTGAAATAATAAGTTGTGTAGAAACAAATTTTGTACATAAAATGAATGATCTGAACTCCAAGTGTGGCCAGCCATCCTCTCTTACTTCATTTAAATCAGTTTTCATGACTCGTTTCTGCAGCTTCATGTACAAAAAATGTGATTTACACATCAGATTACATTTCAAAAATACATATTTTTGAACCAGCGAAATGTAAATTTATCACAACTGAGTAGCTGCAGAATCATATTTCCACAACCTGTGCCTCTTTCTCATCTTTCCATGTATTGGTGCAAGTGTTTTTCCTCACTCATCTGTCAAATCCATTACTGTGGAACCCTGCAACACTGTGCCCGGTGTTTATCGTGATCAATATTTTTGGATCCCGATCGTCGTGATATTGCAGGGTTCCACTGTATTTAGCCTCTAATCCTGCAATATGACCTGCATATACAGACCCATGGATGTCAATGGGACTAGGCCCAGGTGCAGATGTTCGTCTCTCTTGATCTGGGCCTTAGATTGTAAGATCCTTGACATAGGCATTGTTTCCTATGCATTTCATGTTATGAAATTAATTAAATGAATAAGTATTACTACTGCTACTGTTACTATTAGTGTGCCAGATTGGCGGGTAGCAATTGATCTTTTGGCGATTGATTTATTGCATCTCGTTAAGATGTGATAAATTGATCACCAACGGCACTCGCATCAACTCCGGAACTCCAGCTTGCCATGAGGCGTAAGCTGGAGTCGATGGGGGACTGTGCTGCCAACTGCCGCCGCCATGAGGACGGCAGGTAAGTCGGCTAAAGATATGTCGACTTCAGCTACGTTATTCACGTAGCTGAAGTTGCGTATCTTCAGTGGACCCGTCCCCCTACTGTATACCAGCCCCTTATAATAGCACTCTCCTAAGTACAGCTTTCCCATTCACCTTCCCGTCTGTAGACTCTTATCATTCCATCCTCCTCCTCTGTAACTTATGTTAAGTTTTCACTGTCTTGTCTAACTACTTTTCCTGTGTAGTGCCTTGCACATCAGTGGCACTATATAAACAATATTCCTTGGCCCTCATGTCATTTCACTGTATTGTTTATTGATTTGTGCTAGTTTATTTGTGATCTGTTTTGTGGGTTGTGATTATTTTGTGTATTTGCTCACTTTGCTGATGTTAAGATGAAATGTATTGATTTATAATTACTACATTAGGCTTCCACACTAGAGAGTTACACACATTTAATTTTGAAGTCAATGAGACCACTCACAATGCATAAATTTAAGCACATGCTTAAGTCTTTGAGGGATTGGGCCTCATTAAAAGTAAGAGTATTTAAATATAAGAATTTTTTTACTGCTTATTAAGTTCTGTACTTGTTTGAGCAGTAGTTAACTAAAAACAGTAAATGTTAAATATACCTGCTGTGCCTTGATGCTCCATTGAACTTCAGAAGACCTTTATTTTAAGGGGGCAACACAAGGTGATTTAGGTATATCAACAACTATGAGGGTTAACACAGCCATTAGGTGTTGAAGGGACATATCTACAGTTTTATGGGAAGTTTTAAAGTTCAGGTGAGTTTTTATTGAATATTATTGATATGATGTGGTTGAAAGTGGACTAATTAACTAGTGCATGACTAGCTGCTAATGAATCTGGCTGTCTTGGAATTACTGCTGTTAGGCCAGTCAGTTGGAGGGACAGATGCAGGGGAGATGGCAGTGGAATTAATGACAGTGACTAAGTGGCTTCACAGAGATGGAACTATATTTCTGGCACAGTCAATGGGGACAGAGCAGCAGGAGAGAATCTAGGATTGTTTAAAAGGGAGAGAGAGAGAATCATCTATTTTATGTGTCCTAGATCAGTATAAAAGTTGCATTTCAGAGTAGCAGATTTTGCACTGCCAATTTTTTGTAGCTCCTAGCTGAGCTGGTAGAGACATTATAAATATGCATAACAATTTTATCACTCTAGCCAACTGCTTTAATGTATAATATGCCAAACGTATTAAACGCTTGTTTCCTTACGGCTTTTTACATCAAAATTTTTTTTTGATTGATATGGTGCAGAGGGCTATTAAACAACTCTAGTGTTGGGTTTTTTCTGTTTTGTTTTGTTTTTTTAAAAAATAAAGTTTACATTTTTTAAACCCGGTAATTTTTTTTCTCTCAATTATATCTTCTTTTCATTCTGGATGTAGCATCCAGATTTTTTTTTCTTTCTCCTGCTGTTGATGGAAAAGGCGTCAGTACTAGTATGTATCGTGCCTCCTGAGGGGAATGAGATCTAAGCAGTGTGACTGATGTAACACAGTTCTGAAGATTATTACTAATTCTGCCTTATCTTAGGGGTATGAATTCAGCCAGACTGAATTCTAGGGATAACTACTATAAAAAAGCATTAAGATTAAGAGCAGAATTCCACACTTCCTGAGGGAGCAGCACATGGGGTTGAAAGGTGGAGCAGAGCCAGTAATGAGTCTGACACAAGAGCCATCTTGTAAGGCAGGATGGCTCAGGAGAGGCTAAAACTCTAGGCTGCCTGGTGCAGTTTACTGGTCCTCTGAAGATGAACAGGCTGCGGCCTCCATTGAAGGGGTAGTTCCTGCCCACTAAAAGAGAGACTTCACCTGTTTAGGAATGTAGTGCAGAGCCTAGAGACTTTTTTTCCCCCTTATACAAAGAAATTTGTGTAATGATCTTTTGCAGGCCCGCCAATGGGTTGGAGGAAAAGGGGACAATTGCCTATCGGCCTGGGCAATTTAAAAGGCACCTCCAGGCAGCCCCTGGGGAGGGGATCTCCATGCCCCCACCCTGAGTGCTGACTCCACAGCTCCCATTGGCTGGGAACTGCAGTCAATGGGAGCTGAGGGGGTGGTGCTGCGGACAGAGGTGCGCAGAGACTCCCAGGGCCCCCCGCCAAGGAGCTGCAGCCAGAGGGGTTTCTGGATCCGGCCCTCCTGTCCCCCTTCTGCACCCCAACCCCTTGCCCCAGTCTAGAGTCTTGTGTATGCATGGGAGCCCTTTGACAGTTCTGCCCTGGAGCCTGGAATTACTGTCAGTGAGTATGATCTTTTGTGATGCTATTCCACATGTTACTGTGTGCGGCTTCATTGCTTGTAAGATAATGCAGCCACTTGGGCAGCACAACATTATCATTAGAGGAGCAACATTACAGTAACATGACCTTTGACACTTGTTCTTTCTTTATTCCGATTAAACTTTCCCCTCATCAACCTTTATCTTTTAAATGTACTTTATTTTGTTATTAAAAAATCATCATAGGTTCACTGAGAAACAGGAACTTTCTACTTATACTTAGTGATTAGGAGGGACATCAAAAAGATGTAGCTATAAAACAGTCACATAGCCATACCACAGGGAAACATTTTAGCGACATACTTTTTCCATTACCTTTATTTTTGTCTTCTAACGTGTCTGTTATAGGGGATTTGTCATTTGTAAGACTATATGCTGATATGCACTATTTAATATGAAAAAATAAAGGAAAGGGCTTAGCCAGTGGGGAACGATTCTCTGAAAATTCAATGAAAGATGTTCACGCTACTACATAATCTGACAGTTCCTAGTTTATTATTGTTGGTTTGGTACACTTTCTTCATAACCAATACTTCCCAGACCTCAGTGAACCACCCTCAGATCCACATACATTTACATACTATTTATAGATGTTAAAACTATTGCCTGTCTTCCCTTATCTCTCCTACTAGTCAACAGCACAGATTATCTCCAGCTGCAATGTCTGAATACCATCCAGGAAGCAGAAACGATTCCTGCTGTTCTTCAGAAAGGCACAAGTACTTCCACAGATTCAAATGCAATGAAATCCCACATCTCCTTTCAGATGTAGTCTCTCAATGAGGAATTATATCCTTGCTTGAATAACCAAGGATAGATGTAATTTCAAAACCAATGGGATCGTTTAAAGAGTACAGAGTCTTTTCTCTCTTCTGTAATGCTTTTTAGCAGGTTTTTGGTAGCTCAAGGCAGCCCTGTTATTCAAGCAATAGGAGTTTTTTTTTCTTTTGTTAGCAAATAATTCCTGGTATTTAAGTGTAATGTATATAAATGGAAATACACAGACATTTTTCATTTCTTTCTTTATCATCACATTTTATGCCCATATAACTCAATTCCCTGATAAAAAGCTTGACTAATTTAATGATATTATTTATTAATTTATTTATTATCATTGTTATCATTTATCAGTTATTATTATTTCATCAATAAAGCACTGGTTTGCTGAAGAAGGGAAGAAAGAGAACAGAGAAAACAGTGCTGGGCACAAGATAACTTGATGCAGGATGATAGATAGCTCCTCATGTGCATCATGGTGCTAGAGGGAACATACTATGAATGAGCTCTTGTTAAACTTGGGAAAAAGGTATTGAGCTCTCTCCCTGCATCCACTCATTCCACCAGAACACAGGGAGCAGCTGTGCTAGTTGCCTCTCCCATCTTCTGCTCCCCGTGGCAACTTACTAAATTATGGCTGCCCATGTCTGGCTGCCATTTTTAGTCTGTCTAACACATCTGTGCAAACTCAGCCATCATTTGGCCATGAGGTTGTCACGTTGTCTGTAGTGGTTCATGACTGTGAGTGCCAACTTCAGGGCCGACTGTCAAGAAGCATGACAGGCACCCCCAAACTATTTGTATGTTCTATAAATAGATTTCTCCAACCCAGTATCTAATCACATGTTGGTGAGCCATTGACTAATTAAGAAGTGACCAAAATACCATAGTAATAAATGAAAATGTGCAAAAGAAGATAGAAAAAAATGAAGTAATGTAAAGTTTCTTCAAATCTTCAGCAGCAATGAAACTTATTAGGGTGTAGGCAGTCCTAACATTGCAGCTATCAGATAGTAGAGAGAAATTCATCAATAGCAGATTCAGTGGCAATGAAACTGGTAGAATTTAACACAGCAGGACTTTGTGAAAGTGAAAGATCTTTAAAGTTTATGCACCATTTGTCCAATAGTTCATCTGTTCAACTAATTCATGTTCCATCCAAATTTCTCAAACTGAGGAAATTTTGGAGCTTATGTTCTATATTCTAGGAGCTAGATGACAGAACAGATGCCTAATCCCTGACCCCTGCGTTAACCACAAGTAAACAGTTTATACAGCGATTTTCTATGTCAGTCCAGGAGAATGTAATTCATTTCCCATCTGACTCTTCGGCACCAGTGGAATTGTTTTTCAGTGTTGCTATCGTCAACAGTTACCTATAATACAGACTGCAGCTCCTATTCCCCTCTCTGCAGGTAGTTTTGGCCGATTGATCTACAATAAAGGCAGATTCTGGTCACACTGAAGATAGCCTGGAGTTATACATCAGATGAAGGACAGTTGCGGAGCCACTTGTGACCTGACTTTGGTACACTGGCCTGGAGCCCCTGATTTCACCAGCTTTGCACCATATTCTACTACCTGAGGTTTTCGAAAATGCTAATGACACAGTCAGTGGTGCATGGAACAAGCAGCTGTGCAGAACTCTGTGTGATGCCTTTAGCACTTGCTTGCTGAGATTACTTCAGCAGTTTTTGGCCAGCCACAATTAATTACTTTCAAAAATTCTGTTCCTGTGATTTTCCCTTTGAAAACTGATGGGCTCATGTGTGCCTAAATCTTATAAAAAGGCAGCAATCTTGTTGAAGTTTTAAAGAATTTTATGTCAAATTACATCCTAAGCGTTGCACTCTATTAAGACCACTGCTTTCTGTGGTCTGCTTTCGATTCAGATATTTCACTGGAAGGAACTGTATTGAGGAAAATGAAATAGATTAGTAAGGTAACTGCTGTAATTTCAGCCATCTCTTCACTTTTCTTCTGCTGGAAGATGACCAGTGTTGGGATGATGCTTAAAACAATTACTAAGCATCACCCCAACACTGGTTATCTTGCACCAGAATACCGATGAGCCGTCTAGTTCTCAAAGAGCTGTGGAAATGGACTGATTGTTGTTCCTGCTAAAATCAACCTTCATCAGTGTTCTTCAAAAATCTCTGCTAAGAAGCTTTGCTCAGTTCATTCTCTCATGCACTTTTCAGAGCTCAAATTATTAAATATTATTTCAGAGAGGCAACAGATTTGATATTCCGAGGTTTATATCAAATATTTTGAGGTGGTGAATATTTCTGCACATAATCACTCTCAGTAAAATTAAAAGCTCTTTTCCACTCCCAAAATAGATAATAACTTTTATCTTACTTTTAAGTCATATAAAATAGCAGTGATTCTCAGCCTTTTCTATGCACAGTGACTGTGTTACAGTAGAAAAAGGTTTCAGGATCCCTCTTACAGACTAGCTATAAACAAAGGTAAGCTGTCTGTGACTTTCCCGGACCTGTTTGCAACCTTCATGGATGTTGTGTCACTCTGTTGAGAACTCATGTCATATATAATATCCATTAAAAAGAAAAATATGGTAAGGCTGAACGCTCAACCACAGCAGGCAAGTGATTAATGAATAGACAAGAAATAAGAATCACAGATTCATAAATTTGTTTAAGACCAGAAGGATCAGCACTGGAATGGATTACCTAGGGAGATGGTAGAATCTCCTTCCTGTAGAGGTTTTTAAGGTCAGGCTTGACAAAGCCCTGGCTGGGATGATTTAGTTGAGTTTAGTCCTGCTTTAAGCAGGGGATTGAACTAGTTGACCTCCTGAGGTCCCTTCCAACCCTGATATTCTGGATTCTATGATTCAATCATTATGACCACCCAGTCTGATCTTTTGCATACTAAATACCACATAACCTCACCCAGAAATTTCTGTATCAAACCTATACCTTCTGTTTGAGATAAAGAGTATCTTCAGGAAAGCTACCTAGCCTTGATTTAAAGATTTCAAGTGGTGAAAAAACCCATCACATTCCTAGATTAACTGGCCCAATGGTTAATTACCCTCACATATAATCTACGCTTTATTTGTAGCCTGAATTTGTCTTGCTTCAGCTTCCAACCACTGTATCTTATTATGCCTTTTTCTGCTAGATTAAAAAGCCTCTCATTGTATGAAATCCCTTACCCTTGTAGGCTGTGATCAAGTCATCTCTTATACTTCTCTTTGATAAACTAAATAGATAGAACTTCTTAAGTCTTTCATTATAAGATATGTTTTCCAGGTCTTGAATCACTCCTGTTTTTCTTTTCTGAACTTTTTCTAGTTTAACATCCTTTATAACAGTAGATACCAGAACTGGACACAGTATTCCAGTAATGGTCTCACTGGTGCTGTATTTGTGGGTAATTCCACCTCTCTACTGCTACTTGATATTCTTCTCCTTGTATATCCAAGGATCATGTTTGCCCTCTAATCTACAGCATTACACTGGGAACTCAAGTTCAATTGATTATCTACTATGACTGTATCATCAGGGACTAACAAAAGACATTCTCTCACCTTGTAGGTGTGACTTACATTCTTTATTCCTAGATGTATGTCCTTGTATATGTCCATGTAGAAATTCATGTTCAAATTAGCCCAACTTACCAAATAGTCCATATCTCTCTGCATAACTAACATGCCCCTGTGATTATTTATCACTCCATCCACTTTTGTGTCATCTACAAATTTTACCAGCAATGATTTTATATTTGCTTCCAGATCATTGATAAAAATATTAAATAGCACTGGGACAAAGGGCAGAACTATAAGGGACCCCACTGGAAATACCCACATGGAGTGATGACTCCACATTTAAAATTCCTGTGTGATATCTTTTAATATCAGTTAACTAGTTTTTAGTCCATTTAATATTGGCTACAATGATTTTGTACAGTGCTGTTTTTAAATTAGAACATCAAATTAAATGCCCTAAAAAAGTCTAAGCATATTAGTTCAAAAATTGAGCAGGCTAGAGAAAGGCAATTCTGTTGCGTGGAAGATTTCAATATTTTGAAATTAGATTTGGTTCTGATTTGGAATGAAAATTAAACATTTCAAGATTCCCAAAATGGAATGGAGTTCCAGCTCCGGGGCAGCCTGCTCAGTGGGTGTCCCTAGAGATATATTTTCTGAAAGCCCTGCGATCTCCAAATGCAAGACAGTCTGGCAGGTGGGCTGCCAAAGAGGTGTGTGGTTGAGCTGGCAAGAAATTAAGCAGGTTTTGAAAACTGTAGCATGTCATTTTCACTTGGAATCTCATCAAAAGTGAATCAGCTCTGTGAAATATTTCATCAAAATCCAGTGCAAAACTGTTTTAACTGGATTTCTTTGCCCAGCTGGCCAACACAACCAAGGTAAATTAGATCTACTGTGTTTCCTTTGTGACATGTGCAATCTACAGAATATATTTTAAAAACATTATGTGTATCTTAAAATAAATCTCTCTGCAGATTATATTTGTTTACATACATATCCTTATTGTTTGTCATCAAAAACACAAACAAACAAAACCCCACTAAATGAACTTTGACATGCCCTATTTTTTTGTAAAACTCTGCTGACTGCCATTAATTAAGTTGCCATCCTTTAATTCTTTACTGATTGCATCCCACATCAATAAGAAGAGCCTTAGCCTACATGCCACTCCTTAGAGTGGAGATAGCAAGGAGGGGAAAGTTGTTTACTCCTGGTGTAGACATGTAGCAAGTCATGGCAAAGCATGTAGGAAATTGTGAGTTTCTTGGAGAATCCCAATTCCTTTCCTCATCTCCTCTTCAGGCAGTACAGCTAAGTACTGCATTTTCACTCAGTGTAGTAAGGATATGTATGTAAACAAATATAATCTTCAGAGAGATTTATTTTAAGATACACATACTGTTTTTAAAATATATTCTGTAGATTGCACATGTCACAAAGGAAACACAGTAGATCTAATTTACCTTGATTTCAGTAAGGCATTTCATACAGTTCCACATGGGGAACTGCAGAAGTAACAAAGAGTCCTGTGGCACCTTAAAGACTAACTAAAGTATTAGAGCATAACCTTTTGTGGGCTAATACCCACTTCGTCGGATGCATGCAGGGGGAATTATGGATCAATATGAAAATTGAAAGTTGGATAAGGAACTGGTTAAAGGGGAGACTACAACGGGTGAAAGATGAACTGTTAGGATGGAGGTGTTCCTAGTGGAGTTCCTCAGGGATTGGTTTTGGGACCAATCTTATTTAATCTTTTTATTACTGACCT
Organism: Dermatemys mawii; assembly: GCA_007922305.1. NCBI lineage: Eukaryota > Metazoa > Chordata > Testudines > Dermatemydidae > Dermatemys > Dermatemys mawii. The sequence goes on from ML677333.1 coordinate 30,844,200, forward strand.
TGGCACAAAAAGGTCAGTAGTACTATGTTGTATGCTGTCAGGGTTCCCTCCCCTCTCTGAACTCTAGGGTACAGATGTGGGGACCCGCATGAAAGACCCCCTAAGTTTATTTCTACCACCTTAGGTTAAAACTTCCCCTCGTCCACAGAACCAGTTATGTTGTCATAGAAGGCAATTAGGTTAGTCAGGCATGACTTGTCCTTGGTGAATCCATGCTGACTGTTCCTGAACACTTTCCTCTCCTTTAAGTGCCTCAGAATTGATTCCTTGAGGACCTCTTCCATGATTTTTCCAGGGGCTGAGATGAGGCTGACTGGCCTGTAGTTCCCCTGACCTTCCTTCTTCCCTTTTTTAAAAATGGGCACTACATTAGCTTTTTTCCACTCCTCCGGAACTTCCCCTGATCACCATGAGTTTTTAAAGATAATGGCCAATGGCTTTGCAATCACATCGGCCAACTCCTTTAGCACCTTCAGATGCTGCGCATCCGGCCACATAGACTTGTGCTTGTCCAACTTTTCTAAATAGTCCTGAACCACTTCTTTCTCCACAGAGGACTGGTCACCTCCTCCCCATACCTTGCTGTGCAGGGCAGTAGTTTGGGAGCTGACCTTGTCTATGAAGACAGAGGCAAAAAAAAAGCATTCAGTACATTAGCTTTCTCCACATCCTCTGTCACTAGGTTGCCTCCCTCATTTAGCAAGGGGCCCACACTTTCCTTGACTTTCCTCTTGTTGCAAATATATCTGAAGAAACTCTTCTTGTTACTCCTAACATCTCCTGCTAGCTGCAACTCCAAGTGTGATTTGGCTTTCCTAATTTCACTCCTGCATGCCTAAGAAATATATTTATATTCCTCTCTGGTCATTTGTCCAATCTTCCACTTCTTGTAAGCTTCTTTTTTGTGTTTAAGATCAGTAAGTATTTCACTGTTAAGCCAAGCTGGTTGCCTGCCATATTTACTATTCTTTCTACACATTGGGATGGTTTGTTCCTGCAATCTCAATAAGGATTCTTTAAAATACAGCCAGCTCTCCTGGACTTCTTTCCCCATCATGTCTTTCTCCCTGAGGACCTTGCCCATCAGTTCCCTAAGGGAGCTAAAGTCTGCTTTTCTCAAGTTCAGAGTCTTCCCTGTTTAAGAAGGATGAATTCAAACTGGAACAGGTACAGAGAAGGGCTACTAGGATGATCCAAGGAATGGAAAACTTGTCTTATGAAAGGAGATTCAAAAAGCTTGACTTGTTTAGTCTAACCACAGGGGAATACGTGATTGTTCTCTATAAATATATCAGAGGGAGAAATACTACAGAGGTAGAGGAATTATTTAAGCTCAGCACCAATGTGGACACAAGAAGAAATGTATATAAACTGTCCAACGGGAAGTTTAGACTTGAAATTAGACATAGATTTCTAACCATCAGAAGAGTGAAGCTCTGGAACAGCCTTGCAAGGGGAACAGTGGAGGCAAAAACCCATATCTGGCTTCAAGACTAAGCTTGATGAGTTTATGGAGGGAATAGCATGATGGGATAGCCTAAATTTAGCAATTAATTGATCTTTGACTATTAGCAATAATGGCCTGTGATGGAATGTTGGATAGGGTGGGGTCTGAATTACTACAGAGAATTCTTTCCTGGGTGTCTGGCTGCTCACAAGCTCAGGGTTTAGCTGATTACCATATTTGCGGTTGGGAAGGAATTTCCTCCAGAGCAGATTGGCAGAGGCCCTTGGGGGTTTTCGCTTTCCTCTGCAGCGTGAGGCGTGGGTCATTTGTTGGAGGATTCTCTGCACTTTTAAGTCTTTAAACCATGATTTGAGGACTTCAATAGCTCAGAAATTGGTTAGTAGTTTATTGCAAGACTGGGTGGGTGATATTGTGTGGCCTTCATTGTGCAGGAGGTTAGACTGGACAATCATAATGGTCCCATCTGACCTTAATGTCTATGACTAGGCCTCCATGTCTTTAAAATATATGTAAATGAACACACATCAAAATTATCTCTTACTATTATGAATATATTTTACAATAAATTGTCTATTGGTTATGCAATGAATAGATACCATCTGGAGAAGATAGTGAAGCAAGGTTCAGAAAATCCATAAACAAAAGATTGCTGGACAGCATGCATAAATGACTATGGATAATGCAAAGAGAAAGCAACTCTGAAAGCTGGTATGTACAGTTGCTTACCCTTTCATATAAAGATGCTACACCAGAGACTGATACTCAAAGGAGAGGACTAAGTTTTTTTTAATTCTTGGTTGTGTGTTTTCATGTACCAAGGTTTCAGCATAATACTTGTGCTCAACAGAAATTCCAGTAATTTGTGCCAATTTTTTTAATCCTCTTCTTCACACTTTCCTCACTTTGTCTTACCAGCATTATCTCTCAATCCCCAAGGCATGTCATGTTGTTTTCCAGGCATGTACTATATCCTGCTAGTTGTTTCTCTTAAGCATTAAAGTTTAAACAAAAAAAATTTCAACCTTTGCTGTGCCAGATCATTTAGTTGTATCTGTTTTGAAAGTTTCATCATTTCTCATTCCATATATCCCGTGTTGTTGTATTAGTCCTGAAATAATATTTTTTAGGACTGTCATATAAAAACATGTACCTTTGGACACATTTGTTTATTTTTTAAAATATATTTATATAGTTTTTTTTTCTTCTCTTGATGTTTGCTTAGTATTCACTTTGATGTCTACACTTCTACCATGAATAGTATTCATTTTGATGAGTTAAGCCACTTTTATATTCTAATCCTTATATTGTAATTCATTGTATTGCCAGATGTAAACGGACATGGGAAATAAATAGTTGAAAAGAGAGAAAATCTGTGTTCCTGCCTTACTTCGGCTGCAACAATATTTGTACTATGTAAATAAATCGATCAGTAGACAAAAAAACAAACACCTGTTATGGTCATTGAGCACTTTTTCTTCCTCTGTTTACTACAGCGGGAACAAGACTGAGCTCCAGATCTCTGTTTTGTTAATCTAGAAACCAATTCACATTATAGTCAATGGAGATCTAGATATGCGATTCCCACTCACCTATTCTGTTCTTTGGGGCCATTTTAATATAGTGTATTCAATGAAGATTTTTTTTTAAGCTAAGGACATTAAGAGAATAGGTGTCACAGTGCCAAGAGTGACTTAGCTTGGCTACTGTATTTTTTTTCAGGTGTGTGATACATTTGAGGTGTGACTCATTCAGAGTCCCTACCATTATGTTAAAAATTGTATTAACTCACACATTTTTTTATTAATGATGTTTAATATTTTACCCATAGCATTAATAGAGACTATCATGTTTTAAAATGTGTTGGATGGGTGTAGTTAAACTTAGCTAACACATTTTTAAACATGACGTATCCATGTGTTCATTAAGCACTAAAGCCAAGATTCTCAAAGCTATTATCCTCCTAACTTCCACTGAAATCAATGGAAGTTAGGAGCTTAAATATCTGAGGATTTGGGAATCACTATTGTTCAACACCCTGTTAGTTAAAACACACCTACACAGTGGTGCCCAACCTCATTACACAGGAGGGCCACATAACCTAAGCGCAACCTTGTGTGGGCCAAACAGATTTTCCACCTCAGGACTGACAGCCCAAACCCCATCACAGACCTTATGAAAAGCTTTGTGGGTCATGTACAGCCCATGGGCAATAGGTTGGGCACCTTGGAGCTAATATAATGTTTAGATGGCACAATTTCCTAGCAGAGACATGGCTCATGTCTTTTCAGGGACTTGGAATGGCTCCAGGATGTGCAATCAGAGTGATTTTTTGAAGGATGGGTAGAAAAAAGGTGGGACAAAAAGGGTGGAAGATCTGAAAGAGTTGAGATGGGGTGAGAAATAGGAGAGGAGATGAGTAATATTTGCAGTTTTAAAAATTTGCATCCATCACCACTAACATCTGTTCAAGAGGCCCAAGAAGAGACGGTCCATGCCTGCTGATTGAGTCCATTTGAACATGATCAGTACAACCCAAACCTCAAATGGGGGTGGGGTGATGCCATATGTGCCCCCACACATCACCTGTGATGTGCTATCCACTCCTCCCCAGTGGTTCCCAATTCATCATCTGGGAATAAGATTTCAATTCCTACTCAACCTTTTTGGAGTGAAAGAGACAAATGAGGTCTGGAGTGAGTACAAAGGTAAATACAACGGTTATTTTGATATGATTTGGAATAGAACGAACAGCAGAGATCCCATAAGAAGTACCGACACACCTGGAATGATAGCGGAAAGTGTGAGCCACATTACTTATATTTAATGAATGTTTTTGTTAAATCAGTTTTGGAGAAGAAATTGTTTGGGGAAATGTAGGAGACATTTACTATTTCAGACAAAGTGACATGAGAAGTAGGATCCTAGATGCTCCTAGGACTCTTGAGATCTTCCTCAGGAAGAAGTACCCTGTAAGAAGAGAGAACTCTTCCTTCTGCTTACCTTTTTAAACTTTTCAATCATCTTCTCAATACTGTTCAAAGCTTTCACCACCACCTGGGTCCACTCTTTGGAAATGGCAGTGAAGTGAGGAGGAATAAAATCATCTCACCTAGTGCCACTACTACTGTTTTTGGGAGATTAGGGCTGCATCCCCTGTAGGTGATGTAGGAAGAGGGACATTACTACATTCCCTCCCCAGCTGCTCATATACAGCTTTATAACTTACATCACCTGCCTAATTTGGAAAAAAAAGGGAGGGGGGTTACTTAAAGCAGTCTCTAGTCTGCTCCACATGAAGTCTCTCATGGCCCTATGGTAAAGCATAAAGAAAAAATGCCTTAAAGCCACCTTTCTCTCCCCTCTCCTGAGCTATGCCCAACACAAGTTTAGTCCAGTTGAAAAATCTCCTCAGTGTCAAGGCATATAGAACTGTGGCTTTAATCTAAGTTATGTACAATGTCTTCACACTATAGATTAACTATTACACCTCAACATTTTTATTTAATACTAATAAAAATTTGTTCAACTAAGAAATTATTTGATTAATTTTGAGTTACTTAAGCTAAAAACCCCAAACCACTACATTAAATTCAACATTTTTTTTTGTTATTTTTGAAAAGGCTACAGTGCCAATGTGACTATTGTCTGTGTGGCTTTACAACACTAGATCACAATTATCTATACATTTTTTACAATAAAAATAATGTCCAGTCCACTTACTTGATGCAGCCCAAAACATAATCCCAGCAGAAAAGTGGTGAAAGAAAATCCATATTATTAGAGTTAATCCTTCTTGAATTATTGATTTAAATAAATAACAAACACATACATATGTGTTTCTCCTCTCTCTAGGATAATAAATGCTTTTCAAGTTCTGGTTGGCCGAAGCTTTTATATTTTGAAGTACTGAATTAGTTTACCATATATTAAATTACTTACACTGAATCCTCCAATTATATTGAGACACAATCCTTCATTCAGACAGTTGATGCTGAGCAGCCCGCAGTAGTCAATTACTTCCTCACAGTTCTTCCCAGTGAATCCTGGCATGCAGCTGCAAATACACCAGTGTATTTTAGAAGACTCAGATTTTAAAGTTAATTGCATTTAATTAGGTTCCATAATTCTATTAAATAATGTTCTTCCAGTAACTAAGCAGACCTTATGCATTATTTAATAAACAATATATAAAACATGTCTCCAAGCAACTAATAATCAGTTGTTTGATTCTGGATATTTTCACTTCTGCACAGAACAAAAAAAGTCATTCGTTCAAAGAAATGCATTTGTTTTTATATCAGAGTTTAATATATTTAGGGTACTTAGGTATACAGTAAACCTTGAGCTAAGCTGATATTTAACAGTAAGCCATATGTACACATCTGGAAGGCTTTAGAATAGATAAGTCTATTACTGAGTAGTGGGGAAAAATGACAAATGAGATTTAGAATAGTCAAGAAAGTCATTATACACTGATAATTAGCAGACAATAGTCAATAATGAGAAACCTGAGTGAAGAAAACATGGGGAGTCTCTGCAGAGGATAATCACATGACTGCTGTTGTGTTTGTTTAATTATAATTAGATTTTCTTTTAAGAAGGAAACTAGCATTGTGCTCTGTGGCAGTTTGTTAGCTCCATTTTATGACAATGAAGGAATGGTTAGCTCTATCATATAGGAAGCTCTGTGAAGTTCTTCTGGCTCACTGTCAGTACTTGCCACTAGTAAGGTAAAGTCCTTTTCTTTTCAGTCCTGCCAGTTTTTTTAGAAGCCCTTCCATATTGAAAAAGGATGAGACTTAAGGCTTAAATTCATATTAAGTTAGCATTGTTCAAGAGAGACAGCTAAATATTGCAGAACAAGTAAATATTTAAGAATTGAATATCTGGCTCAAATTATCAGGTTATCAAAACTTTTTTAAAGTGGAGAGAGGGATATCCTTCCTTTGATGTACATGTAATTGCTGTCAAATCCACTTCTGCAAGCATTTATACACTTGCTTAGCAGCAGTTCCTGGTGACAAGTATGTGGGTAGGGGAAGGGAGGGAATATATGCAGGCAATGACAGAGTGGCTGAAATGAAGAATGAATTCTGGGCTGCAAAGAAATCCATAGGCAGAAATTAGGAAATTGCTCTGAGTTATATTGGGGGCTACTTTGCTCCCTGGTTTAGCCAGCCCAGAATCTGGAAACAGTAAACATGCTGTAAAGCCATTTTTGTTACCACTTCTCCTTGGCTGTGCCTTCTGACAAGTGAAGGACACAATCAGGCTTCTTCTAGTTCTCAAATTAAAAAAACAAAACAAAAAGAAAACAAAACAAGTACCAGGCTTTACTTAGTAATCCATGCAGTCTCTTTTAACTTATAGAATGTAACAGAGGAAATATATCCTTTCTAGAGAGTTTTAAAACCAGTCTATAGAATTCTATATAGCAGAGATCAAATTTTTAATTAGCCTAGAGAATTTAATAGGAAGACTCTGCTATACTGATTTTTATAAGCTGGGTTAAAAAATTCTGAAAGGCAGTTAATATTTCTCTATTAAATTCAGTAGGATTTTCGCATAAAAGGGCAGTCTGTCTGAATAAAGTCCTACCCAAAATCTCCCCTTCACCTCAGAAAATCCTGAAAATAACAAAACTAAAACATCACTATCAAAACAAACAGATCCTCCATATTACAGTATTTCAAACATCAAGATCTGGAAGTCAGGCAAAGAGGTCTGTTCTTACTAGATTTACAGTATAGTTTTTGTGTCTATAAAGAGGTTTGTAAAATATTTGGGTACATTCACTCCACTTGCTCAATAACACACTTAATAGTTACTACTAACATTCCCTTCTAGCTACATGGAAAACAGTAAATATCACTGTATGGTAATTATTCAAGGTTGAAGTCTAAATGACAGTGAACTCTTTCCCCTTCCTTTTAATTTGTCAGCACTGAAAGGTATTATATTTAAGGCTGAAGCAGATTGCCATGTGCACCTTTACCAGCAATAATTTTTGTAACAGATGTATTTTCAAAGTACTGTCCTATTATAGAACTTATTTTATTGATTTACTTCCAATTATGATCCTGGATCAGGTGAGAGCTGCACAGCTTCTCTTGGTCAATTTAACTGGCCTAGAAGCTGCACAGCATCATTTGGTCAATATAATTGGCCTAGTTATTTTACAAAACTGCCATAGGTTAACTAATTAGACCTATTTTTAAAGCTGCCTTTTGCAATTTCTCTATTTGTCCAATTTACCTAGTGATGAAGGCTTTCAAACAGGCAAGCCAATAAGAGACAAAAGGAAGTATAAATAGACAGCAAGAAAACTGGCTGGGAAGTTGGAAAGATCAAAGTAATGAAACAAATATTCTCAAAACACTTTCCTATATTTGTGACTTTTTATTGTCCTGGATAACATGGATAATAGAAGATACAAAGTAAACAATCACAATCTATTGTGATGATACCCTTGTTCACTATTTGAATTCACTTTAAATGTTGACATTTAAGAAAACTACTACTATTAGAACTTTACACTAAGAATCTATGTGATATAAAGACAGAAGAGATGGAATTAGAATACAAGGTAGTCATATATCATAGCTGAAGTGAAGAAAATTAAATTGTGCCTGTTTGGTTATATGTTTAGAATAGAAAACAGCTGCTTTCCAAGAGAAGAAGAGGTAGGTTGATAGAAGCTGAGAGTGTGATGGATAAAGCCAGAAAACAACTTGAGTATGAGCAGAGCTAAATGAAGCACTGACAGCAAAAATCAGAAAACTGAAACAAAATGGTCAAGTCTATTATCTGTAATAGTGTATTTGTGTAAGTCAAGAGGTATCACACTTATTTTACTTGTTACACAAAGTAATAGTGTAACAGGTGGTAACAATATCTTGAATGAGAACACCTAGGATTCTGTAGAAGCTTTATTTGTTCCAAGAGTACAAGGCACCGTGAAAGGGGACATGAAGCTGAGAGCTGCAACAGGATACAAAACATTAAGCAAAGAAGCACTTAATGAGAGAGATTTATTTGTTCCCCTTTGTTCGCAATCCACAAAGAATGTGAGAGTGTTATGGACTCCAGCTGCAGCTCTTTAGCTCAGGCTGTAGAGATTCATGCTTCTAGATCTGGAGGTTCCAGATTTAATATCTACTGTAATGGCCAAGATGGTGACTGTTAAACCAGTAAAAGTGTATCGGTTCACTAGAGGAGATTGTTTCAACTGCTGGGCCTCTCTCATTGTTATTTTTCTTTAAGTATATGTCATGCAGAATTGCTATTTCATGTAACATTTTTTAATCTGATCATAACACACATAAGAAACCACAGAGACAATTCTTTTAAAAGGGGAACCTATATTTTGGTAATAAGTCAGTTTTATGTTCAGCTTTTTACAATGTATGTTTCCAGCATCCATTCACACTGATTCAGAAACATGGGCATACTGTGTAAGTGATTGTATATGAAATAGTGAGTTCTAAACAGCATCTTGATGCTAGCTGTTGGTGAACAAAAGCGCACAGTGTGTCCCATTCATCACATCTTGCTAGATCTTCCAAGAACTATGCATCAATTATGTGATCTTTTCCTCTTTTAGGAAAGTTATATTCAAGCCCCACAAATGTATTTTAAACTTTTCAGCTGTGAATCTTTTCTGATTGACTAAAGCATTGTGTACCACACATCTGTTATGTGCATGCCCATTCTAAATTCATTCATAGTATGTTTTCAGGCTTTTATGACCACAGCTTTTAATTTCAGCTTTAATGAATACCCTAAATTTGTGAGGTTGTTTACTGCACTTGAATAATGCTCAGCAGAACCCACTTTAAAGCAGCCAGATAAAAGTCAAGCAAGTGTGAAGACTACAAATTGTACTTCTTAATGCTGTGAGAAAATAGCCATAAAGCTATTTAATATGGCTGGAATTGTAGGTCCATATATCTGGGTCACGTCTGTCATTTGCAAATGGATGCTTTATCATAGCCCTATTTAAATAAAGCACTATTTTTAATATGCTGCTTAAAGATCCAATTGAGAACTACTAATTTAGGTCTATAAATTAGGAATGAACACACTCATCTTACCCTTTTGAAAAAACATCATCATACACATTGAACACAAGTGGTATCTCTGAAATTTAATCGTCTCACTAGTCTCCAGTGTGTCAGGATTTATTTATTTTATCTTACAGAATTCATGATGAAACAACTTATAGCTTCTTCCATGGCTTTAGATCTCTTTTAGGATTTTTTCAGGCATTTCATTTTAAAATTGCTAAACCTCATACCGCACAGCACCAAAAATTAAGTGGAAAGTTATTAATATGAAAATGTATATGGTTTTTTTGCGCTCTGTGACTCAGGATTTCTTTTTGCAATTAGCTGCATATCAAGTGATCCAATGAAGTACTGAAATAAATTAATTTCTTATCTTACCAGCAATAATAGCTCTGCTGCTGATCTACACAAGTAGCGTTATTTAAGCAGGGTGATAAATCACATGGTCTCAACACTCTCTCGCAGAACTTGCCAGTGAACATTGGCAGACAGATACATACAACATCCTGTTGAAGTGCGAGAAATTAAAAAAAAATATTTGTCACATTCAAGGCAATTCAGAAATTCATTCTTTCTATTGCAGTTGAAGTCCTGACAAGGTTTGGGCCCCACTATACTAAGCATTATACAAAGGCAGTATAAAAGTCAATCCCAGTCTCAGGTAGTTTATACAGTCATAATTTAAGAAAGGGGAAGCAAGCCTTTATGCCTCCCAGCACAGATTACACCAGCACTAAGTTTCCTAACTGGAAGTGCACCAGCTCTGAATTTGCCCTGCATTATGATTTCACTATTGGCTCAAGTAGAAGGAAAATTGTAGTTTGTATAGTTTTTTTTTCCTTCTAGATTTGCTCACGAGGGAAAATCTGTCTACGGATTTATGCTATACAAGCAGTCATGTTGTACCATGCTGCAACAACTCCAGAAAGAGTAGTAGATACCTAATTCATTAAAGGAAATAGCATATGCCTTTTTTCTTAAAGATTAACACGTTTATCTGGACATAATCTTTCATGGGTTAAAAAAGTGGGGGGTTTACCCATGAAAGGTTATTCCCAAATAAATCTGTTAGTCTCTAAGGTGCAATCAGACTCCTCATTATTTTTGTGGATACAGACTAACACAGATACGACATTTTTTTTTCTCTCTGTCATCATGAAGCAAGTACAATGGGTTTGAAAGACAGCTGTCAATTAATGTAATCTACTATTTACTCACTAAGGAGAAACATACATTTTATAGTAAATTATGTATTAGTATTGACATTCTCACCTTTACATTTCTAATAGAGTATTATTTAGATTTGTTTTGATTTTGGTTTCTTCCAGGGGAGTAGGCAGTGTTTGCAAAATTGTTTCTTCACAGTCAGTTCTAGAAGTATCAGTATAAAGCTTTATTCTGATCTTAATCTTTTGCAGATGATACCAAGCTGGGAGGGGTATTTGCAAGTGATTTGGAGGATAGGATTAAAATTCAAAATGATCTGGACAAACTGGAGAAATGGTCTGAAGTAAACAGGATTAAATTCAATAAGGACAAATGCAAAGTACTCCATTTAGGAAGGAACAATCAGTTGCACACACACAAAATGGGAAATTACTACCTAGGAAGGAGTATTGCAGTAAGGGGTCTGGAGGTCATAGTGGACCAAAAGTTAAATATGAGTCAGAGTAATACAAAAAAAGTAAACATAATTCTGGGATATATTAGCATGAGTGTTGTAAGAAAGACATGAGAAGTAATTTTTCTGCTATACTCTGTGCTGATTAGGCCTGAACTGGAATATTGTGTCTGCTTCTGGGCACCACATTTCAGAAAGGATGTGGACAAAATGGAGAGAGTTCAAAGAAGTGTGACAAAAATGATGGAAGGTCTAGAACACATGAGCTATGAGGGAAGATTGAAAAAAAATGGTTTTATTTAGTCTGGAAAAGAGAAGACTGAGGGTGGGACATAACAGTTTTCAAGTACATAAAAGGTTATTAAAAGGAGGATGAAGAAAAATGTTATTCTTATCCTCTGAGGATAGGACAAGATACAATGGTCTTAAATTTCAGCAAGGGAGATTTAGGTTGGACAATAGAAAAATCTTCCTGTCAGCTTCATTAAGTACTGGAATAAATTGCCTAGGAAGGTTGTGGAATCTCCATCACTGGAGATTTTTAAGAGCAGGTTAGATGAACATCTGTCAGGAAAGGTCTAGATAATACTTAGTCCTGCCATGAATGCAGGGGACTGGACTAGCTCTCTCATGGTCCCCTCCAGTCCTATGATCTTATGATTCTGTGCATATTGTGACAAAGTTCTGTCCTTATCTTTGTGGATTCTGTGTTTCCTGGTGGATTTCACTAGCCTCAGAGGCACACTGTCACCCTCCACGTGGCCCTTCTCTCTCTAGAGACAAAGTCACAGCTTATTGAGGCATTTTCATCATAAGCCAGTGAGGAGAAGCTATCCTTCCTGGCACAATCTCCGTTGTCTTCCAATCTCAGTGATTAATTAGGGGAGGTAGAAAGAGGGGAGCCCGGGCCCATCCTCTACACCAGGCTCCAGCCCAGGGACCCTAATAGTATCAGCTAAGATGGCTGACCTTTTAGCCACAAAACATAATACAATTCCCTGGGCTGCTTCCCCACAGCAGTCCCCACTTCTTCAAACTCCACTTCACCCTTACCTCAGGACTTCCTCCCTTGCGTATGATATGGCTATCACTCAGTCTCACCAACAGCACAACTTCTTCCCACAGCTCCTGACATCCAACACTCACCTGACTAACTGGAAGACTTAACTGGTTTCAGCCAGTCCCTGATTGGCTTCAGGTGTCCCAATCAGGCTAGCTGTTTCTACTGATTTCTAGAAGGTTCCAATGGTACTAGGGATTTGTTTAGCCTGATACTCACATATCTGTTCTTCGGCACTTTCCTTTAGCCATCTGGCCTTGCCCCATCACAATATGTACATATCATTGTTTATACATATAATAAACTACTGCATTGCACCCCATAAATAATTGATTGTACAGAATACACAAGTATGTGCTTATACATTTCATATAAGACTCAACCCCCAAAAGTATGGGATATTTAGACAGGCATTAGATATTTATTCAGCTACATATGTAGACGTGCATGTGTACCACAGACATTGAGTACAATGATCAACAAACTCTTAAAATTTGTTTGCATATCTTGACTCCTAAGTTAGTTAGTCTTCACACAAGTACACTAATGAAAGAACAAGAACATAGAGATTTGAGATAATGCCAGTTAAGATATGCTTTTATCAAATCATTTCCTGTTCTTAAATTTACACTGCAGTTTGAAATACAGCTTTTAAAAAAGAATTACAAACAAAAACGAAAATCAACAACCCCACAATCACAAAGAAAACATGAAATGTAGCATGTTTTATACAGGTATTTTTTGTTTTGCAGGGATTAAAATGAAATTGAACTATTTTGTTTATTCCTTAAGTAAACTCTAAACAGGTGATAGGATACATAGGAAAGGGACAAGTGAAAGAGTCCTTTATAACTAGGAGAGTTTGTCTTATAGGCACTACATACATAGAAAACATTTTATGAATTATTTGTATATAGTATGAAAATGTATTTAAAATTATTAGAGTTGAAATGTTTTGATTTTATGGTCTAGTGTATTTATATGACATTTAGACTTACATTTGGCATATCAGTGCATGTAGCTCCATTCTGACATGGCCTTGAAGAACATTCATTGATATCTTTTTCACAGTCATGGCCAAGAAATCCAGCCAGACATTCACAAACATATCCATGCTCATTATTCTGGCATATGCCCCCATTCAGGCATGGTTGAGAAGTACAATGCTCAAGACGCTCCTCACAAAATGCACCTAAATGAAACAAGCAAAAAATTAGAGTGGAGGTACTGAGTGTTGCCCATCCAATATTCCAAGCCCAGAAGGGACCATTATGATCAGCTAATCTGATCTCCTCTACAGCACAGGCCATAAAACTTCCCCAAAATAATGATCAGAATACATCTTTTGGAAAAAAAATTGTCAGTGATGGAGACATTATTCCAATAGTTAATTACTCTAACCATTAAAAATATACGTATTTCCAGTCTGAATTTGTCTAGCTTCAACACCCAGCTATTGGATCCTATTGTACTTTTCTCTCCTAGATTTAAAAGCCTACTATTAAGTATTTGTTCCCCAGGTAGATACTTGAGATTGTAATGAAGTCACCTTGTCCTTTTCTTTGTTAAATTAAGTATATTGAGCTCTGTTATTATGAGGCATGTGCTCTAAAATTAATCATTCTTCATGGCTGTTCTCTTAACGTTCTCCAATTTATCAACATTCTTCTTTAATTATGGACACCAGAACTGGACACAATATTCAAGCAGCAATTATACCAGTGCCAAATACATGTAAAAATAACTCCGAGCCCTATTTGAGAATCCCCTGTTTATGCATTCCTGGATTGCCTTAGCTCTTTGGGACACAGCTTCACACTGGGAGCTCCTAATCAGCTGACTCTCCACCATGACCCCCACATCTTTTACACAGAGTCATTCCCTCCCAGGATAGAGTCTCCCATCCCATAAGTATGGCCTACATTCTTTGTTCCTAGATGTACACCTCCTGTTTGTGGTCAATCTACCAAGTGATCCAGATTGCTCTGAATCAGTGACCCGATCTCTTTGTTATTTACCACTCCCCTGATTTTTGTGTCATCTGCAAACTTTAGTAGTGATGATTTTATGTTTTCTTCCAGGTCACTGATAAAACGATAAATACTGTAGAGCTAACAACCAATTGCTGCTGGACCTCACTGGAAACTCACCTGTTCCATGATGAACCCCCATCATGTGATTCACAACCATCTGATTGTTATCTTGTGCTCCCACTATCTTTTTGTAGCATTCACTGAAACACTTACTAACACAGACATAATAGTCATCAGATGTGGGTTGTGATGCAACAAAACCTACAAGGAGCAACCTAATATCCCACTTTATTTATATGACATAGAAAACAGCTTCCAGAACAAATATTTTGCAGTAAAATTGAGATTGCAGATATAGGGCTAAACTATGTTTGCTTTATTCTCACCTACTCTTTGGCTTCATTGGAACTATTTGTTTCAGTAAGGTGAAAACATTGGGCCATTTGCTTTAGGAAATACAGTTTCTTTTTCCTAGCATCAGACAATGCCCAGTGAAACCCTTGTTGAAAATGTTCTATTCCTCATCACCATAGTAACTGAGCATGTTATACTCTATTATATTGTACCCTAGAAGCACTTTTGAGAACAGATTGAGACTACATCTCAATGCTTATCATAATGAATTTCTCTTCAGCTTTAGACAGAGCTGACAACAGGGTGCTTTTGATCACCACACATGCCATAACTGAAGTAGACAGCACAGCACTACCATGTCTTCAATCATTCCTCCCAAAAGGAATCCAAAGAGTAGAGCTCCACTACCTAGAATAACTGTACTCGTGAGCTGCTCCCATTCCCATCCCAGACCATGATCCCTCTCCCAGGGGATGCATCTGGGCTAGTGAATGTCTTTATATGCCTACCCTATCCAGCTACTGCCCCAAGAAAATTCTCCCCTTGGTCATTGCATCCCCTCAACAGATATTATGGCCAATCTCCTCAGATGTATTTAGGCTCATAACTTCCATTGATTTCAGTGATTGTTAGGAGCCCAAATACCTTTGAGCATCTGTGCCTGTATGCCTCCAAGAGGGGAAGATTTTTGGTCAATATTTTTTTTTCTTGTCAACAAATTGTTTGTCACAGGGTGAGCTGGACATGTAAGAAGTATTGAGGTGCTAGCTCTCAACTGTAACTGGTTTCATCCAACATCACAGAAGGACTGTAAGCGGAGAGAAAAACCTGCTGAGAAAGGGCATGTAGTATGTGGAAGACAGATACTGTTCTCCAGATTAAGGACAGGGACCGGTGGGGGAGAAGTTCCTTACTGGGGAGACTCTCTTCCAACAAAGGTCTATGTAAGGTGGTGCCCTGATGAAAAAGAGCCAGGAAAATGGCTGAGCCTGAGAGTGGCTGAGATGCAGATCCTGGAAGAGGGCCAGGGATAAGGTCTAGGAAGAGAAAATAAATATAGGAAGTACCCAAGGGAGAAGTAGCATAGGGCATTTTCCAGTAAACTGGTGCTTCAAATTTTAGGGTCCCAGGCTGGCAGAAGGAAAATACAGACACCTCTACTGCATCACCAGTGGTGGCATGGAAATTCCTGCTACCAGGAGGGATGAATAAGAATATGGGCTGGGAATGTCAAAGGACTGGAATAGTTCCCCTTCACTCCTTTGCAGCTGTGGGAGAAGACCACACATACAATACTTACCCTGGGGGGGGGGGGAAGAGGCAAAAAATGGTATTTTCTTTTTTGTTACCCTGGAAAGAAAGGTTTTAATTTGGTCAGAGGGTCAGTCACTTAACCGGCATAAGGGAGACCATCTTAAATGAGGAAACTGAGGCAGCAGCTGCACCCACAGGCTGGGAAGTGAGGCATACTTTCAGCCTCATAGTGTCATCTTGCTGACTCTTGCTGAGTCAATTAAGAGCTGGGGAATTAAGAGCTGGGGAAAATCAGATCAATAAAGGGAATTTTGCTGAGAGGTGGGAGACAGTGCATAGAATAAAGGAGTCAAGGCACTTCCAGAACTCGATCTCTGAGCCATCTATTTTCTAAAGAAGATTGAGCTGTTCCAGGCCAATGGGGCCTGCGAGAAGGGGCATGGGCTGAGGGATGTGCTGGCCGCTGCTTCCTGCGACCCCCATTGGTCTGGCATGGTGAACTGCAGCTTGCCAAAGTTGCCAATCCCTGGTCTAAGAGGTCATTTGAGATGATCTAATGATCCCCTGTGACCTGAGCCTCTATGGGTCTATTTTGACATATAGCATGAACTATATCCTGTTAACGATGTGCACAATATAGGCATTCTAAAGATAATAATATTCACAAATATTCAACAAAGGAGATTTGTTAGCAAAATTTTTGGGTCATTATAATATATCAAGTTGCACCAATTTACTTATCAGTAAAAATAAACCTGAGGAGGAAGGTGGTGAACCTCACTAATAAGTATGCACCTTTGACATTCACCATCAGAACCTTCGACACCTTCCCAGATGCAAACTACATTATTGTGCAGGGCATTGGTAAAAGGAATAGAAAATGTGGATGCTGTTCACCTGTTGAAAGGGGGGAAATGTTGATGAATAAATAACTATAAACTCAAGCCAAGAAAGACAAACTCAATGGAGGATAATTTTCTTTATACAGCATATAATTTTACTGTGAAATGAAATATTGATACAACCTGAAAATACAGAAGGAAAATATTTTAAAAAGCTCAGACAATCCAAGGCTTAAATAGAAAGGGCAATAGCTAGGTACCAATAGCTGAATAGATTTGCTTCATGATCTTTTTCTATACTTGGATATTAATGGAATGTCAAATATCCAAACCTCAAAGGTGCTAAGCACACATTATTCCTGTGAATTCAACAGAAAGTGTAGTCTGTAGGTCTGGTCCTCTCAAGGCTGGGCTCCACATTTCTATTAAAGGGAGGTATTGATAATTGTACTGAAGTTTCTTTGGTGTTAGATGTTGTGTAATTAGCTATCCAAAGCAATGATTGGCCTTTCAAAAATTCTTTGGGTAGCCTATGTAACATCAAAAACCATAGTCCACTGGTAGATTTGAGTTGTTAAACTCTAATGTGTACACAGAATACTTAACAACTGAAGTGACTTTAGTGTCTAGACAGGATAATAAAAGTAATTAGAGAGTAGCAGTGACTGGGTTCATTGAGGTTATTTGGTACTTCTAAATAGTTTAAATTATTTAAAATAAAATCATAGTATCTTCAAAAGTAAACATTGGTGAAAAAAGGGAGCATCCTACAGAGCAAAGAGAAACTTCACAAACATTAATCTGAGTAACTGAAACTTATTTCCCATCATCTTCCAGTTTATGGTGACCAGACAGCAAGTGTGAAAAATCAGGACAGGGGGTTGGAGGTAATAGGAGCCTATATAAAAAAAGGACCCAAAGATTGGGACTGTCTCTATGAAATTGTGACATTGGGTCACCCTATACTGGTTATATACATGTCTGGGGTGAAAAAAATAAAAATGAACACAGTTGTTTGTGTTTAACTGACTCCCTGCTAGTCTCCATCAGTTTTACTCCCAAGCTCTAATGATATTCCTTTGTCATTGGATATAGCTGATACATCCAGAAGCACACTGGGCAGAACACAGTAGGTTATGATCACACCACATAGTGTCCTATATAAATATGGTTAGTACACAAAACAAAGCCATTTTTATTTTTAATAGAAATCACAGTGGGGATTCTATTTATACAGCCAATTCTGCTTTCCAATTGAGATGCATATTTCTAAAAATAAATAAATAAAGAAAAAAAAACAGAGTGAAAGCTCATTCTAACCTATTATGCTTTAATATGAGTTTAGTCAATTTATTTTGTCAATCCTCTAATGAAATGTTAAGATTTTGGAACCATTTATGGATAAAATATTGTACTTTTGGAAACTGCATACGTTACATCTCATATGAATTCATTTAATCTATATTATTATAAGAAAGAAGCAAAGGTATTGCAGTGTGAGCATCCTGAAGGCACTACCAAGGAAGAGCTTGCTTTTAATTTAAATGAAATAACCGGTTGCTACGAGCTGTGCTCAAGGACCAAAGATATACAATAGGCAGTAAACAGGATGAAGTCTGTAAATGAAAGACAGTATTTGAATTAACTGTTCAGATAATTTTAATATATCCACAATTTCAGTTTCACTAATCTCTCAAACTACAAAAACATATCATTTTCAGCAGTTCATCTAATTTTACATTCATAACTGTTTTAAAACTAGTTCCAAAATGTGGTTTCTTTAGTTCAAGAAAGATCAAGTTTCAGTTAATTAAGTGAAAATATTTTTGTAATTAAACTAATCCCTAATTGCATAGCTCAATTAACAATTCAGTGCTGATAGCCTAATCCAGTTCACTCCTAACTGTTTTTGTTTTCATGAGTTTAATTTGATGCTCTCCTAATTACTCAGGATAAATATTTGTTTATGAATTAAATGAGTTAAGCCATGTTCTAGCTTCTTCAAAAAATAAACAAGAAGTACCACAAATCCATTGTCGTCTGAACCCATTTTTGAATATAAATGATAATTGGGATGATCAAAAAGATGTAAGAATCCATACATAAAGACTGAAAATCAGTCAAACTGGCATAATTCCAGTGTGGTTATCAATGAATAAAATTTGGTCCTATGTAAATATAACACTTTATATAAAGTTGAATGCTTGGAAAAGTCTTTGTAGTCATGATTTAGTGCTACACACATGTGAAAAAAGTACCATTTATATTACTAAATGCTTAATTTAGCAATGAATAAACTTTTTGGCATTTTTAAAATGACTTTAAGAAAGACTGAAAAATTGTCAGCAGTCAAAATTGTTCACATTTTTTGAAAATTGCCATGATATCATTAGTTATATTTTAACTGAGATTTTTAATTTACCAAAAAGCATTTTTAAATTGTAAATGTTATGAAAATATTGGTTTTCATTAATCATAACCAGCTCCTCTCTCTCTGTTTAGATACTGAAACATATAAATCTCTCCACTATTTCACTAAAAGCCTCATCTTCTGGAATACGAATACATCATTAACAATGTTAACATTTTCTCCTCAGAGACTGTACCTAATCAGAAAAAAAGTATCACTTTTTTTCTGATTAGGTATTTTCACAAAGTCTGAATCAAAATGAAATCTGTCTATGCAGATGTGAATCTGAGCTTTAAAAGAGAGGGAATTGAAATCTAGACTATGACACAAAAGATTACAGTGTTTTGCAGTATTAGACTAAACAGGCAGTGCTAGAGCTTGTTATGATTTACACAAAGTTCCAATCAACAGACTGGAATACAAAATCTCCAGAACCAAATGAATGAAGAAAGTGTTGCCTATTAATCAAAAGGAAACCTCTTGATAAAATTATAGTTACACTGGAAAGACTTGAAAATACTAGAAAAGTTTTTTGTATTATTCTAATCCTTCCTGAACTCTCAGAGCTCTCGTAAAGACAACAATAACCAAAGTAAATAGAGTGAGCCAGATGCTGACCCTGCCTTTGCCCCAGCATACCACTATGAGAGCTTATGTGCACAGTAAGGATTTCAAAAACCCAGGCTAGAATTTAGTTGGTGCAGGAGCAGTGCCAGGCTGGTGAATGCTACCCAGTGCTAACTCTTCCCACTGCCCTCTTCAGAGAGTTATCTGGATGGTGAGGCTGGTAGCAGGAGACAGCATGGCCATAATGCCCCAGACAGCAGTTACTGTGGCCTGCAGAATTGCCTACAGGGATACTGGCATAAGATGGAGCTGCCCCAGGAGTAGCTGTAACATATCAGGGGCTGTTCTAACCATGAGTTCAGGTGCGATGCAGGTTTAATTCATCCTTTGTCTCTCTTTTTCCTGGGCTGGACCTTTTATAGACATGGACTTCATCTCTCAGGAGGCACAGCACTGAATCTAACAATTATTATTTATTAATATGGAATATTACAAGCAACATCCACAATTAATACTACTCTGAAATTATGTAATTCCACTTCTAGATATCTAGTCACTTGGAATTTTGTTACAAGCTCTAATTTACCTTTTACGTTTACTTTTGAATCAAGATGTCCTTTGTACTCCTATTCCTTTTTTCTACAGGAAAAACTTCTCAGGATGATACTAGTATTGCTTCCAACTATTTATCAAATGGCATCAGCTTCCTTCTCCTCAAATAATGTGTATCTCATGTGATCCATATATAATTCTTGCTAGTCTTCTGAAGGATTGTCTCATCACTTTTAGATGGATTCTCTGGAATTCAAGGATTAGCAATAGGCCTGCCTTCATTTAATGTCTTTACTAATGATATGGTTGGAATAATAAACCTCATATTAAATTCTTGGATATTAAATTGGAAGGAATTGCAAACAGTAGCACATACAAACGTCACTGGAACCAAGACAGGTTGGAAAGATGATAGAATCTCATTTTGATGTTTCTCTTAGTGGGAAAAAATGAAGTTATTTAATTATTTCTGTGGGAAAATAATCAAATCCATATAGATGGGAGCTACCTGGAAAGAATTTTAAAAAAAACAAACCAACAAACAACAAAAAGATAAATCCTCAAGACACCTAGGAATGAGCAAGATAGACAGGATTTTACAACGCATCAGGTGGAAAATACATAGCTTTTCATACAGTCCCAAACATCATGAGCTTGAATCAAGGAGGAAACGGTCCATCTTTATGGGACCAGCCCTAGACCAAATGGACCCCTGGTGAGGACAATCTTCGTCAACCCTACCACACTTGTTGAACTTCGGAATACCTTATTTTATTGCAGTTGTAGCCCATTTCATGACTTTGGTGCATGATTTGGATGCATGATTTCTCTGTCATATATGATAAATTTGCATGCTCAAATCTGTAAATCTGTATTTATTCATGACATATATAAGCAAACAACAAATAATTTTCTCTAAGCTTATAGAAACTTTTTAATGTCAATAATAATTTAAATGTATTTACCTCATTCTATTTTCCTTTTATCACTAACAACAAAAGCAGCAGCCCAAGCCTTGCTCCTGGCTTGCCTGCTCCTAAGTTGGGCCCTGCATCTCTCTGCAGCACTTGTGAGATCACAGCATGAATACTCCACACAATTATTGGCACTTATTGAATATTATGAAACATTAAAGAAAGTAAAGTACCAGAATGTGATATGCCCTCTCTGGGCAGAGCTATCTCACCCCAGCATGGGGAGGATCAACAGTGCGGAACAACAATGCTTCCCAGAGCTTCTTAGTGCTTAGGAAGGGAGAGTTCATCCAGTGCAAAAAAGGGACATTGGGATATGAATATTGAGTCGGGGGGCACTAAAAACAAGGGATATTATAGTTATCAGAAGAAAAAGGTTTCCTGGGAGAAGGGATAGAAACTCTCTTGATTTATTCAAAACTCTTGAACAAAGCATTCAAGAATAAACATGGGGGAAAAATTGGCACTGGCAGAGAGACAGACAAGATCGCCTAATATATTTTTTCTGCCTCTCATTTTTATGATTGCTGACACAGATACTGAGGCATCATGGGGATTAATAGTATAATTTATTTACTAATAAATAAATCTTCAGAATCACTTAAGGAGAGTAGAAATAAAGGAAGGAAAAGAGCTGGATTTAGATTTAATCTTTTCTGCCCTATTGTCCAAAAGGTTAGGGCCAGCTAGAAGGGGAGAAATAACTAGGCAGATTCTGCCATGTAAACACCCAGGGAAGCTCAGTATTAGAATTGAGTGAATGACTGAGTTTTTGGTTCACTGGGAGTTTAAAAAAAGATTAAATTTAAAATGGGTTGGATTCAAGAAAAAAAACATATTTCATTCCACCCAAAATGGATTTTTAAGGGCTAGATTTATAAAACAGCCAGAGGAGCAGAAGGAAAAAGAGAAGGTAGCATCCTATTGGACACCTACTTGCCTATTGGTTAGACCACTCTCCTGAACTGTGAAAGACCCAAATTCAAATACGTTCTTATCAGGCAAAGGGGGAAACTGAAGCCGGGTATCCCTCATCCCTGTCGAGTATCTCAATCAATAGGATAAAAATCATAGAGCGAGCACTATCATCTCAGCCTTCTCTTGAGAATGACATCTAAATCTCAATAAATTAAAAACAACATTAGTAATTGCTTGAAACAACTCAGTAAATCTGACACAAATTCACAAATAGTTTGGAGTCACTGGAAACTGCATTTTTCAGCAACTTTATATTAAAATAAGGACTAAAGAATTAAAATAAATTTCTTTTTTTTTTTTTAAGTGTCAGAAGAAAGATTTTAAGATTTTTATTATTTTCATGGCAGAAATTCCAAATCTAAATTGGCAAAGTCCTTTTACTAGAGTGAAACAAAGGATTTTACAGCGAGATGAATGCCTGTTAAATTATTTAGGCATGTACAGAAACCTGACTGTTGCTTTGAAAGAGTACTGTAGCTCTTTCCTGCAAAATAGATCCCTAAGAGACATCCATTTGAAATTCATCCAGCAGGTTCAGGGTTGAGTGAAAGACTTGAATCACAAGAAAAATGTACATTCTACCTTAAAGCATGTGTATGTCCCATAGTTTTCTAATGTTAAAATATCATAAATTCAAGGGGGGAGAGAACAAGTCAAAGGAGTGGATAACTAAAAGTCAATGAACTGGAAATGGATAACTTTCCCATCCCTAAAGAAAGCGAGGAATACTTTTGCACCTTAGACACTAACCAGTTTATTTCAGCATAAGCTTTTGTGGGCTGTAGCTCACTTCATCTGATACATCCCTGTTTTCCTCATCTAAAATTGAGTCAAAGACTGCAATTATATATGCAATGTAATTTCTACAAGACAAGTTTCAGCTTTTCTGTTTGATAATTTACTGAATTTTTATGCCCCAGAAAATGAGCAGCTGACAATTCTGGAGAGTATTGGCAACTACCATAAACATTTCCCCACAGAGATTTGCCAGTGCACCATTCAGCAGCCTCAGACATCCTAATTGTTCTAGAACATTCCCACAAATATTGCTGATCATGCCATATTGTGTAATGGTTTGTGATGTGGGAAACAGAGAGTCTCACAAGACTCGATAGAATCTTGACATCCCATACCCTAAATTTATTCCTGGTCTTCTGGCTCCGGAATTAAAGTTAGTGGACAATATTCATCCTTTTGAAGATGATTTAATATAAAAACAAGTTTTAAAATATATAAATCAAAATTAGATTAGGTTAATTAAGATCTCTGTCAATAAGATCTTAATTAGTAATGCAAAAACAGAGAACAGTTTACTGTTTATAGCAAAACAAAGAATTAACACCAAGGAGCTGAGAATGACTGCACCACAACTAAAGTGGGGGAAAGTTTGTCTGGGCTTACCCAGGAGGGACAACTCTGCTTTATGCGAGTGGAGTGGAGGGGAGGAAGGAGGTCAGAAACTACTGTAAAAACGGTGCTCGGTGGTCAGCTTTGCAGCAATGACTCACCACCACCACCCCAGGAATGTAAGATCTGAAAGGCATAAAGGTACGAACACTGGGTGGGGCAAGTCTATTTGCTCCGCACAGTGAGGAAGCCAGCAGTTAGGAAGCCAGCAATCAGGATTATGAAGCAGCATGGCTCTAGGGGCATGGAGAAGGGTGAGCTCAGGAAAAAAGGGGGCTGTTACTCCCCTGCCCTCACTCCCAGAGGCAGGGAAGGGCAGGCAGAGGCAAATTACAAGTAGGACACAAGGGGTGTGATTTAGCAAGTGAAGCTGCTGCTCGGTGTCTACTGCAGTCATGAGACATCATGGCTTCAGGCTTACTCAGGAAGGGGAGAATGGAAAGAAGGGGAACTAGTCTCCCACTGCACCAGGTATTTTGACCCATAAGCAGGTTGAAAGCTGCAATTGGGGATAGTGAATTGGCAAGGGAAGCTAGTCAGCTTCTGAAACAATCAACATGCACTGGGATGGGGAGACAAGGGAATTTAACTGTTCAATGTACCAGCCATGCTGCAAGTGGATGTATGAGCTATCAGGCTGAAATTCTTTCTGGCTATGAGCAGCAGCTTCAGCACAGGGCACTCCCTTGCTTCCCAAGGGCTGGAAGGGGACCCAAGACAGACAGCATTTCAGCAGGAGCAGGGAGTGCTCACAAGTACAGGGGCTGCTAATGCCCAAGGTGGTGTGTTTAATAACCCAAGTCATAACCCAGGGCAACCTCATGGACTAAGGGTGGCAAATGACCAAAGGAAAGCGTCCACGCATTCAGGTGGGCAGGCCAAGTGCATTAATGGGATAGCCAGCGAAGGTGTGCAGCAAACGATCAGTGACGTTGTTTCTGAGGTTCTCTCCACAGCATTACAATGCTTCTGAGGGCACCAGGTCACCTAAAGACCAGGGTGTTTTCTTCCACCGAACACAAGGGAGAGCAATAATACTAATCCCGTGGGTGAGTGTAATCTAAACCACACAGAGGTTGAGGAAATTGGTGGCAGAGGTGGTTTCCAGCCTTCCAGCCTGGCAAGAGGTGGATGTTGCCAAGGCCACAGCGAGGTGCAGGGACCGTGCTCAACCAGTCCCTCACCTGAGGGGGACAGTAGTGAGCCTATTAGGGTAATAAGTATTTTGGGCACAGGACTGGGAGGTCCAGAAGCCTGGGCAGACCCACTTAGCAGTGGCACTTTCTGTGGGAGCATTGATGGTATTATGCAGCTGCTGCAAGCTAATTTGCATTTACTTCAGCAGCTTCAGGTAATTAGGTGTGAGGGGTCTGCACAGGGTGACAGGCTAGGCCCAGCATGGGTCCATGTTTGGGGAGTAGGACAGGGACAGGCCCCCAACAAGAGTAGCAGAGCCTGTGTCAGGAATGAACCCCTTGGGCACATGGGGATTCATTGGCCATCAGGGCATGAGCTCTATATTATATTGGCCTACCTGCACATTGAGCTGGGTGCCAAGGAGGGCCTATCTTGGCTCCCTCGGGATAAGCTTCAGGAGCTATTGGGGTTGCTCCAGAGAGCAGTAGGGCTAAAAAACCTCATGCTGTGGGAACTGCAATCTATTCTGGAACACCTGAACTTTGCTTGTAGGATTGTAAGGTGGGACATACCTCATCACACACTGTGGTTTAAATTATCCCACTGCTGTAGAAGGGGTTGATCATGGTCCATGGTATTTATGATGATTCTAAGGCAGGAAATGATCCAGCTAATAATTGCAGTTAAACAATTAGTAATGCCAATTTTTCAAGGAAAAAACATTTAGGGTCCAATCCTGCATTCCTCCTCCACACAGGAATGGGATTTTTGAGTGCATGAAGACTGGAGTACTGGAACATTAGAGAATAAAAGAACCATGAATAATAAGCAGCATGTTTACAATATATAGCTGCATGTTTATGATAGCAGTGCAATTACATATTAACAAAGAAGGGTGAGATAATAACAGTCCTCCTCTCTACTTCTCTTTATGACCAAACATGGAAGCCTAAATTCAATTTTAGGATATGATTAGCAGAGAAGAAGCTGACAAATCAGAGGCAAGTCGCAGAAGAGCAACGAATATGACAAGAGGGCAAGGTGATTTACAAAGAGCCCAAACCCTTCATTTTGAAGGCACTTGTGTGGGTCAACAAGGCAACCCCACAGATAAATTTTAAATCTCAGTGGCAGAGCATCCATGAGAGGGGAGGTTGTCTTTTCCTTCACTTTATCTGCTTGGTTTGTGAATGAGCTTCTGATGACAATATGCCCCTGGATATCTGCTTGAAGGTTTGCCGCAAGAACGGATTCAGGTTAATCAGAGAATATATTCTTAGCAAAGATTTATCTTCCAAGGCTTCACTTTACAGCTAGCTTGGAACACTAATTGATAAAAATAACCTTTTCAGTTTGTTGGTTTTATGTCCAAGGTGGTAAACCATGTTTCTGAAATGACTGATTATACTTTGTGGAAAATCTAATCAAATGAAGGCCTGATCTCAGGAGAAGACATCCTTTAAATATGATGTATGCCTACTTACAGCTTTACAGATTTCATGCACATATATGCAAGGTAATAAACTGCAAGAGGCTATGATTGCTTAATACAACTTTTTTTATTTTTCCTTATATTCTTTTTCCATTTCTAGACTCCTCATTCTCCAGCGCCGAGTTTTATTCAAATGATCCAAGTTCACTTTGGTTGGTGTTATGTCTTAACCATTTAGCAAATATAAAGTTATATGATTTAAATTAATCTCAGAAACATTTATGTTTCTCACCAACATAAATCAAATACATTATCAAAGTTTTCTAAACACATTGAATGGAGCTAATATATTTGTAAAAGGTGTTTTGCCATAATTAACAGGTAATCATTAGCCTTTCTAAAAGATAAAGTTGTGCTTTGTCCAGTTCATAGCTCTATATATCACCAATATACTGAGTGGTTTCTACATTAAAAGAGAACAACTGTTTATTGTAATGTTTGCAGCTGTGATAACAATAGCAATTGCTAGATATTTTATTTTGCATTAAACCTGTGGCTGGTGACAGCAGTTGTGATATTTTTGCTTAATAGTTTAATTAACTAAATCACTCAATGTTTATTATTGAATTTTTTAAAAGAGTCTAACCAGCAACCAGTCACAACAGACATGCAAATCCATGGGATTTTTTTTTGAATGATTTCCAGTATTTATATTTGTGATTAATCAATCACATACTAATGGCACAGTATTGTGTACTGCTGTGCTAACACTTAAATTGCTAATACCACCACTGGTCTACAATTTTTTAGAAGTTGTCTCCTTCAGAGATAAAATGTGATATTTATGTATTTTGATGTGCTGAATTCAAATATGACAATTAACACAACTGATTGGCTACTGTTTCTAAGATAGTTAAGTTTACATTTTATGTCTACGTATATTGTGTAGATAGTAGAGTTTTACTCATAAATTGCAAACCTAGGTCTTTTCATGTGTTTATGGTTGCTTTACATGATAATATTTCACCTGTCCTATTTATGTAACACTTTAAAAATCAGCAAAAAGGTTATAGAAATAAAATGTATTATGAAACAAAAGGCAAAAAAACTGTTATGTACATAGTTTAGTCCTATTCAGTGTCTACTCGGTGCTTCTTGGCTTGTCTCTTGTATTCATTAAATGGAGCATCTCTTGTCACTGTCCAGCAATAGTCTGCAAGCATTGATGGGCTCCATTTGCCCTGATAGCGTTTCTCCATTGTTGCAATGTCCTGGTGAAATCGCTCGCCGTGCTCGTCGCTCACCGCTCTGCAGTTCGGTGGGAAAAAAAAAAAAAAAAAAAAAAAAATCTAGATGAGAGTGCAAAAAAAAATGTCTCTTTAGTGACATGTTGCAACCAAGGCTTTTGTATGCCTTGAGGAGGTTTTCCACCAACAACCTGTAGTTGTCTGCCTTGTTGTTTCCGAGAAAATGTATTGCCACTGACTGGAAGGCTTTCCATGTCGTCTTTTCCTTGCCACGCAATGCGTGGTCAAATGCATCATCTCAAAGAAGTTTATGAATCTGAGGACCAACAAAGACACCTTCCTTTATCTTAGCTTCACTTAACCTTGGAAATTTTCCACGGAGGTACTTGAAAGCTGCTTGTGTTTTGTCAATGGCCTTGACAAAGTTCTTCATCAGACCCAGCTTGATGTGTAAGGATGGTAACAAAATCTTCCTTGATTCAACAAGTGGTGGATGCTGAACACTCCGACAGTCATTAGAGCCTGGGAGGAAAAGTGGACAATCTCTTGCACAACTATCCTATTCGCAGAGAAAACAGCAGTACTTTGTGTATCCAGTCTGCAGACCAAGCAAGAGAGCGACAACCTTCAAATCGCCACAAAGCTGCCACTGATGTTGGTCATAGTTCATGCACCTGAAAAGTTGTTTCATGTTGTCATAGGTTTCCTTATATGGACTGCATGACCAACTGGAATTGATGGCAAAACATTGCCATTATGCAGCAAAACAGCTTTAAGACTCGTCTTCCATGAATCAATGAAGAGTCTCCACTCATCTGGATCGTGAACGATGTTGAGGACTGCCATCACACCATTGATGTTGTTGCAGGCTACAAGATCACCTTCCATGAAGAAGAATGGGACAAGATCCTTTTGACGGTCACGGAACATGGAAACCCTAACATCACCTGCCAGGAGATTCCACTGCTGTAGTCTGGAGCCCAACAGCTCTGCCTTACTCTTGGGTAGTTCCAAATCCCTGACAAGGTCATTCAGTTCAGCTTGTGTTATGAGGTGTGGTTCAGAGGAGGAGGATGGGAGAAAATGTGGGTCCTGGGACATTGATGGTTCAGGACCAGAAGTTTCATCCTCTTCCTCGTCTGACTCAAGTGAGAATGATTCTGGTGCATCAGGAACCGGCAGTCCTTCTCCACGGGGTATTGGGCATATAGCTGATGGAATGTTTGGATAATGCACAGTCCACTTTTTCTTCTTTGACACACCTTTCTCAACTGGAGGCACCATGCAGAAGTAACAATTGCTGGTATGATCTGTTGGCTCTCTCCAAATCATTATGCCTTTTGCAGTGGCAGATTTCCTTTTCCTGTTCAACCACTGGCAAAGATTTGTTGCACAAGTGTTGCAGCGTATGTGTGGGGCCCACCTCTTGTCCTGATCTCCAATTTTGCAGCCAAAATAAAGGTGATAGGCTCTCTTAACCATAGTGGTTATACTGCCCTTTTGGGATGCAAAAGTCACTTCACCACAAACATAGCAGAAGTTATCTGCACTGTTCACACATGTACAAGGCATCTCTGCTCACTTCGGCTAAACAGAAATGTGTCCCTTTGCAAAATCAAACACTGTATGATTTCTAGAGCTGCTTTAGGGCAATTTGTTCAGCAGAGTGACGTAAGCTTCGTTATGATTGCATCATCCATGACTTCTAGGAATAACATGTTGCAATTCATATCATGTATGACACAATACCAACTTCAGATTGCATCATTCATTGTTTTGCTTAAAAAGCAAGCACTGTCCAAACCCACTCATAGATTTATTCATAGATCCAGTCAAAGATGTATTTTAGTCATTTCTGGTTTAAATTGAGACCCCTTCCCTTTATAACTCACTTATCCTCTGCCATTCCCATGTCAAGGGTCGTATATACTGACCCAATAGCATATCTTGCAAACTAGAGCCAATCAACAATTTTAAGCATCATGTTCATTCTCAGTGACCCAGAATTAGTAAAGTTTGACTACATCTATTTCAGAAGCATTTTGGCTGTAGAGCAGTGTAACTAGGTAGTTTTCAAGACACACTCTGTTAAGTCACTGTTTTGAGGTCTGAAAATAAATAATATACCGAAGTCTACATATCCTATAGTCCTGCATACTTTTAGTTAATTATAAGTACTATTGTGTTTACGTAATTCTGAGTTCTCTTGCACAGAGATTATATTCAGTCATACATATTAAACATCTAAAAAAGCTGTCATGAGAAATAATTTAATACGGAGCAAAATACTGCTTTCTTTGCTCACACTGACTTCAGGTCAGCTTTGGTCAGAGGAGTCCATGAGAGTGTACCGTCACTGAAACTGAACTACCAGAGAATAAGGGGTCTACTGAGGAACAAAAATGGAGAAATGTGGAGAAACAGGGATATCAAGTGTACTGTGTAGCCTCATTGATCCTGCATAATTTTCCAATTTAGGACAAACCACACAACTCATTCTGTGTGGGAGGTCTAAGCCTCATTATTAATGTTAAATAGTTACTAACCACCATTATTACAATATGAGAGTGACACACAGTCTTTGATGATTTTACCCTTACAATACCCCTCTGAGGTAGGGGAGGTGGGAAACTGAGGCAAAGGAACTCATTGAATATCCCACCTCTGTAGTGGATCTGGGAATTAAATCCCTATTTCCTGAATCCCTTGCTAGTACCCTAATCATTCTTGCTCTATGAGAAATCTTCACATAGAGGAAGGTATCTCAAATGTGATTTACTGTGGGAGGAGGTAATCTAGCCCATCTTAATTATATCTAGAACAGATTGTCACAGTATTTCCCCAAACCATATAAAACATTCAAATCTGGAACTCAGACTAGGGGTTTCCATGGCTTTGAGAGAATTATGCTTTAGGGTTTTTTTTTGTGTTCCTTAAAATCTTAAACCAAAGTGGAACCAATAGTAGGTATGTATATATGTGTGATTGTTGGGGATAAACTAATAAAGATATAAACTAATGCAAATAGTTACAAGACACTATGCAAAACTGCTAAATTTTGGACATCTCTAATTATGTGGTACCAAGAAATACCCCATTATTACATGTTAGCCTGTAGATATCATATGTGCCAGTCTTTATATACTTATATTGAAGAATAAATAAAAACTATTGGTGCATCAGTTCTAGTATTCTGCCTCCCCCAGCGACCAATTTCTTGTTTCCCCGAGACAGACTGGTCCAAAAAATGTTGCCAACTCATGTGATTTGATCATGAGTGTCACAATATTTGGTGTTCTTTCTCAAAGCCCCAAGTCCTAGATTCATCTGATTATGTGAAAATCTCACCTTCAATTTACAAAAAAATAAATTGCTAGACCCACCCTCCCTCCTAGATACTAGCTACTAAATATGGATATTCAAGTTATCTGCTTATGAAAACTCAGTAATTACGCTCTCTACTTTAAAATGTTCTTTTTAACTCCAAGAGTAAACAAAAATAAAAATGAAAAATATACGAGGATATGAAACAGAGTAAAATGCTGACGACAATATAAAATTGATAAGGGTTCACAAATGCTTTGTAATAATAACTGCCTATTTGATTAAACAACTGCCCAAGTTCATAAACCAAAACAAAACGCAATTTTAATTAAATGAATTGAAGGGAGAAAGCTCTTCTGGTCTATTGACTACACAATGCCATTAGTTAAAGACCATTCCATTCGAGCTTTACATTTGTCTTTTTTAACTAATTGACTTTTGGAAACTACACTTCAAACGTAAAACAGTAGATAAACAACTGACTGAAGAAGCCAGGCACCGCAGAAAGGCAATATGATTTTTGGATGGTTGGATGAGTTAGTTGAATGTAGGCTTTCAACTCCAAAAAGGCAAGCTTCCTAGGGTGTAGGTTCGTGGTATCCAGATGATTAGGTGGCACTGTGGAAGTGGTGCCACCTAGTAATTCTGTCACATTTACTATTAAGTTAGAAGTTTTATACAACTGCTGATATCAAGGATGACCAGGTGATGTTGTGCTGGGAAAGCAGAGTGGGATACAGTAAGGTATAAACAGCTCTCCACACATTTTGGAGAAGCTTTATTACATAAGAACACAAAATGGCCACACTGGATAAGATTAAAGGTCCAGCTAGCCCAGTATCCTGTCTTCCGACAGTGGCCAATGCCAGGTGCATGAGAGGGAATAAACAGAACAGGTTATCATCAAGTGATCCATCCCCTGTTGCCCATTCCCACATTCTGGCAAACAGAGGTTAGGGACATCTAATTACCTCTTTGTTTAACTAAAACTGATAATGTTTGTAACCATTCTGGCATGAGCACTAGTTCTTATGGTCATTATCTCATCTACATAACTGTTACAGAATAAAAGGTAATCTTAAAAATGATCATGATATATTAGGTATGTTCTCAAATCACATTTAGCCAAAACAAATTGTATAATTTTCACCAAAACCTTCCTCCAGTAGTATATTTAACATACTTCCCTCTTGCTCTTGATTTTATCTTCTTTTTATTTTTCTTCATGTTAGTTTGTCGGTTAAAAAAAAAACTAGCAATGCCATGCTAGAGCACTAACCCCAACAACTGAGACACACATTCAGGGACATAAACCAAAACACTTTAATTCCATGTTGTTCTTTAACATTGTTCTGTATCCTTAATCTCTAGCCCACTATAATTTTCCTTGGTAGAAAGATTGTGCTTTCTAGAGGTTATTCATGAATCTGCAGTTCTCATGGCCAACAGGGCAAAGCACTATATTAGGTTTAAACTTACCTTTGATTTGTAAACATGTATTTTTAAGGCCATCAATGTAGTTTAAAAAACAACCACCACCTTTCGTTATTTAGTAATAAAATACACTGATTAATAACAAATAATAATAATAGTCTAAGTTTCCAATCCTGTATGTGCTGAATGCCTCCAGCAAAGTGCTGAACATAGCAGCTTTCATACACTTCAGTGGGAATTGCTGAATTCACTGTTTAAATTGTTTCATTTTTATATGTCTGTCAGCTTAAACATTGAAAACAGAATAAGCTGTTTTGTTGTTTTTTGTTTTACATTTCAAAGCAACCTCATTGTAGCGGAGCGGCGACTCACCCTCGGCACCTCCTGCTGGTCCGTCCAGGGAATTAGCTCACCAGCTCCTGGAGCACCCTCTGCAGGCTGTAGTCCCGCTTGCTACTAGCCCCCGGCACCGGTGCCCTCCTACTTCAGGTGCTGCACCCCACAATACCTCCACCATCTCAGGGTCTCCCCTCCCTGGGGAACCCCCACCCCCTATCCCCACCTTGCCTCAGTCTAGGCAACTGCTAGTCACCACTTGTTCCTGCTCACTGGGGCAGACTGCAGTCTAATTGCCACTCATCACTGGCAAGGGGGGTTGGCCTGCTGCCTCTGCCTCTTTAGCCCTGGGCTGACCCCTGCAACCCCAGTACCCTCTGTTGGGCCTTCCCCCTAAGCCCTGCAGACTGGGGGTTTCCAGGCCAGAGCTTCCCAAGCTCCTCTTGTCTGGCCCAGCCCTGCTCCACTCTAGGTACTTTGTGTTTCCCCAGCAGCCAGGCCTGTCTACCTCTGGAGAGGGAGGAGACACTCTCTGCTGCCTTGGCCTCTCAGCCCTTTATAAGGGCCTGAGGAGTGTTTGGGGTGTGGCCACCCAGCTGACCCTACTCCCTCAATCAGCCTGGGCTTTACCCTACTGCCCCAGCCTTCTCTCTGGGCTGATTTTAACCCTTTGTGGCTGGGAGCGGGTAGCCACCCCGCTACGCTCACATTTGGATTCCTGTGCACCACCACAGTGTTACAATGCTCAGGTTGCTGTTGCTGCAGATAAAAATGCATTTATTTTGCTTTAATGAAAGAGCTTCCATTAAATAAAGACTATTAACACTAATTAAAACTCTTCTATTGTATCTGAAATTTTGTAAAAGTTTGATTTTGTTTTGCAAAACAAACTTTGGTTCAGATTTGACTAGGCAAAATCACCTCAAACGCCTTTTTAAAGGTGTCACATGAAGTTAAAGACGAAACCAGAAGTAATTTTCTGAGTCCCAGTCCCATACGTTAATAAACCATGCAAGAAGTAGAAAAAACAAGAATAAGCGAACAGCCTTCCACATCTTTTATGAAGCACGTGTCAAGCGTCTGATCAAAACACAGTGCCCCATAAGGGCTTTGCAGGGGATGTGCATTCACTCAGATCCAATCCCTACAACAGGAACACTTCATAGCACTCTGGCAGCAATGGGATTGCCCTTTAGGATATTTCTTCCCCTTTCACAATTTTGGGGAACAAGCAAACAACTCAGTAGCAGCAAGGGGAACTGAACAAAGGAAACAGAAACATACAGGTATCCCCAGCCAGGACAGTGGCTTCTCCTCCTTCTCATGGGCCCTGGTTGCGCCACAGTTCAATAACTCAAAGTCCATAGATTCTCTGGCAAAAAATTATAAGATCCAGTCTCCCACTTTTCATCATAGGGGACCTGCTTTCCTTTTAGGAAAGGATGTGGGCTTTGCTTGCTACCAGGCTTCTTCCTGGGAGCTGGAAAACTCAGCAGTCTGCTCCCCATCCCCCAGGAACTGCCCAGTGGCATAGCAAGGTTGGAACAACAGGAGGAATGACCACAAAAAAATGGCACCACTTCCAGGGCCAGCCTCCAAGCCGACAAAAAAAATCCCCAACACATCTTACTTGGTGGCACTGCCACCGAAACACCATTTCCGGACAAAGTGGTGAAGTGAGCATGGTCACCAAAATGCCGCTGAAAGAAGCGGAGCCCTTTGGGCGGCATTTCAGTGGACAGGTGCCACTTTTTGGAATCTGGGCTCAGGGGGAACAGCTACTACCCCTGATCCACCCCAAGCTACGCTACTGGAACTGCCCTTTTTCTTTCTTTCTTTCTTTCTTTCTTTCTTTCTTTCTTTCTTTCTTTCTTTCT